>BLSH010068827.1:383559-414788 GCA_018402905.1 Glandirana rugosa | reverse complement strand
GCACCTGTGATGTAAGGAGGAACTCTGTTGGGGGGGCACCTGTGATGTAAGGAGGAACTCTGCTGGGGGGGCACCTGTGATGTAAGGAGGAACTCTGTTGGGGGGGCACCTGTGATGTAAGGAGGAACTCTGCTGGGGGGCACCTGTGATGTAAGGAGGAACTCTGCTGGCGGGCACCTGGGATGGAAGGAGGGACTCCGCTGGGGCACCTGTGATGGAAGAAGGAACCCTGCTGGGGCACCTGTGGTGTAAGGAGGAACTCCGCTGGGGCACCTGTGATGGAAGGAGGAACTCTGCTGGGGCACCTGTGATGCAAGGAGGAACTCCGCTGGGGCACCTGTGATGGAAGGAGGGACTCCGCTGGGGCACCTGTGATGGAAGGAGGAACTGCGCTCCCACTGATTCTGCATTATGGTGAGTTGAACTATTTAATTTTATATTACAATGTAATAACAGAAATTATGCGCTTCAATCATCCTGACACTATAACAACCATGGTGCCGGGATGATTGAAGTGTTTGGAGTATCTTTATCTGCTAATTGTTAAACATTCTGGAATACACATATTGTATTGTGGTGTAGGATCTGGGCCTGCTGTCCCTCCATCCTGACTTCTTTCCTTCCTTCTCTTCTCTTTCCTTCCCTCCCTATCTCTTTCTTTCTCCCTCCCCCCATCCCTTATTCATCTCAGGCGTGAGCCACACCCCCAAAACTACGCCCCTTTAAACCACGCCCCTATTTCATTTTGACCTCACCCATTTTTCGCCGCAGCGAGCTACGTGCGCCGCATTTCTTTTTCCCACCTTGCAACGCCCCTGCTTCTCTGTATAGATAACACACACTCTTACGAGGATCAATTGTTATTTTTCCGCTTTTCTCTATCAGCTCAGAAGTCCTGAGGGTGGGGCTGAGCACTGCTGCTGACTAAAGATGGGCCCAGGCTTGTTCGGAACCGAAGGTGTCGGTTTCGAACAAGCCCGAACAAGCCTGAGCCCATCCCTACTGCTGACGTCAGCAGGAGAGACAGAGCTGTGCTATCTATGGTATCTCACAAAAGTGAGTACACCCCTGACATTTTTGTAAATATTTTATTCTATCTTTTCATGTGACAACACTGAAGAAATGACACTTTGCTACAATGTAAAGTAGTGAGTGCACAGCTTGCATAACAGTGTAAATTTGCTGTCCCCTCAAAATAACTCAACACACAGCCATTAATGTCTAAACCACTGGCAACAAAAGTGAGTACACCCCTAAGTGAAAATGTGCAAATTGGGCCCAAAGTGTCAACATTCTGTGTGGCCACCATTATTTTCCAGCACTGCCTTAACTCTCTTAGGCATGGAGTTCACCAGAGCTTCACAGGTTGCCACTGGAGTCCTCTTCCACTCCTCCATGATGACATCATGGAGCTGGTGGATGTTAGAGACCTTGCACTCCTCCACCTTCAATTTGAGGGTGCCCCACAGAAGCTCAATAGGGTTTAGGTGTGGAGACATGCTTGGCCAGTCCATCACCTTTACCCTCAGCTTCTTTAGCAAGGCCATTTTGGAGGTGTGCTTTGGGTCGTTATCATGTTGGAATACTGCCCTGTGGTCCAGTCTCTGAAGGGAGGGGGATCATGCTCTGCTTCAGTATGTCACAATACATGTTGGCATTCATGGTTCCCTCAATGAACTGTAGCTCCCTAGTGCTGGCAGCACTCATGCAGTCACAGACCATGACATTCCCACCATCATGCTTGACTGTCTGCAAGACACACTTGTCTTTGTACTCCTCACCTGGTTGTTGCCATACACGCTTGACACCATCTGAACCAAATAAGTTTATCTTGGTCTCATTTGACCACAGGACATGGTTCCAGTAATCCATGTCCTTAGTCTGCTTGTCTTCAGCAAACTGCGGCTTTCTTGGGCATCATCTTTAGAAGAGGCTTTCTTCTGGGACGACAGCCATGCAGACCAATTTGATGCAGTGATCATCGTATGGTCTGAACATTGACAGGCTGAGCCCCCACCCCTTCAACCTCTGCAGCAATGCTGGCAGCACTCATATGTCTAATTCCCAAAAACAACCTCTGGATATGATGCTCAGCACGCGCACTCAACTTCTTTGGTCGACCATGGCGAGGCCTGTTCTGAGTGAAACCTGTCCTATTTAACCGCTGTATTGTCTTGGCCACGGTGCTGCAGCTCAGTTTCAGGGTCTTGGCAATCTTCTTATAGCCTAGGCCATCTTTATGTAGAGCCACAATTCTTTTTGTCAGATCCTCAGAGAATTCTTTGCCATGAGGTGCCATGTTGAACTTCCAGTGACCGGTATGAGAGATTGAGTGCGATAACACCAAATTTAACACAACTGCTCCCCATTCACACCTGAGACCTTGTAACACTAACGTGTCACATGACACCGGGGAGAGAAGATGGCTAATTGGGCCCAATTTGGACATTTTCACATAGGGGTGTACTCACTTTTGTTGCCAGCGGTTTAGACATTAACCTCCCTGGCGGTAATCCCGAGTGTGGCTCGGGGTGGAATTTCAGTACCATTAGCGGTAACCCCGAGCCACATTCGGGATTGCATCGCTGGATCCAGACAATGTTACTCACCTTGTCCCCTGGATCCAGCGATGTCCTCCCGCGGTGTCAGCGTGTCTGTCCTCTGCCCGATACCTCTGTGTGCCGGGCTCCATTCCCTGCGAGCATCACGTTGCGCGGGGACGGAGCCCGGTGGGAAATTCAAAAAGTGAAACACACAGTAAACATACAGTATACTGTAATCTGTAAGATTGATGAAATCATTTCACATCCCCTTTGTCCCTAGTGGTTTCTCCAGTGCCCATGCAGTTTTATATTATATATATGTCATTCTTTCTGCCTGGAAACTTGAGAATGTCCATAGCAACCAAAAAGCGCCCCTTTACGTCAAAAGTGGTTTTTGATTAGCTAGAAAACACCAATAGTAAATAAGAACCATTTGCAGGATTGAGTGATAATGATTTTTGGGGAAATTTATCATCAGACACTGAAAGTGACAACAGCGACAATTCTGCAACTGAGCAAATTTCAGTGTTTTTGATTTAATTACATTATTGAATAAATTTTATTACTATTACGTTATTATTTTTGATAATTATTTATAGTTATTTATTATATTATAATTTTATGATTTCATGTTTGAAACTTTATCATACCCGGGATGTCTACTAGACTCTGGTTTGGACAGATTTAAGTGAGTTATTCCTAAGAATTACAGTCCTACAATATAAAACGCCAAATTTCCATGCAAAATAAACGTACCGCTTTCAGCACCAAAAATCTGTTATAATCATACCGCCAGGGAGGTTAATGGCTGTGTGTTGAGTTATTTTGAGGGGACAGCAAATTTACACTGTTATACAAGCTGTACACTCATTACTTTACATTGTAGCAAAGTGTCATTTCTTCAGTGTTGTCACATGAAAAGATAAAATAAAATATTTACAAAAATGTCAGGGGTGTACTCACTTTTGTGATATACTGTATATAGATAAGAATATTTCTGATGTAACACCGACACAGGGGACTTATTCTTCTAATACAGAAGAAATAGGAGCTTTTAGAGTTAATTATGAGAGCAGAGAGGAGAAGCTACGAGAGGAAGAGGGAGAGGGGAGGAGGGGGGTGTTGAAGACAGGCACACAGGAGATAGGAGAGCTGGGAGTGACATAGCCTGCATAGACCACGGGGCTCTCAAGATAAGCTATATACAGGGGGAGTCAGTACACAGAGAAGTCATGACCTGGCATTATCAAACAGATATTTTAGGGGATACAGAGGGAGCATTTAAAAAGCAAAAGCACCATGCTGCTAATTGAACATTAAAGCAGAGTTCCACCCAAAAGTGGAACTTCCACTGGTTGGATTCCTCCCCCCCTCAGGTGTCACATTTGGCACCTTTCGGGGGGGAGGGGGAAGAGGACACCCGTCTTTAGACAGGTGTCCTTTTCCACACATCCGGGAGCTCTGGCCGGCTGCCGCTGACGTCAGCAGCCCGTCTCCCTCCTCCCTGCTCGCTCTGCTACTGGTCACCTGGACATTAGCAGAGCACAGCAGAGCCTCCCACATGCGCAGTAAGGTGCCCGACGTGAAGCTGTAACGCTACACGTCCGGGTTCCCTTAACCGCAATGGAGGCGGCTGCACCGCCGAAGATCAGCGGCGGGTGCCGACATCGCTGGACTCCAGGACAGGTAGGCGTCCTATTATTAAAAGTCAGCAGCTACTGTATGTATAGCTGCTGACTTTCAATTTTTTTTTTCCCTCGGACCTCCGCTTTAAAGAGACAGGAGCAGCATTTTTTTTGGGGGGTTTACAAACGCTTTAAGGTCTCATTCACACTGGTGTATTGATCCATACACTGGTGCAAAGGGCTGTCTTCCCCTGAGCACAATGCAAATGCCACATGGAGGGAGACTGTGTTCCAATCCATGCACAGGTCCCTCATAGATGTACAGTCAGATTCCCAAAGCTGTCCGCCTGTCATTGCTTTGAACAGATGGACTGCACAGAATACCTGTGCATTCTGTGCAAGGGAAGACGGCCCTTCTTTCAGGTGTATGACTTGGTACAACCATGTGAATAAGACCTAAGGCTAGAGGTTACTGCACTAAAGACCCATACACACTGGCCAAATATCAATCAAAAACAGCCGGTATCTACTGACTTTCGCCCTGTCTGTACAGGTCCTTGTTTGACAGAAGTTGATTTCTGTGGAACAAGCATGCTGAAAAACCAGCAGCCAACTGGCATATGATCAGTGCTTTCAGCAAATGGCTGCATGCACTGATCAGTGTGTTCCGGTGGGAGGAGGTCCCCCTGTCACAACAAAATAGCTCAGTGGGGAGATCGCTGTACTAACATCGCTAGTACGGGACCTCCTTGAGAGCTCCTCAGTTTTTTTGTTCAGCCCAAAAAGACTTATGTTGTGTACCAAGCTTAGGACTGCTGGTGCTGTAAAAGCCTTTTTCTGGACTGCTGCCATTCCCAAGAAACTTTACCTGAAGCAAAGGACTTGTTCAGGACATGGTCTTAGAAAAGTTAAAGCTGGCCACTAGTAGAATAATGTTAGTTCATTTTTAGAATGTTTGTTATATTTTCATATTGTTAGTGGGGTCAAATTGATGTTAGTTTGACATAAATGAGGGTCAAATCAGAGTCAAATCGATGTTATGCAATAACATTTTTCTCGATCTGATGAAATTGTAACAGTGAATAGGGTTTTTATTTGTTAAATGTGTTAAAAGCAAACACAATTTTTAAATACTTTCAACTGACATTTGTTAGGTCATTGAATGCAGTAATGAGAATTTCCATATAATTTTTTGTACAAACATTTGTTTTGAAATCTACTAGTGTGTAGCCAGCTTAAATTAGGCAGACACTTGCATTACCATTGTTGCATTTATTTTGCAGCTGGATGTCTGTATATGCTTTATGTCTAGTTTATGTGTTTAAGAACTGGACGCTTGTTGCCTCTACAATGGGCCCAGCCTCATAATATAAAATCATTAAATATTTCAGCTTGTTTTTCATTTCCTTCAGTTAAACAGAAGTGTAATGCAACATCTGAGATTTTACACAAGCCCAGCAAAGTAATAAAAAGGAATAATAAAACTTCAAAGTCACTTTTACTGTGCTTTCTCCTGTGAGTACTGATTATTGTGATCTATACACTGTGCATATTATTTAGTAAGTCAATTTAATCAATTAAATAAATGTCTATTTTCAAAAACAATAAGCCAAGTTAGCACCCCATCACAGCAAACAAGAAAATGTTCTGTGCCATGATCCAGCATTAGGAGGCTGGTAGCAACCTTTTCAACTATAGAAAACCATCACTTTGAAAAACACACATTACTCATAATGATGTTGGTTGCAAGAATACATCAAATGTTTTCTAGTAAGATATTTGTTTCTTTTTTCAAATTCAGAAACATAGAAACATTAATCAAAGCATATGCTTCAAAGTTTTCCAGTATTGTAGATGTAGCGCCTTCCTAGGCTGCAAGGATGCTAAGTAAAGTTAGTTTTTGGCGCCTTGGTAATCATTGGAACAGTTGTTGACTTATTTTGTCTGTTCTGGGTTCCACAGGTTGCAGGTTTGATTGCTCTTCCCTGCTTTACAGAAAGCTCTGGAACAAGGCATATGGGCAGCATCAGTAGTTATGGTGCTGCAGCCAATCACTGGGGAGGTGTGCCCATGAGGTGGCTGAGGAGAAAAAAAACAGCCTGAGCTGCAGAACAGCAGGGTTCCAGGGATTCCACCTGTTTGAGTGGGGGTTGGCTTCCCGTCCACCTCCAATCATACAACTGTCTCAAGTGGCTGTCCACCAAGGTCCTGGCTTTGGTAGAGCTGGGGGGGGGGGCTACATCTGAGAGAGTACGGAAACCCTATGGCTTCAGTTGAGGATCCGACCCACCTAATCTCACTGGCAGGTGTTTGGAAGCATCTGGAAGAAGCATACAGTATCTCACAAAAGTGAGTACACCCCTCCTGGTTTTATAAATATTTTATTCTATCTTTTCATGTGACAACACTGAAGAAATGACACTTTGCTACAATGTAAAGTAGTGAGTGTACAGCTTGTATAACAGTGTAAATTTGCTGTCCCCTCAAAATAACTCAACACACAGCCATTAATGTCTAAGCCGCTGGCAACAAAAGTGAGTACACCCCTAAGTGAAAATGTCCAAATTGGGCCCAAAGTGTCAATATTTTGAGTGGCTTCACTGGGCTTCACAGGTTGCCCCTGGAGTCCTCTTCCACTCCTCCATGATGACATCATGGAGCTGGTGGACGTTAGAGACCTTGCGCTCCTCCACCTTCCGTTTGAGGATGCCCCACAGATGCTCAATAGGGTTTAGGTCTGGAGACATGCTTGGCCAGTCCATCACCTTTACCCTCAGCTTCTTTAGCAAGGCATTGGTCGTCTTGGAGGTGTGTTTGGGGTCAGTATCATGTTGGAATACTCCCCTGCGACCCAGTATCTGAAGGGAGGGGATCATGCTCTGCTTCAGTATGTCACAGTACATGTTGGCTTTTATGGTTCCCTCAATGGACTGTAGCTCCTTATTGTCGGCAGCACTCATGCAGCCCCAGACCATGACACCCCCACCACCATGCTTGACTGTAGGCAAGACACACTTGTCTTTGTACTCCTCACCTGGTTGCCGCCACACACGCTTGACCCTAGGTTTGTGCAATTTGTTTCATTCTGAATTAGTTCTTTAACAAATTTTTCAAAATTTGGCAATTCGGACGAATCCGAGATTTCTGAATTTTGAATTTCCGAATTTTTATTTTTCCGATTTTGAAAATTTGGTAATCCGAAAATCAGAAAATCCGAATTCCGGTAATTCAGAAATTCGGCAATTGGAAAAGCCGAAAATCCAAGTTTGAAAATTCGGAAATTCCGAAATCCGAAAATGTGAAATTCTAAAATGTGAAAATCGTAAATAATAACTAACTAATAATAACTTAACTATACTTAACGACTTAAATAACTATTAAATTATAGGTATTGGAATTTTCTTGAAAATGCAGTTGTTAGTGATAAATTTCAGATTAAAGTTTACTAACAGCCAAGTTTTCAAGGAAATTCCAATGCCTATAATTTAATAGTTATTTATTAGTTAGCTATTATTTCAAATGTTCTTTCTTATTTTCGAATTTCTGACTTCCGAATTTCCGAATTACCGAATTTTCTGTGTTTTTACTTTTGAATTTCCGATTTCCAAATTTTCAAATTTCCAATTTCCGAATATTTCGGATTTCCCAAATTTCCAAAAAAATAAAAAAACGAACGGAATGAAAGCAAAAGCAAACTGTTTTTTTGGCAGTGCACAAGTCTACTTGACACAATTTGAACCAAATAAGTTTATCTTGTTCTCATCAGACCACAGGACATTATTCCATGTCCTTAGTGTGCTTGTCTTCAGCAAACTGTTTGCAGGCTTTCTTGTGCATCATCTTTAGAAGAGGCTTCCTTCTGGGACGACAGCCATGCAGACCAATTTGATGCAGTGTGCAGAGTATGGTCTGAGCACTAACAGGCTGACCCCCCACCCCTTCAACTTCTGCAGCAATGCTGGCAGCACTCATACATCTATTTCCCAAAGACAACCTCTGGATATAACGCTGAGCACGTGCACACAACTTCTTTTGTCGACCATGGCGAGGCCTGTTCTGAGTGGAACCTGTCCTGTTAAACCGCTGTATGGTCTTGGCCACTTGGCCACTGTGCTGCAGCTCAGTTTCAGGGTCTTGGCAATCTTCTTATAGCCTAGGCCATCTTTATGTAGAGTAGGGATGGGTCCACTGTTCGAGTTGAACGTAGAGCCCCTTCTGGACTGGTGGGGGGGTAGGCAACGCAACGCTTTTTCAGGGATTTTGTCTATGTTGCTGGAAACCAGCAATACATTACAGCCGCGATATTAAATGACAATTTTTTCTTTGGAAATGTCATTTTTCTCTGGATATTTTCTTTTTTTTTTCTTTCCACATCAGTAGACTACCATACCAATAAGTATTCAGCTTGATATTGCTCTGGCTATATTCTAAACATCACAGAGGTGCTCTCTTTTACAGGCAGACTAAGGGGACCCCCCCAGGCATGATATTTAAAGGAATATTTCATTTTTATTGTTTAACTTTAAGCATTATTAAAGTCACTGCTCCTGAAAAAACTATCCATTTAAAAACTTTTTTTTGCATTGATACATGTCCCCTAGGGCAGGACTCGGGTCCCCATACACTTTTGGCAATAACTTACATATAAGCCTTTAAAATTAGCACTTTTGATTTTTCATGTTCAAGTCCCATTGATTTTAAAGACGTTCGTGTGTTTGCACAAATTTTTTGCCTGTTCGCAAGTTCTGGTGCGAACCAAACCGGGGAGTGCTTGGCCCATCCCTAATGTAGAACAACAATTCTTTTTTTCAGACCCTCAGAGAGTTCTTTGCCATGAGGTGCCATGTTGTACTTCCAGTGACCAATATGAGAGAGTGAGAGTGATAACACCAAATTTAGCACACCTGCTCCCCTTTCACACATGAGATCTTGTAACACTAACGAGTCAAATCATAAAACAAACATTTTTTACTTTTACTTGGACCTTGAAGAAGGGGACATACCCTGAAAGCTTGTCCTGAAAAATTGTATGTTAGTACAAATAAAATAAGTATCATGGACAGTACTCAATTTTCTCTGTTACTTTTACTTACAATTATTGTTTTTCCATTTTCTGGTTTCTTGAGGCACTGGTGACAAAACCCTGGCCACACAGATGCATCCTGGGAAATTCCTGTCCCATATTCCAGGAGGCAGACCCACAATTCTAGGCAAAGTTCCAAGAAGTAAAAGGAAATGGATTCATCTGTCTTTAGTAAAAGTCTGTAATTATCTAAATGTATTTGCTTGTAAATTGCCAATACTAAACATTTCTAAAGGTGCATTTGTTGTCATTTTTTAAAAAAGTGAAACTTTTAATTACTGACCATAACATAGTTGGCTGTTACTTACTGAATGTTTGTTTCAGCAGGAGCAAAATAAAATATATGTACTATTATTACTATTACTACTATACATTTACAGACAATTGTACATTTTAAACATAGTATATGCCTTAGATAAATTGTTCAAATGGAATACACTCTCTCTTAAAATAAAGTACTGTATGAAGGATAACTTGTATGTAATGGATGTATTTCTGGCTTTTAAATAGCTCCACCTAGTGTTACAAGGTAAACTTACAATCATGCACAATAATTTCTGCTGTGGTATATAAAATTGCCTGTCTCGCCATCCTAATTTTACTATGTGAACTTGGCAAGAAGATAATAAAAAACATACAAAAATTGAATGAAGACACAGGATTTTTTACTTACCATAAAATCATTTTTTGGAATGCACTAGGTACACAGGATGAAGTCATTTGGGTACATTGAATTACACTACTGCCGTCAGGAGAATGGACACTGGCAAAGCTATAGGATAGCTTAGTATAAACCCCCTCTATTCTCATCATGCCTTAATTTTTCAACAAACAATAGTAGTAGTTGGTCATAAGAACAAAAGGAATGGACCTGCATCCCTTATTGTACTCCAAGAAAAGGATTTTACAGTAAGTCAAGCATTCTATTTCCCTAATTATACATTAGGACATCCAAAAACAGTTCAATGGAGGGGTGGGCAAATAAAAAGTTAACTGGACCATGAAAACCCGCTGGTTAACATACGAGGCTCAACAGAGCCTACAGAGCCACCTAAAAAAAAACTTATGACCCAAGGTCTGAATGTCCACCTGGTAAAACCTTATGAATGTGTGAACAGAAGACCACGTGCAAGCCTTGCAAAAGCAGAGAAACAAATAATTGATGCTGAAAAGCCCAGGAAGCACTAACAAATGTGACAGAGTGTGCTTTAACAGAAAAAGATGGAACCTTGCCTTTAGTGATGAGCTGCCAAATCCACCTGGCAATAGTGGGGAGCTGTAGCTGAGAGATAGACTTGAACAGTGTGTACTACATCCAGACAATGGAGTGAAAACTCCTTTGGATAATGTGGAGCAGGACATAAAAGGGGCAAAAAATGTCCTGGTTAAGGTGAAAAAAATAAACCACCTTGAGAAGAAAGAAGCATTGGGCCTCAAGGCAACCTTGCTTTGTAGTTTGAATTGAATCACTTCAAAGGATGCCACCATCAAGCTTAGAACCCTCATGCAAATACAGAGAATTGTTTGGTTGATTGGTAGGATGACTCCAGGACTGTAGAGTCCAAACATGGGAGCAGAGAGCCTGAGGTTTGTCCTGTAGAAGGAACATTTTAGACAGGGCCATAGCCAGGACCAGGTCCAGATGATAACATGGTTTCAGCACTTACTTTTAAAAATTCAGGATCCTCTCAAACCTCTGTATAGTCTGGACAGTCTGTTGGACATTGGCTGAGCCTGTGCTGACTGATCCCTCACAAGATTGTCATTCAGATTTCTGACTGTGGCAAGCAAAATAAAGCAAGAACAGGGGCATAGCACCTTGGTGAAGACCCAAGTTGCAGTGGACAGAGCTAAGGGAAGGGTGTGTACCCAAGCAAAACACATTTAGCATTCATGTGCCAGGAAGATGGGGAAGTGTAAGTAGGCTTCCTTGATGTCAGAAGGTCTCCTAGATTGAGAGAAGCAGTAAATAACTTGGTGGATTCTGTGTGGAATGTTTGTACCAGGAAGAAAGTATTGTGAACCCTCTAGATCTAATATGGGACAGAAGCCCCCTTTTGTCTTGGGGAAGATGAACAGAAAACCTTAGAATCTTTCCCTTTTGGGGGGGCACTGGCACGTTTACCAACATAAAGCAGGGTGGAGGCAGAGGCTGAAATTCCAGTTTGTAGTCTCTGGACACGAATGTTCTATACCCAAATGTCTGAAATGTTCTGACCAATTGGCAACATACAAAGGCCAGCAGGCGTCCCTTCAGTCTTGTGAGTAGGACTGCCCCTTCATTGAGAAGATTACTTTTTCACAGATTTGGAGGATCTGGGAGTCAATGCGAATGAGTAAGGAGTACATATTACAGCTGGCCACTTACTTACAAAAGAGGAAAAATAGTAAATAAACGCACAGCACAGTGACAAGGTCCTTCATTAAACAAAAAAACAAAACAAAAAAATGAAAAATATGATGTCCCACAATCTAAATCAATTTTCATTCATGTTGTAGATCAATTACAATGCAGGATGTCTGCTGACCCGCTGAAACAAACCATGCCAAGGTAATCTGCTCCTAACGCACTTTCACCGTGATTGAAATTCCCCTAGTCAGCAGCTGAATGTAAGAAAAAGAGAGACATGGGATTTTAAGTGACATCATTGTCAATGTTGTGGGCATGTGACCTGGTATGGTTCAAATGTTCACTACCACTCCCTTTCTTGGTCAGCAAGGCTGCATGTTAACTTAACAGTCTGGTATAGATTTTTGGGAAAACCCACACTAGTTTCATTTTACTTGTTGTGTACCACCTTGAGATCAATACCAGACTCCTATACTAAAATACGTGTCTGTTATGGATTTTGGGACACGTATTGTTTGTGGTTGTTTTCCCATCATCAGTAGTTATTATGGTTCAAAATAACAACCAATGACTCTGTGGCCACGGATGTCCTAAGAATCACAAATGTCATGTAGATATGCAAATGAGAGATCACGCACAAGGGATACTCACAAACTGATTCTCTAGAAGGAAGGAAGAAAGTATTAATGCTGTCTATGACCAGGTCACTCAAAGGCAGCAGTGTGCCCAGGCAAACATACAGAGAATCGTGGAGGTGATGCATAGGCGATGACAGGAAAGCAACCAGCTCCATGTGTGCAGTGGAAAATGGCACACTCATGAACAATGAGAACCCTGGGAGGAGACTTGCTCGGTAGCAGTAGTGTCAAAGTACCCACACAGCTCACCTTCCTGCCACCTGTGCAACCAACAGTCAGACCCCCACGAGTCTTCGTCCCTCTGGTGGGCATACTGTTTAAAGCTAAACCAAATATACCTCCTCTCTAAAAGTCTGGGTCATTTGCTTGTACATGTGCAGGAGTCAGTCATCCTGGCACACAGGGACTGTGCCATCGATGTAATCTGAGCTGTGCATGCACAGCTCAGTTTACATGCTGCAGAGGGCTGCGAGCAGACAGGTAGGTTTATTTATTGCAGGAGAGACATTGCATGTCTCTGCTGTGATAATAGCCTGCATGCTCGCAGTCTTTTGTTGCTTTAATAAGGTACCTTTCACACGGGGTGGATCTGCTCAATGGACTCCGCCAGCTCAGTGGGAGATTGCTCTGTTTATCCCCGCTGAGCCGGCAGATGACAGGTCCGTCTCTGCTCACTGCAGGGAGGGACCTGTCAGAACCCCGCTGTTCTCTATGGGCAGATTGGATGAAAACAGACTGCATGTTTGTTTTCATCTGAGCCCATCCGACCCGATCCACTGGATGGATGGCGAACATTTCGCCATCTGTCTGGTTTGAGTGGCTCTTGTTGGATCGGATGGCAAGCGGGTGTCAGCGGACACATCTCCGCTGACATTAACCTGCCCATAGAAGTGAATGGGTGGCCTGCTCAAATCTGCCTGAAAAATGGACAGGCGGATCCAAGCGGGCCAATTGCGAGAAAGGGGCCTTAGGTTCTTGCAGATAGGTGGAACCCTGGGCCTGTGAATAACTTTGCAGCTGACTCACATATTACTCGCGGGTGTCTAGCCAAGTGCCTTCGGCAGATTCCAATTATGTATTAGTGTAGTCCAGTTATGTCTTCTATGGCAATCTGGAAAGCTACAAAACAAGCATCTTTTGGCTTTCCTGCAACTGAAAAAACTTTCTAGAAATAATCATGATAAAAAAAGTTTTTTTTCTTCTCTCAGAGAAGAGAAGATGTTCATTCTCCTAGGACAGGGGTTTAGAAACGATGGCCCTCCAGTTGTTCAGGAACTACAAATCCCATCATGCCTAGTCATGTCTGTGAATGTCAGAGTTTTACAATGCCTCCTGGGACGTGTAGTTCTGCAACAGCTGGAGGGTTGTAGTTTGGGGATCCCTGTCCTAGGACACTAGCAAAAAAAAAGAGGCAAGAGTAGAGCAGTTATACTAGACTGTCTTGCAGCTTTGTTTGCCAGTGTCCAATTTCCTGTAGGCAGCAGCATAACCCAATGAAACTTAAATACTTCATCCTGTGTCCTTCAATGTATGATTAAGGAAATTATTAATTTTATTAATATTATTATTATGTATTCAAACATTTTTATTCTGTGTCCATCCCTTTCTTTTTTACCTGTAATCTGGTGATCCTGAAAACCTCTTGATCCCTATAGGGAAAGAGAGCCTTGACTGATGGGGGCATGGCCGGGAGTTGGGCGTGATAGAACGCAGTATGCAAATGGGTCAAATGCAATTGGCTGAGCGCTACGGGGTGAGGGGTTGGGCCTGAGCTCAGTTAAAAGTTCGGCCCAAGGGGAATTCTGGGTCTTTTGAAGAACAGTGGCTGGAAGATGTGCCCACCCTCCCGCCCCTTTAGTTGATCTGACATAGCTTTAGTGCGGTTTTTTGACCTTGCAAGCATTTAAAGTTTCTGTAATGGGCTATGCCCTGGATTGGAAGTTGGAATTAGTCTGTCTGTCCAGCACTTATGGTAAGGACAGGCCCCTTTGGAATTTGATTAGGGTTAAAGCATGCTCACAGTACAACTGTGACTGGCACTGGTTAAAATAGTTTACATGTTTTGTGTTGGAAATTAAATAAAGCTCTGGCCTTGCCCTTTTTTCCAACTAAATGGTTTTACCACTTGCTGACCGCCCGCTGTGACTTGACGGCGGCAAAGTGTTTCTTTATCACAAACCGCCGTCACCTTATTATGTCCCGGGGGGGGGGGCCAGGGAGCGGGTAGGGTGGACTCGATCTCCGCTGGCTACCCGCGATGACTCCCCCACAGTGATAGAACGAAGGTCCGTTTATGTAACCACGGATCTCCGTTCTGACAGAGGGGGAAGGGCTGTGATCACAGGCTTCCTGTATATGGAAGCCGTGATCACTCCCCAGCCCCTGCCAGCCCAGCCCCCATACAGTTGAAACACACTGAGGAAACACAGTTAACCCTTAGAGTGCCCCCTCCAGGTTAACCCCTTCACTGCCAATGGCATTTACACAGTAATCAGTGCATTTTCATAGCACTGATCGCTGTATAATTGCCAATGGTCCCAAAAAAGTGTGAAAATGGTCCGACATGTCCGCCGCAATATCACAGTACCGCTAAAAAACGCAGATCGCCGCCATTACTAGTGCCTGAAGAGGTGGTACTGGGAACAGAAGCCACATATAGAACAGCTAGCACTAAGGTCTTCTATTTTTGCTACACCATAGGGGCCTACGGTCCCTGCCTGCAAAGGGCATTCTACTAAGATCCAGCTGAGGCTGTGTTGGATCTAAAAACTGTGCTTATTGGTCCTGGGAGTTGTTGTGCTGCAATCAAGATTGTGCAGGAGTGTAGAAGAGGAAAGTGTGTGTATATACTGGAGTATATATAGTTGTAGTCCATCACAAGTTCTGTTGATCAAATGGGCATCCCATATCATCCTTTCCCTATCCAAGTTCAACTCCCCTAATAAAAAAACAAACAAACAATGCTGCAAGGACTGCTTCTTGACTTGGAGTGAGTGGAAAATCCATGTGCCTGGCTGTGCAGGGTAGGAGACGACCACATTCACCAGCGGCCCTTACGGGGGTAGCACTACACCCCCATTATACTTACCTGAGACCTATCTTGATCCAATGAGGTGCACTAGAGCAGCTGCTCTCCCAGATCTCTCCCTCTTCATTGGCTCAGACAAAGTGCTGTCAATCACAGCCAGTGAGGAGGGAGCGGGGGGGGGGGGGTTAGCCCTACTCTGTGGTATTGATTCACCAAAGGCAAATAGGTTGTGCACATTGCAGTTGCATTCTCCAAGTACATTTGCTCCACAGCTTAATGAGCAGAAGTTCTGTTGCCTTCCACCATCTAATCATGTGCAAGCAAAAATACTGTTTTTTTTTTATTTTCCTTGCATGTAATATGCTATTTTTTGCAAAATGAAGTTTTACTAAGCTCTAGAGTAACTGCACTCTGCAAAGTGCATTGTCTATTTGCCTTTAGTAAATCAACCACTATGTGTCCTATGGACAGAAAGCAGGGCTTGGGAGTGAGCATACATGCATGCCCCTATAAAAAGCAGCTTGCTATGGGGGCACTCAGAGAGGGGAGGAGGAGCCAGCAGCACCATTAGAGGAGAAGAGTAGAAGAGAAAGAGGAACAGAGAAGGAGGAACAGGGCTGCCCTGTGCAAAACCATTGTACAGAGCAGGTAAGTATAACACATTTGTTATTTTTTTTTGTGTTTTATTTTTTCTTACTTTAAGGTAAAATGAGGGGACATTTAGACTTCACCACAGTTGCCTTGTTTACTGAACCTCATTAAAAACATACTTAATCAATTGCTTACTGGGCACTTAAACCCCCTTCCTGCCCAGAGCAATTTTTAGCTTTCAGCACTGTCGCACTTTGAATGACAATTGCACGGTCAGGCAACGCTGTGCCCAAATTAAGTTTTTAGCATTTTGTTCCCATAAATAGCTCTTTCTTTTGGTGATATTTAATCATCACTGGGTTTTTTTTTTTTGCTCAAAAAATTTTTTTGACCAAAAATTTTGAAAACCCCCCCCCCCAGTTTGTTACTAAATTTTGAAAACAGGTAATTTTTCTCCTTCATTGATGTGCGCTGATGAGGCTGCCAAGATGGGCACTTATAGGCACTGACAGGCTGCACTGATGGGCACTGATAGGCTGTACTGATGGCCACTGATAAGGGGGCACTGATGGGCACTGATGGGTGGCACTGAAGGGCACTGATAGGTGGCACTGAAAGGCACTGATAGGTGGCACTGATAGGCAGCAATAATAGGCAGCACTGATCGGTGGCACTGATGATGAGGCACTGATGGGTATTGATTGGCAGAACTGGTCGGCATTGATTGGTGGCACTGTTGGGCAAAGGTAGGTGGCACTGTGGGCACTGGTAGGTAGCACTGTGGGCACTGGTAGGTGGCACTAGTGGGTACTGATAGGTGGCACTGGCAGGTGTTACTGGTGGGCGCAGATGAGGCAGCCGCAGCTCTCTGTGTGAGGTGCCAATGTCCCTCTGACAGAAGCCGGTGAACTTTTTTTGTTTCCCTCACACTGACAGCGTGAGGGAAAAAAAAAAGATTGCCGATCTTCTGTTTACATCACGTGATCAGCTGTCATTGGCTGACAGCTGATCACCTGGTAAGGGACTGGGATCAGCCCCATACTCATACCTGTGATCAGCCGAGTCTCATGGACTTGGGGATGACAGAGTGCGGCGTGCACATCCCACAGGAGGCACATAGGCAGCTCATCCACTGGAGGATGTTACATGACGGCCTCCCGGCAATTAAGGCCCATGCTGTAGCCATCTTTCAGCTATAGTGCTGGCGGGAAGAGGTTAAAGGCAGGGCTCAAGTCCTGCGGGAACGCATGGGAATGGAGTTCCTGCACTTTTTTCACAGCAGGAACTCAGTTCCCATTAGCGGCAGCTTACCAGGGGGGGGGGGGGGGGGACTCTCAATCCTGTCCACTAATAAGCTAATCCTCTGCTGGGCAGCTCTTTACAAATAAATATGTTTCCGGTCCCCTGTGTTCAGCTGGGCCCGGGGGACAGGAAGCAGACTATTTCTTTTTCGGCTTAAAAGATTAAGCGCTCCTGGCCAGCTCCAGTGTAATGATATAGCACAGGCCGGCTTTCACTGTGTAGTGCACTGCAGTGGATTCACCCGCTTAAAGCCGAAAAAGAGGAAATAGTCTGCTTTCTGACCCCCGGCCCCAGCTGAACACAGGAGACCCGTAAAGTTTTTTTTTTTCTAAAGAGCTGCACAGCCAGGGATTAGCTTATTAATGGACAGGATTGAGAGTCCCTCTACCTTGCCCACCCCCAGTTTTCTGCAGCCCTAGTTGCCCAGCTGGTGGTGCCCAGTGACACATCTGAGGGCCCCCCCTGCTGCCCCCCCAATTGGGCACTGGTGAGGCTGCATTGATGGGCACTAGTGAGGCTGAGCTGATGGGCACTGATCAGGCTGTATTGATGGGCACTGGTGAGGTTGAGCTGATGGGCACTGGTGAGGCTGCATTGATGAGCACAGGTGAGGCTGCATTGATGGGCACTGATAAGGCTGTATTAATGAGCACTGGTGAGGCTGAGCTTATGGGCACTGGTGAGGCTGCATTTATGGGCACTGGTGAGGTTGTGCTGATGGGTACTGGTGAGGCTGCACTAATGAGGCTGCATTGATCAGCCCTGTGAGGGGCATTGCTGTAGGTTAGGGTACACTAGTATTGCCCTCTGGAGAGTGAACCACAGTGGATCACTGTTCAGAGGGTGTTTGACAGGTGGGAAGGAAGCATTCTATTGCCTCCTCACCATCTGATTTAATCCCCAAAAACCTGCACCACTTCACTGCAACTGTGTTTGTTTTCTGGGGGTGCCAGATATAAGATCTGCGCCTGACATAGAATACAAGTCCTGATAATATAAACGCCACCGTACAGTGTATCTCACTGACCGCTCATTAGAGATGGAACGTCACTTCCAATTGGGCTTGATGCACAATGTGGTAGTAGTAGTAGTGGTGGTGGGTGGGGGGGAATCTTGGATGAGTTCCCACTCTTTTTTTCCCAGGACTTGACCCCTGGTTAAAAGAGTTGTAAAGGTTTGTTTTCTTTTTTAGAAAATAACAAACATGTCATACTTACCTGCTCTGTGCAAGGATTTTGCCCACAGTGGCCCCGATCCTCTTCTTCTGGGGTCCCCCAGGGCTGCTCCTGGCTCCTCCTCTGTTCAAGTGCCCCCTCAGAGAAGCACTTTTCCTTCTATCAATCTATCCAATGAGGACCCAGGCCAGCAGCTAGGGCTGCTGGGCTCGTCCCCGTCGCTGGAAAGAATGGGTTCAGGTAAGTAAAAGAGGGGCTCTGGGGCTGCATGACCACAGAAGGTTTTTCACCTTAATGCATAGAATGAATTAAGGTGAAAAACATTGAGGGTTTATAGCCCATTTAACCACTTGCTGACCAGCCGCCGTCATTATACTGCGACGGGTTGGCAGGTTCCTGCGAATCGCCATAGCAGTACAGCGGTGCGGAAACTCTCTATTGTGGGCAGAGCCAATCAGCAGGTGGGGGGGACTCGATGTCCAACAGCCAGCCATGATCGTTCCCCGCAGTGACAGAACGGGGATCTGCCTGTGTAAACATGGCAGAGCTCTGTTCTGACGGGAGATCACACAGATCCTGCCTTTCTGCTATGCAGGAAGACTGATCTGTGTGTTTCCCCAGGCAGCCCATCCCCCATACAGTGAGAACACACAGTGAAGGAACACATTTAACCCCTTGATCACCCCTAGTGTTAACCCCTTCCCTGCCAGTGTCATTAGAACAATAACAGTGCATATTTTTAGCACTGATCACTGTAATAATGTCATTGGTTCCCAAAAAGTGTCAAAAATGTCAGTTAGGTGTCTGATCTGTCCGCCGCAATGTCGCAGTCCCACTAAAAATCACTGATCGCCGCCATTACTAGTAAAAAACAAATAAAAAATAAAAATGCCATAAATATATCCCCTATATTGTAGACACTATAACGTTTGCTCAAAGCAATCAATATACGCTTATTGCGATTTTTTACCAAAAATATGTAGAAGAATACATATCGGCCTAAACTGATGAATAAATTTGTTTTTATATCTCCATTTCCTGGGCCATGCCTTGAACACTGCAGCTTTAGTAACTATTTGGTTGCGCCGCCTCTCACCTTTGACACAGCTTGTTCCCTCTGGGGTGTCAATGGGGGGCAGGCGCAACTCAGATCACATCGGGAGCTAGGTCTAGGAAACGTGTGTCTCATGTATGCTAGATGAACGTTTGCCTTGCTATACACAAAGTTGTTGGCAACTATATATGTATAACTCGTTTTTGTTTTGTTTTTTTGCATTTCAGTGCCATATTATTTTTTTGTTTCTCTCTCTTTGTATGTACCTGAAAAATGTAATAAAAGAATATATAAAAAAAAAAAAAAAAATTAGTTTTTATATATTTTTTTGGGATATTTATTATAGCAAAATGTAAAAAATATTGCTTTTTTTTTCAAAATTGTCGCTCTTTTTTTGTTTATAGCGCAAAAAATAAAAACTGCAGAGGTGATCAAATACCACCAAAAGAAAGCTTTATTTGTGGGAAAAAAAGGACGCCAATTTTGTTTGGGTACAACGTCGCACGACTGCGCGATTGTCAGTTAAATCGATGCAGTGCCATATCGCTGAAAATGGCCTGGTCATTAAGGGGGAAATCCTTCCGGTCCTTAAGTGGTTAATGTTTTCTCTAATTTGAAACTTTCTTCACTGTCAGTTTGGCTCATCTTTCTTTCATAGCTGGAATTCTAATTTTGTGGTAGATCAGGATAAAGATCAATATTATTTCTGCCAACTGTGTGAAGAAAGTGACAGATCGCCACAAGTGCAACTCCCTTGTGACAGCTGGATAAACCCAGGGCATTATGGAGATAAGACTGTGGGAAGTGGGTGAGGCTCAGTCTTATTAGGTTAGAACTTTGCATACATCAACCGATTGTGTCAGAACCTCATCATGCTCCAATGCCACCCTGGCCTCAGGCTGCTTACAGCACCCATGGATGTACAATGGAAATTGTCTACCTTGTTTAATAATGTGTCTCACGCACAAATAGTGTGAACAGATTTGTGGGCTTTTACTAAGACCAATTTAATAATGAGTCAAAAAGGGCATCTACCCTCAGCAAATCCTACTAAGGGCTGGTGTTGTAAAACAGCTCACATGTCAGTCCCTTGAATAACTAGGAGTAGGCGTAATCATTTGTATACAAAAGCAGAGACATGACAAGAATTCCAAAGGACTCTGGACTCTCCGGGGCACTATTCTGCAGTTAAATGGGGCACTTCTTAAACCCAAGAATAAAAAAATGTAATATATAGCTTAACTTACGAGTCCTTCAGGATTTTGTGCCTTTATTCTCACTTAGTGATCCTGCCAATAACACACTTCCTGTCCTAGAAAAGGAGAAGCCTTATCATCCTAGAACAGGAAGTGTGTTAGGATAATAGAAAACCTCCTCCTTATCTCCATATCATAGGGCGCAGGTGTTATAAAGTTCACATATGATGAACTGGGCAGAGCTTGAAACACTGCTGGAGATAACACTCTCGAGAGCTCAAGAACTTGGAAATTTACTGGATATATGGCAGGATCCACAGATATTTTTTACACTTCTCAAACTGTTATAACAAAGCACTTTTAGTGGTATATTTACCAGACCAAAGCAAATAAGAGACATTCATTGATAGGGTTTGCATGCACTTTGAAGGACCATGTTACATTCTAACATTATTTTGTTTATTAAGTGTCCTAGGTATGTCTTTTTCATCATTGATGCACATTTTAAAGCAATGTTGAGTTGAAAATCAAAAACAAAGCTAACATCAGCAGCTGGTAGATTAAGGCATGAGCTTTCTCTTCAAGAAAATGTCATATATGCTTTTATTGATAAAACACCCAAACCTCTCATTGATCTCATTAATATACACTATAGTGTCAAAAGTATTGTGACACCTGCCTTTACACGCGCATGAACTTTAATGGCATCCCAGTCTTTGTCCGTAGAGTTCAATATTGAGTTGGCACACCTTTTGCAGCTATAAAAGCTTCTGGGAAGGTTGCCCACAAGGTGTAGGAGTGTGTCTTCAGGTAATACTCGAAAAATTTGAATATTGTGCAAAAGTTAATTTATTTCAGTAATGCAACTTAAAAGGTGAAACGAATATATGAGATAGACTCATTACATGCAAAGCAAGATAGTTCAAGCCGTGATTCACCTTTTAAGTTGCATTACTGAAATAAATGAACTTTTGCATGATATTCTAATTTTTCGAGTATCACCTGTATGGGAGTGTTTGACCATGTTTCCAGAAGCACATTTGTGAGATCAGGCACTGATGTTTGACGAGAAGGCCTGGCTCGCAGTCTTCGCTCTAATTCTTCCCCAAAGTGTTCTATCGGGTTGAGGTGCATGCCTCCACCCCAAACTCGCTCAACCATTTCTTTATGGACCTTGCTTTGTGCACTGGTCCAAATCATTTGGTGGAGGGGGGATTATGGTATGGGGTTGTTTTTCAGGGGTTGGGCTTGGCCCCTTAATTCCAGTGAAGGGAACTCTTAAGGCGTCAGCATACCAAGACATTTTGGACAATTTTGTGCTCCCAACTTTGTGGGAACAGTTTGGGAATGGCTCCTTACTGTTCCAACATGACTGCGCACCAGTGCACAAAGCAAGGTCCATAAAGACATGGACACTCACAGGTGGAGTCAAGAGCTGGAACTTGTTCCGGCACTGGGCTCCACTGCGGGATTCAGCCCGGATTCTTGGGACACCAGGATTTACTTGAAATCCAGGGACAGTCCTCGCAAATCCAGGAACGGTTGGGAGGTATGCAACGTTATCACTCCTAGACAACATTACAAGGCAGTTTCAATGTAGGGGCTGTGGAAGGTGAGGAAACTGGAGGGCCCTATTTTTATTAAAAAATCCTTTTAATTTTATCGCAACTAAATTTTAGTGAATATACTAAGAAATAAATCCAGTCCTATACATTAGGCACATTTTCTCTATTTACAATACATTAAATGCTAGGTTCAATAGTGTTATTCATACAGATTAGTAATCAATCATTTGTGGCTCCTGGCAGACACTGAAAACATTGTGGAAGAAAACAGAAGAGCTTTGGCGAGACTTTAGCTTCCCTCCACCCTGTTCTTGACCTTGTTACGGTGGCTTAACATTAGAAAGAAGAGAGCAGTTGACACTATAAAGCTTGCTGCACACATGCAAGTATCAGTAGCACCAAAGTAAATGTGACATTGGGTAATGATCTGATCTCATTTAATAGTAATTGTTCTTTAGCCAGGTGCTGAACAGCTACTTTCATTTAATTAAGGGGGGGTAACAGCTGGCGATATTTAAATTGTTAATTGAAATCTGCATAAACATAGAACTTCAGAGGAAAAACACACTAGAGTTTACATAACTGGAGTTATGTTTGACATGGTGGAGTATATATGAATCTAGGGCAAGGTGATGCAATGTTTGCATCCTGTATTTTTATTTAAAGAGTAGTATTAACAATAATGTCATAGTGTACATTTCTTGTTCCACTGTCTTGTTTAGCAGGAGCAACTTACCTAGATTACACATTTTAACACATACGTGCGATTTTAATGAGGTATTGCAAAAAAACATACTGTAAAAGATAGGACCAGTAAACCTTGTATCCAGAATGGGCAGTCTCCTACTACACGAGTGCACAAATGCATACTTTGAACATGAAAAGCAGCACTGTTCTACTTCAAATGCTGGTTTATGCATTGATATATACCTCCTTAGACACAGTCAGCCCGGACAGTATAGTCACCTGCTGACTTGGCACCATCCATAGGCAGCTTAGCTCTTCATTAAGACACAAATGTTGAATCTAACACAATTTAACTTCAGCTTATTGCAGTACAGAGGATGTTTTTCCAGTTTTTGAAGTTTCACCAGTTACTGACCACCCGCTGTGGCTTGACAGCGGCAACTTGGCTCGTTATCGTGAAGCGCCGTCACCTGACGGCAGCCGCAAGAACGAGCATTGTGAGCGCATGTGCGCCGCCGGAGGCACACGCTCACTGTGTTCCGGGGGGCCAGGGAACGGGTACGGCGGACTCGATGTCCGCCAGTTATCCGCGATCACCCCCCCAGGGAGCGACAGAATGGAGGTCCGTGTATGTAAACACGGATCCCCGTTCTGACAGAGGGGAATGGATGTGATCACAGGCTCCCTGTATATGAGAGCTGTGATCACTCCCCTCCCCCAGCCAGCCCAGCCCCCATACAGTTTGAACACACTGAGGGAACACAGTTAACCTCTTAAAGCGCCCAAAGTGGTTCATTATCGCAAACCGCTGTCATCTGATGGTCGCCGTGATAACGAGTATTGTGAGCGCGCACACGCCGCCGGAGGCGCGCTCGCACGCTCACTGTGTCCCGGGGGGGCCAGGGAGCAGGTAGAGAGGACTCGATCTCCGCCGCTTACCTGCGATGCCCCCCACCCCCCGCAGTGAAAGAACGGAGGTCCGTGTATGTAATCACAGATCTCCGTTCTGACAGAGGGGGAAGGGCTATGATCACAGGCTTCCTGTATATGGAAGCTGTGATCACTCCCCTCCCCCTGCCAGCTCAGCCCCCATACAGTTAGCGCCCCCCCAGGTTAACCCCTTCACTGCCAATGGCATTTACACATTTTCATAGCACTAATCGCTGTATGAATGCCAATGGTCCCAAAAAAGTGTCAAAATGGTCCGACATGTCTGCTGCAATATCGCAGTCTCGATAAAAATCACAGATCCCCGCCACTACTAGTAAAATATAAAAAAAAATAAAAACCCCATAAATTAATTCTCATCATTCGTAAACGCTGCAACTTTTGTGCAAACCATTCAATAAACGCTGATTGCGATTTTTTTTTTTTACCAAAAATATCAGGAAGAATATAAATCAGCCAAAACCAATGAAAACATATTTTTTTATAATTTTTTTTTTTGGATATGTATTTTAGCAAAAAGTAAGAAATATTGTTTTTTTTTTTTGCAAAATTGTCGCTTTCTTTTGTTTATAGCGGTGATCAGAAATGATGCAGAGGGGATCAAATACCACAAAAAGAAAGCTCTTTGTGGTAAAAAAAAGGACGCAAATTTTGTTTGGGTACAATGTCGCATGACCGTGCAATTGTCAGTTAAAGCGACGTGGTGCAGAATCGCAAAAAGTGCTCTGGTCCTAAACTGGGAAATCCTTCCGGGGGCCTGAAGTGGTTAAGAACAAGATTACTTTCCTGAGCCCTGTCTCTGTGCATAACTAGCACTGAATGACAGGACATTAAATCAACTAGCACTCCCAACAGAAGTGGAGAAAAGAGAAAGATACCAAAATCACATGAGTAAACAAGTTGCAGTGGCCCAAAACCACAACTAGATGACCATACTACAAAACAATAACAACCTAATGCAGTACAACACAGAGAATTTACATGAAAGTGGATCTGAATGCAATTTTAAGTTACTAACCAGATAGTATCATACATCATCAGTTTTACATAACTACTTGACTAGGGTACCCCAGATGAGCCCCCCTACCCTTAAATACCATGTTTATCTTTATCTATAAAATAAAAAGACCAAAATCTTGTCTGGAGAAAAATTTGACCGTTAGGCCATTTATTAACAAAACAATTAATAAACATATAATTTACATAAACCAAAAAGACAACAAGAGAAACACTGCTGGTTGCTGGTCTTGGGAGGCACCACAAATACACATACGTTTTGTATCTGCACTACCAATCTCCCCAGCCACGCTACACCGGCTCGGGGACAACCACCTTTTTGCAGATACTACCTCTCGTCCTTTCCCAGTTAAACCGCTGTTAACTGGGATACCACCAAGAACTCCGTACCTTAGACGGGTTCTTCCACATAATACCTGAACATTTGAAAGACCTCCGAAGACCACAACCGCCAACCTACTGTCCCAAACTGTCCACCACATGGAGGGCGGGTGGTAAAATCTTCTGGCTCCGCTGCAGCCTCTGCCTTCGCGCCTTCCCAGGGGGTGTCATAAGTACCCCTCCCCGCCTCCTCCTTGACCACCACCCCCCCTCCTCATACCTGAGGACTTGCCCTGCAGCCACGTTAACCCTCTCCTGCCCGGGTGCTCCCTGTCCCCCTTGTCAAGAGGCCATGCGCCCAGCTACGCTATCTGCGGGCCTATCTTGACTGGGTACCCCAGATGAGCCCCTCTACCCTTAAATAACATGATTATCTTTATCTAAAAATGAAAGAGACCAAAATCTTGTCTGGAGAAAAATTTGGCCGTTAGGCCATTTATTAACAAAACAATTAATAAACATATAATTACATAAACCAAAAAGACAACAAGAGAAACACTGCTGGTTGCTGGTCTTGGGACCGCCACCTCTCGCAGGTGTAATAGCTTACATCTGTGAGCTCCGCCAAAATTGCAGGGCTCATTGCACACCATCCTGCAGCCCCAGGAACCACAAGTCTGTGCCTGTGACGTTAAAGTGAACCCCGTCGCTACACAAAAAACGCCCGGTGTCCACCTCCAGCTCAGAGTGCCGTACCACAAAACCCCCGTTACGAACAATAAAACTGCCATTTTCCATATTTGGAAACTCCATATGAAGCCGCAGAAAATCAAACTTAATGTCCCTAATGAAGTGGCACATAGAATGCACCCCAAGGTCATTCCCGCCCGCATGTACCACAAGCACATCCGGGGGCCCTGTCTAATAGGGCAAACCATCGAATTTCCCTTACAACGTGACACCAGAGCACTCCAGGAACACCGATATACCTTACCAGGGCCGCTGACCTATAACATCAGCCCGTCTGGTGCCCCAAAAAACAAACGAGTGGCCAAGAACCCAAACCGGGGCCAGAGCACCATCTGTAAGAAAACAAACAAACCCAACATAGTATCAACAACCAACCCATGGCACAGCCTAAGTCTAAATTAACTAGCCAAATCCATCACAATCAAATGTGGGCGTATATAAATCCAAAACCTGTTCGACTCCCATCTCCCGATACACTTCAACACCGCCTCCTATATGGAATAGCCTCACATACGTACCTCTGCCAGCCTGGGCAGTCTTGGGACGCCGAATCCCCAATACCACCGATGCCCCTTCGTCCACATCGTCCATCAACAGACCTCCCTGAACCTTCCTAGCCAGACTATCCAATTCCCCAATCCTAAAAGCCCCAAAAAAGGCTAATATGAACGCTGTACGGAAAAGTAGACCTTCGTAAGGAGAAGAGCACACACTACTCACCTAATCAAGGAGCTCCAACAGCATCTCGAACGTGACTGGGCGACGGCTGTCCGGCCGCCTGGACCCTTTCCATTAACCTCTTAAAGCCTGTCGCACCATAAAGTCCTTTGCGGCATCATGTACACCCGCCAACCGGAACAAGAAAGCTAGCCCCGACATTTTTCGATTAAGGACCGAGACCGAAACCCTGTTTTCAAAGTTCAACCCTATAAAGTACAACAATACATAACTGTCATCCCCGCTGCCTAACGCCACCCCCGTGCGTTGCAGCAGCAACAACCATTCCTGCCACACCCTTGAGTATTCGGCCCAAGTTTGTACACTCACCGACCTCCTGATCAAGCCCGCGGTGACTCCAATGCTATGTGCTACAGCCTCTCTGGACAAGGGACCCCGTGTTGCTCCGCATCCAGCGCCAAATCCCGGAAACGGTCCAGCTGAAACAGAGACGAATCATTGGCCAATTCATTAGTAGCCCTGGGGTAAGTGAGCCACAAACAAAAATACATTCAACTGTAAACGGCGAAGTACTAAATGACGCAGCAGCCGTACTACCGGCGGAGAACCCGCCGAAAGCCGATTAATAACCTGCACTACACCTATATTGTCACAGTGTAGATGAACCTTCTTGTTCCAAAAGAAGTCACCCCACACTTCCACAGCAACAATAACTGGGAACAACTCTAACAGAACGAGGTTCTTCAGGAAACCCGCTTGCTCCCACTCCCCAAGTCAGCAAGATGCGCTCCATTTACCACCAAAAAAGGCTCTGCAACCCATGGAACCCGTGGCATCCGTGTACAGTTCCAGGACGAAACTACTGACTGGACCCTGCATCCAGAGGGACCATCCATTAAATTCCTGCAAGAAAATGTCCCAGACTCGCAAGTCGGACTTGTGTTCCCCACTCAAAACCCCAGCTGTGGCCGACGACAACCCTCGACAGAAAACCCTGCCCATTGGTAGGATGCAAATTTCAGTTTGCCCAACAGTGACTGCAGCGCACGCAATTGAATGGTGCATTTTCCGATCTTCTCCTGCAAAGCCGTCAACTTATCCTTCGGTAAACGACATTCCATAGCTAGGGAATCTATGTCAATCCCCAGGAAACTAATGGATGTTGACGGGCCCTCTGTCTTCCCCATCGCCAACGGAATACCAAAATGCTCAGCGACATGCTGAATTGTGGCCAGCAGAACCCCGCAAAGGTTGGACGATGCAGGCCAATGCACAGACGGTCATCCAGACCGAATTGACGCCAGACACATCACGCACCACCCGTTCCACAAACGAGCTAAACTTCTCAAAAAGCGCGCATGAAATAGAGCAACCCATGGGCAGGCATCGATCCAAGTAAAACTCGTCCCTCCACCAACAACCTTACAAGTGAAAACTGTCTGGATGTACCGGGAGAAGCCGGAATACCGATTCTATGTCAGTTTTCGCCATCAATGAGCCCCTGCCATAACGCCTGACCCACAAAATTGCAGCATCGAAAGTGGTACATGACACAGAGCAAGCTTCTGGGTCAATGGCGTCGTTAACCGACCCACCCTTAGGGAAAGGAAGGTGGTGTATGGGACGGAACTTGTTCCGTTCCTTCTTGGGCCCCACCCCCAACAGGGACATCACTAAATTACAGAACGGTGGGTCCACAAAAGGGCCCGCCATAGGCCCCAAGGCAACTTCCTTCGCTATCTGCTCTGAGACCACCTCGGGATGTAGCCGAGCCGTCCACAAATTATCCGCAAACGGCAGAACACAAGGAATTGCGAACCCAACCGAAAAACCAATACCCAACAGCCTAGCAGCTGACTCATCTGGATACTTACTTAGAAAAGGGAGCATCCTTTCCACCTTCACGGGCGTCGTCCCTCTTACCTGCAATATCACCGGCACGTCCCTTACTTTGTTTAAGACAGCGGGAGAGGGAGTGTGCTCCGCTACACCCGGAGCATTTATGACAGAAGAGGCAGTTCGTTCCAAACTTGCACCCACCTTTATTGAACCCCTTCCGCTTTGCGACCGGCTGTCTAGGGGCGCCTGAACCACCGGCCCCTCCCTGAAAAAACTGCGAGGAAGAAACCAGAGCCGACGTCATCAGCTTCATCCATAAGCTGATATCCTTATGGTCCCAGTGCAAAGTCGGGGACGCTGCTTTCTGTTGACGGAACTGCTTGTCATAACGCAGCCACTTCACACCCCCGTAGACCCTATGTGCCTCGCTAATAGCATCCAAATAATAAAAAAGCGATGAGCAACACTCTGGCTGCTTCTCCCCAATAACGCTAGCCAGAATAGCAAAGGCCTGCAGCCTATTGCTAAATGTGTGAGGGATCAGGCGAAAACAACACCTCTCCTGCTCGAACCTCCGGACACGCACGGTCTAGGTTGTACTTCTCAAGGGGCAATAACGAGAAGATCTCCACATATTCACCACTCTAAATCTTTTTGCGGACCTCCAGATTCAAGTGAGCCCCTAATGGTCCCTCAAAACAAACGTACACCTCACACCAGGCAGACAGGCACGCTGACTATAGCTGCTTACCTCCATCCGTAGATGCCTCACCATCCTGAGCAGATGGTGCCCCCAATGTCTTTGCAGGCACGACCCCTGAGCTGCACCCTACACCCCTGGGAGGCCGAACCCATGCCTCAGCCGGGTTGGCCACCCTACCGGATTCAAACCTATCCACTAAAGCCCGCAACCCTGCCACAAGATCCCGGAGCGCAGAATTGGCCCCAAACGCAGCGGACCCTTGTCCCGCTGAGTGCGGGGGGGTGTACCCCCTAATGCTGGGGACGGGGCCCCCTGCCCACCCTAAACAGTTCCCCTAAGGTAGATCGTAAAGACAAAGAATTAATGGTGCACTCACCAGGCTGCCCAGGCAAGACAGCCGCAGCTCCGACATCCTTGACATGGAGACCTGCTGACTTCCTCGCCATCTTCAGAGCTGGAATGCTCCCCTTTGGACCTCTCCTCCACCAACCCCTGCCGCTCCCCCACCCGGCTGCTGGGGCTCCCTGAAGAACCCGGCCACTGCACCACACTCCTCAACGTTGGCTCCCGATCTTCCTCCTCTTCCTGCTCTCCCGTGGGCTCCTGCTGTCCCCAGACCATCCCTGCACCACGGGCTACCCAGGCTACACAGACCCAGCTGCACCGCGTGTGTGCCAAGAGGGACTGCCTGCCACTCCACCCGACTGGCAGGCGCCCGCCCAGGATACGCTCCCCCGCCGAGCTGCCTCCCTGGCCGGAACATCACTAGGAGAGGCAGCCGCTTCACAACGTCCACCATGCCGGCCAGGCGAGGCCGGGGACACAGACACATGCCGTCCCCGCCTGGAGGAGCTCTGCCATTGCTGGGGAGTCCTCCCAGGTGACCCGGCTGTGCACGCTATCCAGAATTTGTATTTCTGACCATCGATTTCTCTTATTTACATGGTTTTATGCCACTACACAGAAGTGCTTGGCAAGATGGGAGGCCTGATTTTTCTGCTACAGTCTAGTACCACTTATAGGTCTCCTCCCCATTCCCACCCTGTGACTGAGGGGCATACTAATACAGGCTACATTCACATCTAAAGTCTCATACATACGCTTCAAATTTTGAACGACCGAACGTCTGAATTTTGTCGAAAGCATGTGTCCATGATTGTTGGAGATGATATTGACCATCCAAAATTTTTTGTTCGACAAAGGCTAATGTAGCTATGTACTACAATAGTATAAAGAGGATGTTATTTTGTGTGCGTGACCGCTTTGTGCCCCTTCTGCTAATTCAATTAGCAGGCTTTTTGTGACCAAGGTTTCGCGAAAATACGATATTTCATTTGAGGACCTTCTATGATGGCAGATAATACTACTCTCACTATTGTTGGGCTAGGAGTAATTGCTCTGTCCCGAGTACTTTGCAAGAAAAAGAAAAAGAGGAGCTCCTAGTCAAAAAATTGGTTGCTCAACCATGAGCAATTTTGCCACATGCCCTTGCTGCGGTAGCTTCAGGAAAATAACCTGATGATTTCAGGAATTATCTCCGGATGACTGATCCCTGTTTTCACCGCCTTTTAGCCCTGATGTTCCCCTATATCCGTAAGCAAGATACATGTATGCAGATTTCAATAAATCCTGAGCAAAGGCTAATAGTATCTAGTAATGGGGAGAAGCCTCTGGGATCTGAAGTTCACCACTGCGATCTCCCCCCAAGTTCAGGGAGTCATCATTCTGGAGACATGCTCAGCCATTACTAAAGTGCTGCAGAAGGACTAGATCAAGGTAGGTTTTATCTTTATACAACTTACATTTTATGTGTTTGTGCTTGCAAATGTTCACTTGAAGTCTAGGGTCTCCGAAGAGGGGTAATGATCTATGATAATCGGAAACGAGTCCTAAATAACTTTAGACGTATGTACATAGAACGAATGCCTATATCCCCTTGTAGTCCCGATTTTCCGCCACTTTTGTCCCTAGTCAGTAGGCCTCTATTAAGGACTTTAGTAGTCCAATAAAAGGACTTCGATGGCGTCGTTCCCGTACACCGTTTTAACGAGTACCAACTCGTTGGTTAAAAAACTGATCCTCGAGGAGAAAAAGAAAAAGAACGTTTCATGAGCCCTGTCTCGTTAATGAGGATCG
>BLSH010068827.1:339897-353936 GCA_018402905.1 Glandirana rugosa | reverse complement strand
CTGGGCAGGGCCCTTCCCTCTGGTCGCTGATCCTGGGGCCCTTTACTCCCATCACGGGTCCCTTTATTACGGTCCTGCATTGGGACCCTGGGAACAGCAGAAGACAAGTAAAATGGATAGGAGGGGCGGCGGGGGCAGCATATAGAGAAACCAATCTCCTGCATTAGGAGGAAAATGGAGGAGTTTGGTTCCTCTAAATGCCTATCCAGGTGTACAAGGGAAGCACATGGGCCCCCTGGAGCATGGGGCCCGGTTGCAATCGCAACCCCTGCAACCCCTATCGTTACGCCCCTGCTGGACGCAGATAATTTGCATCCAGAGGTAGTGTTTAGCTGCTCCTTAATGCAGCTATCCACCACCACCACCACCATCAGCCATGTGAATGTAGCCTAATCATTTAGCTTCCCAGCCATGGCAAGGTAGAAACAGTCCACCTGTCTGTAAAACTACAATGAAAGAAATGTGACAATATGCTACCAAGGTTCCCAAAGTAAAATTATTTTTGGGGTCCCCAATGATAATAATCAGAGCCAAATTAAAACACACCATGTATCTTTTGACCAGAATCAGTCCGTGCAGATTCACAGTTCAGGCTGACAGTATAACCTACAGTAAAATACAATGATTTCAAAAGTAATGACATCAGTGAAATATCTAGTCCTGATTTTTTAAAATCAAAAATGGAATAAAAACATTTAAAAAAAATCAACAAGGGCATAAGATCTGTACCTAGCAAACAGAAATGAGTGCGTATGGTGTATATGTGAAGAATCTATGGGTATGGTAAGGTTGCTGCTGCAGGAACCAGAAGGTGGAGGCATTCTAGGTAAGTACATCTCTCATAAATAAAAGATCCACTTGAACCAAAATCTAATAATATCTATCAGTGCTACAAAAAACATTTTGCAATTTAATGTTACTAAAAAGTGCATGAAACTAATTCAGTCTGTAGCCATAATGATTTCTAAACTGCCAAAAATATGAAATGTTGCTTTCTAGTAACTGTGGCCAATCTGTGCCATGTCCTCCATAAATGATAACTGCCCAGCAGGTTCTGTCACGTACCTGATGGTAGAGTCGGACTTATGCAGTTGGCAACCTCTATTATGGCCCTGGTTCCAGAACCCCTGATAGAGCAGACAGGGAGCGCTGGGCACAGGGGAGCACGAGGGCTGGATTGGACACAGGTGATGGTAATAGGTCGTCCAGAAGTCCGTGCAAGACTGAAGAGTAGTGATGCAGGCCGGGTCAATAACATGCGGGCTGAACAGTACAAGAGGAGTAGGCAGTCGGGTGGTCGGGTGCAGGCAGGGTCGTCAACAGGCAGGCAGATTGAGGTACACAGGGATCAGACAGAAGAATGGTTGTAGGCAAGCCGGGGGTTGGTGCAGGCAGAGTTCAAGCAGATGCGGGGTACAGGCCAGGTCACAGGTAACAGGTAGCTCAGAACAGGTCGCTCAGGAACACAGGAACGCTGTAGAATGGACAGCACTTGCCACCTGGTGCTGTCCTGCTTAAATGGCCGCTATTGGCACCATTAGCGTGCACTTGCGCGCTTTGGAGGCCAGAAATGTCCTTTTTCCTAACAGATTCTCTCTCATTAGTACATTGGGATTGAACACGTGATTAGAGCAGGCAGATCCCCCAATCAGCACCCCGGAAGGAGGAACGGAGAGCAATCTACAGCAACTACAGAGCAGCTCATTTCAGTTTGCTAGATTACTTCTAATGTATATAATTGACCTGTATTGTGTTTTTCCTCAACAAAAAGGAGTTTTGTGTGAAGTAATTGACTGCAATTGCCAGCAAAGAATCAATTTGGTAACATTGTATTTATTATATAGAAACACTCTAGATGCAAGGTTGTTTCATTCCCCTGATTTATTTTTCATTTATTTTAAAAGTGAATTCTTATCATAAAAAATAAATATAATCTTGAATGATAATGTTACATATACTGTATGTAAATAAATAAACGAGCAGCTGAAACATACTGACAGACTCATTTACAGTAAAGAATTCATTCTTCTGACTAGTATGAGAACAACCTAAACAGGTTGATTGGTGCCTTGCACGTGTATCTCCAGGAGCACTATATATAGGTGAAGAGAACAATGGAACTTATTATGGAGTAAGCATTAACATATAGCGGATGGGTAATACTGGCAACTAACAAAAACTCTAACAGCAACACAGTACAATGCTCAGTAGTAAATTCCAGAACACAATACAGTTAAAAAAAAAGTCTCAGGGGAAGTAGCTTTATGGTAGTTCACTTTTCTCCATTATATAAATTACATTTTTCGCTTTGTACAAAAATAAAATTGTTCTAATAAGAATATTATTATTTAATAAATATTATTATTTAAATATTCTTTGTTATAGCTCATCCTTAGGATTGATATTCAGCTCTTCACTTCTTCCTTGTGTATAGTCATCCTGATCTAGCGATCGTATGACCTCGTCTGCTTGCAGCCTCTCCTGGAAGAAGAGAGAATTTCTGGTATATATTACAAGGTTCATACAGAAACACTACAATATCTACACTTAATAAAAATACAGGTGTTACGGTAGACTTAAAGTAGATTTAGGCCTCCCATCGAAAAAATATGCTCCACGTCCACCTAATTATTAGTGCACCTGCATTTAGTTTTCTCTTCATCCCCCTGCAAAGTCCCACAAATACTTATTGATTCTGCCAGTTAAGCCCATCTATTGCAGTCTTGTGTGTTGGTGTGGCAACAATACTGCACTGCTCTTGAATTCAGAGCAGAGTTGCCGCCGCTAGGCTATAACTGGTTACACATTGTCACTGCTGATTCATAAATGTTTAAAGCGGAGTTCCACCCAAAAGTGGAACTTCCGCTTTAAGTCCTCCTCCCCAGCTCCAGATGTTGAAACGGAGCTTTTGGGGAGGAGGGGGGGTGGGGATACCCTATTTTTAGGGGTACTTCCGCCCCGGGCGCCTTAGGCGATCGGAAGTGGAAGGACTCCTTCCCCCTCCCTCCCGAAGTCTTCTGGGACACAGGACAGGTCCTAGAAGACTTCGGGACCAATCACAATGCGCAGCTCCGCTCGCGCATGCGCAGTGTGCACCCGGCCGTGAAGCCGCGGCCGGGTGCCCACAGTAGCAATGCCGGCGCCGCGGAGGGGAGGGGGAGAGGAGCGAGGCTCCGTGCGGCTCCATCGCTGGACCGGGAGACAGGTAAGTGTCGGTTTATTAAAAGTCAGCAGCTACACTTTTTGTAGCTGCTGACTTTTAATAAACCTAAGGAAAGGGTGGAACTCCGCTTTAACTTGTGAATCACAACCGGGTGCCAGGGCTTTGAACCCAGAACCTCTGCTGTGTCAGGCAATGTCTCTTTTTGCTGAGCTACCTGGAATGTTGAATAGTCCTTGAATGATCCTGTCTTGAACCTTGCTTGTCTTGAACATCCCATGAACATCCTGATTTAAGCCATGTCTCTGCACTGTTTGCCAGATTATTGTGCTCTCTCCAGCTAGTATCTCACTCCTGGCTACCTTGCTGTCATCCGTATTTTGCTACCACTCAACATTGACCCTTAGCATGTTCCTCGACTATGCTACTGACTGATCCCAACTACTTGTTACTGACCCTTTGGCTTGTTTACTAACAATGCTTTGGTTTGATCCCTACCTGCTTATCCTCTACTGGACTCAGGCTTGCTCACCTCCTGGTGGGGCGATCCTGAGGACCGAAACCTGGTGCTAGCATGCAGCAAAATCCATCTCCACCATAAGGAGCTCTGGTGAACACTGGTTAGTACATAGACACGCACCTCAAGTGAGTATGTGTCATTCACCAGGATGACTGCCTGTGTACCTATCCTACTGGTCAGTGGAAGTTCCGCTACTGCTGTAGCAACTGGTCTTCGAGCCTGACACATGATCGTGACACCAGGCCACACCCACCCCTGCCAACTGCTTTCTGGATTGATAGCACTGCATCTGTTGCTGAAACCCTCCCATTATGAGCTGCAGTGTAGGGGGAGCTGAAGCTGATATTCTAGGGTTCTAATCTAATAAGTTTAAAATTTTAATCAGGTTCTAAGCAGTGCTTTAGAATACAAAAAATGAGTTATTTTAACAACACTAGTATATTTGATTTGGTTGCATGAAACTCACCACTTCTCTGTACATAGGATCCAGTGTAAACCACAGTGCTACAGCACATCTTTGTCCTTTGGTTACAGCTTTAACTCCATGAGGATTCTCTCCTCCCGAAGAGAACCCAACCAAGCGGCCACATTTAGGTTTTATGGAAGCCTGGGGAAAAAAAGAGGAGGTTACAGTTCAACATTATTGCACACACTTAAATAGGCTTTTTGTTTTTATATTTCAATCTGTTATTGGGTTTATTTATAAAAAAGTTCCATATACAGCTGGTAAAATAAGTATTGAATCCATCGCCATTTATTTCTAAATAGCTTTGTTTTGGTGCTATTGACATTAAATTTTTACCACATGTTGGTAACAACCCATGCAGTCCATACATACAGAGGAACCAAAACAAATACGTTCAGAAATTAAGTTATATGTAATAAAATTGAATATTATTGGAAAGTATTGAAGACGCTAACTGAAATTTATTTAATACTTCGTACAAAATCATTTGTTGGTAATGACAGCTTCAAGATGCCTCCTGGACCTAGATGCATGCATTGCTCAGGAGTGATTTTAGCCCATTTTTCCACACAAGCAGTCTTCAAATCTTGAAGGCTCCATGGGCCTCTTCTATGAACTCTGATCTTTAGTTCTTTCCATAGATTTTCTATTGAATTCAAGTCAGGTGATTGGCTGGACCATTCTAGCAGCTCAATTTTCTTTCTTTGAAACCAATTTAGAGTTTCTTTGGCTTTGCTTGTGGGATCAATGTTCACCCTTGCTTCATCCTTGTCATTCTGGCAGATGGCAGAAGATTTTTATCAAGAACATCTTGGTACATTTTTCCATTCATCCTTCCTTCAATGATATGAAGTTTGCCAGTACCGTATGCTGAAAAACAGCCCCATACCACGATATTCCCACCTCCAAACCTCACTGTCGGTATGGTGTCATTTTACCTCCAAACATGGTGTGTATTATGGCATCCAAAGAGTTCAATTTTGGTCTCATCTGACCAAACTATATTCTCCCAGTAATTTACAGGCTTGTCTAAATGTTGTGCAGCAAACCTTAAATAAGCTTCAACATGCTTTTTCTTCAGCAATGGAGTCTTAAGTGGTGAGTGTGCATACAGGCCATGGCAGTTGAGTGCATTATTTATTGTTTTCCCTGAAACAATTGTACCTGCTGATTCCAGGTCTTTCTGAAGCTCTACACAAGTGGTCCTTGGCTCTTGAACAACTCTTCTGATAATTATTTTCACTCCTCTGTCAGAAATCTTGCGAGGAGCACATGGTCATGGCCGGTTTATGGTGAAATGATGTTCTTTCCACTTCCGGGTTATGGCCCCAACAGTGCTCACTGGAACATTCAGATGTTTAGAAATCCCTCTGTAACCAATGCCATCAGTATGTTTTGCAATAATAGAGCTGTGAAGGTCTTGAGAGAATTCTTAACTTTTACCCAGAAGTTTCTTGTGTGACACTTTGGTAATGAGACACCTTTTTATAGGCCATCAGTTGAGACTGAACCAGCTGATATTAATTTGCACTGACAAGGGGCAGGATTGCTTTCTAATTTCAGCTGGTGTCCTGGCTTTCCATGCCTTTTTTGCACCTCCCTTTCTTCATGTGTTCAATATTTTTTCCCTGTGTCATTCCATTTAATTACACATAACTTACATTCTGAACTTCTTTTTTTTTTTTGTATGTATGGATTGCATGGGTTGTTATTGATACGTGGTGAAAATTTCATGACAATGGCACCTTTAGCAATATATTTACCTAGAAAAATGGTGACGTGTTCAATACTTACCGTATTTTATTCTATATATATATATATATATACACACACATACACTCACACACTATGTTACCAAAAGTATTGGGATGCCTGCCTTTACACCCACATGAACTTTAATGGCATCCCAGTCTTAGTCCGTAGGGTTCAGTATTGAGTTGGCCAACCCTTTGCAGCTATAACAGCTTCAACTCTTCTGGGAAGGCTGTCCACAAGGTTTGGGATTGTGTCTATGGGAATGTTTGACCATTCTTTCAGATGCGCATTTTTTTAGATCAGGCACTGATGTGGACGAGAAGGCCTGGCTTGCAGTCTCTGCTCTTATTCATCCCAAAGATGTTCTATCAGGTTGAGGTCAGGACTCTGTGCAGGCCAGTCATGTTCCTCCACCCCAAACTCGCGCATCCATGTCTTTATGGACCTTGCTTTGTGCACTGGTGCACAGTCATGTTGGAACAGGTAGGGCCCTTCCCCAAACTGTTCCGAGAAAGTTGGAGCATGAAATTGTCCAACAACGCCTTGGTATGCTGACGCCTAAAGATTTCCCTTCACTGGAACTAAGGGGCCAAGCTCAACCCCAGAAAAACAATCGCACACCATAATCCCCCCTCCACCAAATGATTTGGACCACGGCACAAAGCAAGGTCTATAAAGACACGGATGAGTGAGTTTAGGGTGGAGGAACTTGACTGGCCTGCCTGACTGAGTCCTCACCTCAACCCGATAGAACACCTTTGACATGAATTAGAGTGGAGACTGCGAGCCAGGCCTTCTTGTCCACATCAGTGCCTGACCTCACAAATGTGCTTCTGGAAGAATGGTCAAACATTCCCATAGACACTCCTAAACCTTGTGGATAGCCTTCCCAGAAGAATTGGAGCTGTTTTAGCTGCAAAGGGTGGGCCAACTCAATATTGAACCCTACGGACTAAGACTGGGATGCCATTATAGTTCATGTGCGTGTAAAGGCGGGCACCCCAATATTTTTGGTAATATAGTGTATATATACAGTATATATATATATATATATTTTTTTTTTTTTGCATATTAATAAAAATATATATAGTACAGTAAAATTCAGCTTGGTCTCAAATGCATGACATTATGTCATAATTTCTTCGAAAATGGCAAAATATAATATGGGCTCCAATTATTATACATTAACAAACCTGCTATTGTGTCATACAAAGCAACCTTAGGGCTATAGACTGACATGCCATTCTGACTTCTATTATTAATCGTATAAAGGAAAAGTTGGGAAAGAAACTTAAGAGGCATGCACAAAAAAGTATAATGTGGTTGATTTACTAAAGATAAGAGAATTTGCTTAATTTCTTTGCTTGAACATGATTGGATGATGGAAGTCAGCAGAATTTCACCTCATTTACCTCTGGGGAAAATTCCCTTGCAAAGTGGACAGTCTATTTGCCTTTAGTAAAAAAAAACCCAATGTCTTGGCAGAAACAAAACTGGGAACAAAAGGAATGAAAAGATGGACCTTTTATTTGTAATTTAAAGTGGATGTAAACCCACCACCCACCCAGTATAAACTAATGACACAGTATTAATGTATATATACATGCAAGCCTCCTGCATCTACCCCTACCTTGCAAATGTCCTTCCTGTAAGCACTAGCAGCTCTGTAAAACTCTGAAATCAGAGGGTGTCTGTGTTTGCTGGATTTTGGTGGGTGGAGTTGTGATGTAACAAGCCTTCCCACCCACCTCTATACTGAGACATTGAGGAGGGAGGGAGGGGGGAGTGTAAACCTTTCTCTGCTGTGTGAAGGAAATAAGCAAATTGCTTGTCACACAGAGCAAGGGGTGGATCGACTGTGTATTTCCCTGTTAGTCAGACTTTCTCTTACTGAAAAAAGATAAGCTCATTACTCGCAGTTAGATTAACTCTTTGTGGCAAGACTGGGCACAGATGATATGACATGCTATACTCTACCAGGCAGAATTATTAATTACATTTTTTTTTCCGGGTTTACATCCACTTTAACTCAAGAAATTGCCATCCATGTGTTCATATTATTTGAAAGGACAAAAAATATTACCTCCACTAATTAGACCCCTATAGTAACAGAGAGAGGGCCTTGTCCCATGGACCTTACAAAGAACAACAGAACTTTGTCCCAGTTTTATGCATCTGTTGGGAGTACCAGAGAAGCAGATAAGATGTTTTTTTGATACAGTAGAATCCAACCAGCATAATAAAAACATGCATTTTGTGGGAAATAGTCTTTTTTATAGTTCCAGCATCTGAATAACTGCATATTACTTTATTGCTCACTTTTGTAAACAGTGAACTGGTCATATCAATGTAACATCCAGAACACTTTTACAGTTCTTTAACCACTTCAATACTGGGCACTTTCACCCCCTTCCTGGCCAGGCCAATTTTCAGCTTTCAGCACTGCCGCACTTTAAATGGCATTTGCGCGGTCATGCAACACTGTACCAATATTACATTTTTATCATTTTTTTCACCCAAATAGAGCTTTCTTTTGGTGGTATTGGGTTTTTATTTTTTGCTAAACAAATGAAAAAACGTATACAATTTTGAAAAAACAAACCCTTTCCTTTGTTTCTGTAATACAATTTTTCAAATAAGTATTTTTTCTTCACTGATGTACACTGACAGGCTGCATTGATGGGCCCTGATAAGGCGACACTGATGGGCACTGATAGGCAGCACTGATATGCTGCATTGATGGGCACTGATAGGCAGCACTGATATGCTGCATTGCTGGGCACTGATAAGGAGGCACTGATGGGCACTTTCATGTTAAGCTTATAAAGCACAGCTAGTGTTTGTGGCAACGTGTGCCAATACTAATGGTTAACTATTCTTTTAAGACAGACCCTTAAACACATCACTTTACTGAGAAAACTTGATGTGGGGCCTAACTAAGAGATCTATTCCCAAGGTGAAATCATGCTAGAGGTGTCTGGAGTCTCAGAATTTACAGCTGTTGTTTTTAAAGATGCATGATATGCTTTAATGCCAAATAAAACTTCAATGGTTATTTGATGCAGCAATCTTGCAAAGTGTGAGCTAGCCAACCTTTATGTGACCATGGGTATATATTTTTTTAAGCAAACATAATGGTATTTATCTTCTCTGTACAGAAACACACAGTAATAGTAAATTATTTTTTTTGCAGTACAGAGATTTTATTATAAGTTAAAGTGCTGAGTTTAGAGGCTGTCTGGTTCTGAATGCCATCACTGCACTAATTGCTTGACCGGTCACCAGGGGGAGGCACAGAATTATACGAACACATTCAGTATACATTTTTTAGCAGGTTGACTTTAATGTTTTAGGGAATATATTAAATACTCATAATTGGTTTTCAAGGTTTACTGAAATAATGAACACACATGGGACTATACTGTATAAATTGTGGAATGCCGTATTGACCCAAGATTCACGATGCATTTGCTAATGAATTATTTGCTTTATTTTTAACCACATTTTCTATATTCAGCCACCCTTTCACAAAATATTTGCAGGTTTCCTTTTCTTTCAATTAAATGTGGGTTTCAGTAATGGCTGCCACATTTTTTCAGTGGACAAACTGCACACAAAAGCATCTGCCTATGGTGGCTTCCTGCTTACCTATTGAGACCTCATGGAGTGATTACCCATGATCAGCCCTGGACACTGCATGATCACTCCATGAGCATCTCCGTGAATCATGGGTAATCATTCCATGAGCAATTACATGCAAGCAGCCTTGATTAGCTGCGGGAGCTGTCTTTTTAATCTTTTGTAATAAATACAGTTTTTAAGCACTTTGTCCCGCATTCCTTCTCTGGTACCAAGTCCTCAAGGTTCTAAATGTATTATTTGATAGTTGAGGGAGCTGCCAGCCTCCCATTCCTTTCAATGGGGCTGTTGTCCCAGCTATCTGCTAACCTAACCTGGTTACCTGATTCTGGTACTTAATCTTTCCTACCTCATGTTTTGGTAGATACTGTAGATAGATAGATAGATAGATAGATAGATAGATAGATAGATAGATAGATAGATAGAGCAATCAAAACCCAAAACCCCACCATTAAAACTAAAAAATCATACATGGTGGTCCTGCCATGATGCTTTTTGTTCAGGCACTTTCTGCTATGGGATGCTCCCCTTATTGAGACCACATATAGCACACACTGTTCAGTCATGGCCCACCATTGCCACTAAGGCTCGGTTCACACCTAGGCGATCCGACTTTGCTAGGCGATTTGAAAGCGATTCGAAAGCGATTTGAAAGAGACTTCAGAGCTACTTTGGGCATTACAACGTGACCTGAAGCGACCTCAATGCCAGGCGAATTTGCCTGTGGCCAGTCAGAGAAAAGAAGGAGGGGGAATTGCGCCTAGAAGTTGCTTTGAAATAGTACAGGAACCTTTTTTGAAATCGCCCTGGAGTCGGAGCGACTTGAGTAGTGCATATTAAGATGGCTCCATTCATTCCAATGGGATTTCTGATGTCAGGCGATTTGAGGCGCATTGGGGCGACACAAGTCGGATCGCAAATCGCCTAGGATCACCTAGGTGTTAAACGGCCCTAACAGTAAAAGTGTCAGGAGCAATAATGTGTATCCAAATCTGGAGTGAGTGCATATGAATGGGAGGTGGCTTAAAAAATTCTGGAGGAGATCAGCAGCACTATATTGCGAAACAGAATGAAAAAACAAAACAAAAAAAAAAACAGTTTACAGTTTATAATATATAGTGCTATAACAAACTGAACCATCCAGCTGGGATTTACACCTGTTAACCTGGTACCTAGCGCTTGGATTTGAAATACCTCCAACATTTAAATGCAACCCATGTACAGAAAAATCAGATTTATAATGTTTTCTTTACATTGTTTTTCCATTCTATGATTTTATTTTTAATTCAATTGAAATGTGCCTTTGAACTTGCAAAAACTTTAACTACTCTAAGAACCTTTATGTATCTGCTGGGGGAGGAGCATAGGGAAATACTATAAAGTGTCACTTGGCTGACAGCTCTGAATTTGCTAGAGCTGCCATCATCACATACCAGGTGTCAGCACCAAGCAGAGCAGTATCTGGCCTTTTGGACGTCTACAAAAGGGAGGCTTTTACAGGTAAATAACGCACATAACATACATTAAATCTCATGAGAAGATTTCTGTTGAAATGAATGGTCTGGAGACAGAGTCACTATCACTTAACCCTTCACTACCCCTAATCTTAATCTAACTCTAACATAACACCTTTGAATCCTTCCCTTATCCATGGGCAATTACAGTTTAATATTGAACTACAAAATCTTCAAAACCGTGAACTGAAGAAATGTTACATTTCTTTGACTTCTTTAGTATATTGGTATTCTGTCTCCCTGCTAATTGTTATTGAGACATGAATACAGAGCAATGCTTAGTAATGACCTATAAAGCCAACACAGCATTTCTTCCACACTATTTATTTCCACACTTAAAAGATCAGATATCTAGAAGATTTACCGTGACCGTTTTTGCATCCATTTCGGTGAACACAAATTCCCCACCATCAAAATCTCCATTAATATATAGCAATGCGCTGCAAGAACAAAAAAAAATTTGTTTTATTTTTTAGTAAGGTCTTACAAGCATAGTAACAGTTATTGACAACACATTATACAGTACATGCAGGTGTATATCACAGGTATATTTTTGTTAATAATAATAATAAATGTGGTATTATTAGAGAAAAATAGGGAGTGGCAGTATTTTCCACTATTAACCAACTGAATTCTGGACACTTTCACCCCCTTCTAGCCCGCTTCCAGTCTGCACAGTATACATTGTTCTCTTTCCCTTTCTGCCTTCTTCTTTTTTTTCAGTAATGCATTTTTTTTTTTTTTAATTGCAAACCCATAATTGAATTTAAAGGAGGACTAGACGCATTTTTGCTTCTAATATCCAAAGTTATATTTACTAAAAAAGACAGGATTCTTTTGTTGCATATACTATCAAACGTTATGCGCAATAAAGCGTGATATTTTGACCCAAGGAAATTATCTGGCTGCCTTTGGAGTAGGGGAAGGAAAGGAAATATTTGTCTTCCTGTGTGGCAAAATTTGCAACATTGGAGTATTGGTTTGGCCTTTTCCTAAAACGGCTGAACTTCTTGAACCTCAGTCCTTTTTCAGGTGTATGCTACCTTACTATCTTACAGAGTGGGCATAAAGGCTTATAGAGTCTATACATATAGCAGTCATACACATGTGGAGGAATGTAGACAATTGATCTTGTGTTCTCTCGGCAGCAGGTCTAGATAGATAGAAAAAGCCCTGGATATCCAAATTAAGAAGCTGCTCTTGCTGTGGTTCTATCATGAAGGTAGGCACAATCCTAATGACTCCTCTAAAGGTCCCTTTCACACGGGCTTTCCAATCAGGTCCACCTGTCATTTTTTCAGGCAGATCTGATCGAACACACCATTCACCTCTATGGAGGGGCAGATGTCAGCGGTGACACGTCCGCTGACACCCGCTGCTATCCAATCCTGTCAATGAAATCCAGATGGATGTTGACCCTATTTTCCATCTGTCTGGTGCATTGGCTGGGATCGGATGAAAACAGACAGATGGTCCGTTTTCATCTGATCTCCCCATAGAGGAGAGCGGGGCTCTGACAGACCCATCTCAGCACAGTGAGCGGAGACTGACCTGTCATCTGCCTGCTCAGCATGGATCAGCAGAGCGATCCTCCGCGCTGAGGAAAGCGGAGTCCGCCAGGTAGACAGCCCATGTGAAAGGACCCAAAAGCAGGTTGTTTTTATCAGCACATCAGCAAACATATTAGCTGCACTCCAAGCTTCAGAATAAGTCTAATAAGACTTCTGAATAAGGCTGGCCATACATTATACAGTTTTCTTGTACAACTTTCCTTTAGATTTACGAAATCATATAATATGAGGTCAATGCTAAACACTTTCAGTTTGTATGCAATCAGGCAGGCCCTTGCACTGCATAGTTGAAGGTAAATCTAAAGAAAATTGACCAAGAAAATTGTATGGTGTATGGCCAGCTTAAGTCTAATAAGACTTTCCATAAAATCAAAATTGTCAGGCAGTAGATATATTTTCAAACTACTAAGTATAGGCTCTCAGAGGTCACGTAATGTACTACTTTATAACCCAGTGATATTGTTTTAAAGGTGGCATGCACCAAGAATGAGATATTTGCACCTGTAATCTCTGTATGTGTAGGCTGGAGACTCCTTCCAACATTCATTGGCTTCTGGATCTAGCAAACAGTTATCTGCATGAATGGGATGGCTCAAATCATTCCTGTTGTCTTGCTGACCTGCAACAAACAGCAAGGGGCTTAATTAATAAGATCATTTCATCTTGTTAAAAGATGTGCCATAAACCACAACCACATTTTTAGAAAAGGTGAACATCACATTTAATGGAAAAAAAATTCTATTGCTTAACAAATGAAATGTCATCCCCTTTTTTTTACGAATTTCTATAAACTGAGGTTTATTTTAATATTTCACCACTTTAATAAAAATGTGTTATTTAACAAATAAATATACAGTTGTGCTCATAAGTTTACATACCCTGGCAGAATTTATGATTTCTTGGCCATTTTTCAGAGAATATGAATGAGAACACAAAAAAACTTTCCTGACAGCAGAAGGGTCACCAGCGACAACCGGCCAGAACTAGCACCTCTCCTTTTTTAAGTCCATTAGTTTATTAGCTTGGCCTGGAATCCTCCTCCTGTTTTTTCCTTGTGTCGGAGGCCGAGTCTCGTTTCTAAATACCCTCACCCCAGGATATCCCCTCCTCACCTCCGCCCCAATTGGTATGCATACGACGGTACCTCAGACAGTCCTTTCAAAAAAACACAAGAGTAAGTATAAGAGACTTTTTACCGGTTCTTTAGTATTTAAGACGGTCCCATACATTTGAATACTCGTGTTGACATATAAATAAACAATTTATTGTGTAAAAATAATTTCACCACTTTATAATTTTATTTGGAGTCAAATATCTTTAAGCATTTTTTTTCCCCTACTGTAAAGTAAACAATTCGTTATCTTAAAAAAAAGGTAATTTACACTACAAGTGGAAAAGATTTTTACACCAACAC
>BLSH010068827.1:312768-332332 GCA_018402905.1 Glandirana rugosa | reverse complement strand
TTTTTTACTTTTTAAACCTCCACACTTGTATTAGGGTTTTGTGTTAGTGTATTATGTGTGTGTGTGTGTGTGTGTGTGTGTGTGTGTGTGTGTGTTTTGTTTTTTGTTAGTTTTTTGTTACTTTTTAAACCTCCACACTTGTATTAGAGTTTTGTGTTAGTGTATTATGTGTGTGTGTGGTTTTTTTTTGTTTGTTTTTTTGACTTTTTAAATCTCCACACTTGTTATTAGGGTTTTGTGTTAGTGTATTATGTGTGTGTGTTTGTTTTTTTGACTTTTTAAACCTCCACACTTGTATTAGGGTTTTGTGTTAGTGTATTATGTGTGTGTGTGTGTGGTTTTTTTTTGTTTGTTTTTTTGACTTTTTAAATCTCCACACTTGTATTAGGGTTTTGTGTTAGTGTATTATGTGTGTGTGTGTTTTTTTGTTTGTTTGTTTTTTTTACTTTTTAAACCTCCACACTTGTATTGGGGGTTTGTGTCAGTGTATTATGTGTGTTTTTTTTTTTAAATATATGTTTATCTTTTGGGAATATAGGTTTCTAGCTGCAACTAAAGTTGTAGGCAGCGTAAAGAGGCTGGGTATGCAGTTATGACTCCAGATACAAATATATATTCATAAGCTACTGCTGTAAATCATTAACAGAGTTTGCGGTGGATGATTTAATGACTTGTACCATTTGTGAAGGCAGTACTTCCCTTCCTGCTTACATGTTGCTATTGGAATTTAAATAGAGACAGAAAAACATGGCCAGTGGCTCTGTGTTTTGCTGTGAAACAAACTGTGCAGACACTGCTGTTATCAACTCAGGATCAAATGTTTACTTTTGTTACATTCTTGTAACATTCTCTGCATTTCAGATCAATTGTAGAGATCATATAATGTAAGAGCCGAGGAATTTTTTTTTCCATCCTGTATACCTGTAGTAACAAGTAGATATTCAGTGAAAGAGGGAATGCTTTTCATTGCAGTCTTTAAGGGCCAGGTTTCACCAGAATGCAGTGCGGGAAACCCGCGTTCAGTGCGTGTTTCCTAGACCACATTCAAAACGCACTGCACTCTGCAGCGGGTGTCAGCTTTAACTTAGCAACACCCCAAACACAGGCTGCACGCGCAGTGCGTTTGCATGCACTGGATCGTGTGATGCACTAGTACCATGCAATCCAGTTGCTGTGCGTCTGTAAAGTAGTGGATGCACTACTTTTTAGTGCAGTCTTGCGTGATTTCAGCCCATTCAAATAAATAGGCTGAAATTGCACAACACCTGGATCTGCATGTGAATTGCACAGGAACACACAGCACCACTTCCTGAAGATATATATATATATATATATATGTATTAGTATCTCACCCCTCACATTTTTGTAAATATTTTATTATATCTTTTCATGTGACAACACTGAAGAAATGACACTTTGCTACAATGTAAAGTAGTGAATGTACAGCTTGTATAACAGTGTTATAGAAGTGAGTACACCCCTAAGTGAAAATGTCCAAATTGGGCCCTAAGTGTCAATATTTTTTGCGGCCACCATAATTTTGCAGCACTGCCTTAACCCTCTTGGGCATGGAGTTCACCAGAGCTTCACAGCTTGCCACTGTAGTCCTCTTCCACTTCTCCATGATGACATCATGGAGTTGGTGGATGTTAGAGACCTTGCGCTCCTCCACCTTCCATTTGAGGATGCCTCACAGATGCTCAATAGGGTTTAGGTCTGGAGACATGCTTGGCCAGGCCATCACCTTTACCCTCAACTTCTTTAGTAAGGCAGTGGTCGTCTTGGAGGTGTGTTTGGGATCGTTATCATGTTGGAATACTGCCCTGCAACCCAGTCTCTGAAGGGAGGGGATCATGCTCTGCTTCAGTATGTCACAGTACATGTTGGCATTCATGGTTCCCTCAAGAAACTGTAGCTCCCCAGTGCAGGCAGCACTCATGCAGCCCCAGACCATGATACTCCCACCACCATGCCTGACTGTAGGCAAGACACAGTTGCCTTTGTACTCCTCACCTGGTTGCTGCCACATATGCTTGGCATCATCTGAACCAAATACGTTTATCTTGGTCTCTTCAGACCACAGGACATGGTTCCAGTAATCCATGTCCTTAGTCTGCTTGTTTTCAGCACACTGTTTGCAGGCTATCTTGTGCATCATCTTTAGAAGAGGCTTCCTTCTGGGGCGACAGCCATACAGACCAATTTGATGCAGTGTGCGGCGTATGGTCTGAGCACTGACAGGCTGAACCCCCCCAACCCTTCAACATCTGCAGCAATGCTGGCAGCACTCATATGTCAGTTTCCAATAGACAACATCTGGGTATGACGCTGAGCATGTGCACTCAACTTCTTTGGTCGACCACGGCAAGGCTTGTTCTGAGTGGAATCTGTCCTATTAAACCGATGTATGGTCTTGGTCACAATGCTGCAGCTCAATTTCGGGGTCTTGGCAATCTTCTTATAGCCTAAGCCATCTTTATGTAGAGCAACAATTCTTTTTCAGATCCTCAGAGAGTTCTTTGCCATGAGTTGGCATGTTGAACTTCCAGTGACCAGTATGAAAGAGTGAGGGCGATAACACCAAATTTAACACACCTGCTCCCCATTCACATCTGAGACCTTGTAATACTAACGAGTCACATGACACCGGGGAGGGAAAATGGCTAATTGGGCCCAAGTTGGACATTTTCACTTAGGGATGTACTCACTTTTGATGCCAGCAGTTTACACATTAATTGGTGTGTGTTGAGTTATTTTGAGGGGACAGTAAATTTACACTGTTATACAAGCTGTACACACACTACTTTACATTGAGTAAAGCGTCATTTCGTCAGTGTTATCACATGAAAAGATATAATAAAATATTTACAAAAATGTGAGGGGTGTACTCACTTTTTTGAGATACTGTATGTATATATATATATATATATATATATATATATATATATATATATATATATATATATGCATATTCATCATTGTGTGCATATAAATGTTGAATATGGACCTTTCAATGATGTGTTTTTCAATTTTTTTTGTTATATTTTCTATATTTGACATTTCACTTTGCTTAACTTTATTTGGTTCAGAAGGAAGCCGCCCTGCCTCCTATGTGATGATTACTGGTGGTTTCGGGCTCTCTTATGGAGACATCCTCAGTTTAAAAATTATTTTTGATGCAGTCTCTTTGTCCAGCAGAGGAAGGTAAATGTAGGAGAATCCTTTATCTACCCTACTCCTGCACTGGGACATTGACTTTTCTTAAAAAAGGTGGACATGGAAGGGCTTTGTACTGCGCAAACAAAAGTTTTCCCAGCCCACTTACTAGCTAAAAAAACAAAAAAAAAACAAAAAAAAAATGGCACTGTCTAACAATTTGTGTGAAAACACTGATTCTGCTAACCTGAATGTAAACAGCACTTGACCATTCTACCACCCTTTTCCATCCTGATCGCTACCGCAGATGCCCTGAGTTCACAGAGGAACAAAGTAAGCCTCAGGATCAAAGATCAGGTGGGCGCATGTGTGTAGAAGTGTTGAGGTTTCTTTCTAGCTGTCTGTATCACTTGTAAGTGGGGCATAACGTGGTACGGCACAATAACAGTCCCAGTGCAATGAAATAACTTGGATTGAAATGATGCAGAAACAGTTCCATATAACCCGGCAGGAAGGCAGCCCAACCAGGAACACTCACAGTTCCAACAGCGTGCAGAGAGCAGAGTGCAGTCGAACTGACAGCACCTGTTGAAAGGGGCAGAATGTAGCCTCGCCATCTTGTGTCCAACAGGCAATTGTCCACAGAAGTTGTGAGTCCTATGATTTCCCTCCTCATCAGGAACCTTTCCCTATCGCTAGGGCTGTCCCTGCCAGGCGGGGTACCTGTCCCCACTCTACCAACTCTCCTGACCCAAGATGGTTGCCAGAGTCACATGGGGTGGCAGCATCTAATTGGATGCTTTCCCAGTAACCCAGGAAGCCATAAAGGAACTCTGTTCCTCCTGACTTCCTCTCCAACTGCAGTGCCACTGCAGAAGAGAGCCACCTGCAGTAGAGAAAGTAGACTGCAACTGCCTACGCACTTCTAACTTGTACAGCTGATACAATCTTATGCATGTGAGCTTAATTTAACCCTTTAATTTCAAGTATGCATATCAATGGCAGTCCGAGGATTAAATTGTATTTAACTGGAAACTTAATTAAAATATGGAGGAAATAAATATGTGAATACCAGCACAGAGGGAACAAGAGATTTCCCTGTGACTTTCACTTTGAGAAGTTTTGAAAAGTTGAATAGGGAATTTGTGACAACCACCATGCAGTGGATTTGCACACTAAATGTTTTACACACCAAGTGGCAAAAGCTGCAGGGGAAACATTTTAACCACTTGCATACTGGGCACTTTCATCCTCTCCCAGCCCAGGCCAATTTTCAGCTTTCAGCGCTGTTGCACTTTGAATGACAATTGCGCAGTCATGCAACACTCTACCCAAATTACATTTTTTTCCACACAAAAAGAGCTTTCTTTTGGTGGTATTTAATCACTACTGGGGTTTTTATTTTTGTTAAACAAAAAAAGACAGAAAATTCATTAAAAAAAACATTTTTTATCGTTTGTTATAACATTTTGCAAGCAGATAATTTTTCTCCTTTACTGATGGGCACTGGTAGGCTGCACTGATGGGCACTGATGAGGTGGCACTGATAGGTGGCACCTATGAGGCTGCACTGATGGGCGGCACTTATGGGCTCTGATAGGTGGCACTGATAGCTGGCACTGTTAGTCAGCACTGATAGGGGGCACTGATAGGTGGCTCTGATGGGCACAGGTAGGCGGCACTGATGGGCACTGGTAGGCAACACTAATAGGGGACACTGATGAGGAGGCACTGATGGGCACTGATTGGCAGCACTGATCGGCACTGATTGGCAGCACTGGTGGGCACTGATTGGACTGCACTTATAATCAGGACACAGATAATCAGTGCCCTGATTATCAGTACCGATGTCCCTTGAACACAAGTCGGTTATCAGCTTTCTTCATCTCTCTTCACGCTGTCAGTATGAGAAAAAATAAGCCGATAACTGGCTTGTGTTTACTTCTGTGATCAGCTGTCATTAGACATAGCTGATCACGTGGTAATGGGCTGCTGTGATTGGCCCTTTACCCTGATCTGTGATCAGCTGAGTCAGAAAGACTCAGCGATCACAGAGCGTGCCACTCCCCCCCATATGCCGCGCGGGGGGTTACGCGGGCAGCATGATCATGGAAGGACATCATTGTACGCCCTCCCAGCAAAGGCAACCCAAGCTATAGCCATTATTCGTCTGTAGCGTGGGTGGGAAGGGATTAAAATACTTTCCTGCCAAAAGCCCCCCTACTTAGCCATGTCCAAATCAACCGATTTCATACCGGCTTTTTGGGATTGAAAAGAGGGAAACCTCCTAGCACAAAATACTTGGGCAAAGAATACATCCTTGCAGACATGTAGACCATGATGATTTAAAGCACAAGAATGATCACTAATCCCTTTGGGGCTATGTACCACTACTTTTTCGGTAAATAAACTTTTAAAACTAACCAATGCAATAATATAAAGGATGGATGGAAGGTTTAGCAGTTAAACAGTACACATATTTATACCGATCTCTACATCAGCTAGAACAGGGACATTTCAAAGGGAATGAAGGATTTGACTGTAAAGGACAGACAGTTCTTCCAAATGAGGAACAGACAGTTCCTCCAGATGAACTGCAAATGTATTTCTTTGTATTACAGTCAAACTATCCATCAATTTCTGTTGAGATGTGTTAAATCGTAATCTATATCACCTTCCTACCTCATTTTAACAGTTCTGAAAATATTAGAAAAGAATGGACACGTTTTTAAAAAAAAAAAGTCCCTTCCAAGCTTTGTTTAGTTATTTATCACCATCACAACCACTGCAGTGACTGATCACAGCATGAACTATTAGGAATTATTACCATATAACTCACCCACCTATACTACCAGCATCTACAAAGGGCAATGGCCTCTCCATAATGTTAATTTGAACACATACACACTCACACACATTGGTTCTGTATTCACCCTGTAATATTCACTGCTGCTAGCAAACACTAGACTTAATATAGTCTTCCAAAAGGCAGTTATGTACAGAATTTCTGACCCCTGCAGTGTTCCACACTTAAAAAAACTACAATGAATCATTATTATTAATATCTTGTATATATAATGTTCATATGCATAATTTGTAGTGTTGCACTACAACTTACTACACATTGTAACCTCTGCAAAGCTGCATGACAGCAGCATAACAGCAATCAGACCACTAGCAGTTTAGATGACTCAGATGACTGAGAAAAACCGGTTAGAGTACAACACCCTTCTTGGCAGCCACTAGCCTAGTATTATTGCTAACCTTAATTCAAACTAAAGAAATAACCATAGCATAGCTAAAAATCTTTACTTACCGTGCAAGGCTGTCCTGCATACTAGGTGTGTATAAGAGAAGTACAGTGTAGTGTTCAGCATGAAGTAAGACTGGACAATCTTCCGAGCTTTTTCACTCACATCGTAGAACAAGCGAGCACTTTTCATTGGTACACGGCCTTCGAATCCAAACTTAAAAAAAATAATGTCAATAGGAAATATTAGCATATTGCATATGGCCAATTAATTATTTCTTTCCAAAATTGAGTTTAATTAACATTTTATTTTTTTCAGCTTATGGTTGTTGTAACTATGCTTGGGATTCATTTCAGGTACTTATATAGCGCAGTCAATTTACGCAGAGCTTTACATATATATTATACATTCACATCAGTCCCTACCCTTAAGGAGCTCACAATGTAAGGCCCCAAACTCACAGTCATACATACACAGACTAGGGCCAATTTGGACAGGATCTAATTAACCTACCAGCATGTCTTTGGAGTGTGGGAGTAAACCGGAGTACTTGGAGGAAACCCACACAGGCAGAACATGCAAACTTCATGCAGGTAGTGTCATGTTTGGGATTTGAACCAGCGACCCCTTTGCTGCTATGTGGAAGTGCTAACCACTACACCACTGTGCCGCCCCATACTGAACAAACCGGTCTCTCTGTTGGAATGTGGCTAAATAATGTAAGCTAAAATTGTGAGTCCTATTCTTATACTCTGATAATTTGATTCTTAATTAGAAAAAAATATATATAAATAATGAAAAATTAGCATCACCAAATGTAAAGATTTTGGCAGTAGGTCAATTTTGTCCTTTAAGTGCACTTATGACAAAGAAAAAAATGGAATCCAATAGGTACAAACTTAAGATAAGTTTCACACCCTTGTAGCTGCAAAGTCAATGGCATAGGGACCACTATTGTATCTTTTATTGATCCCTGCTGCAGGGGACGCTGGGAGGGTTTTGACACTTTCACAGTTTTCTATCCCTCATTATGATAATATATGGTATGTAGCAGAGAGATACTCTCAGAAACTCTTCCAGACATATACAGTAAAGGGATACTACATCTTGCGCTTCCCTTGTGCTTACCTAATGATCTGCGGTGTTACATAATCAGGTACAAGGGGTGAGGGGTCAAAACATCTGTGGAAGTCATCATCAGCTTCCCTGTACAGCTCCCCACTGGACAAGCATGTACTTTGCATACATAATAATTTATTGCAATAAGCAGGTGTGCATGGGGTGAGGGGGGGGTCTATTGGCTAAGCTAAAATATACATTGGTGTCCCTACAGCTGCTGCCTCCTGTGCTGCAGCATTTGAGGATGGATGCTGTCACTAGGGATGGGTGAACGGTTCGGCCCGAGCATACGTTCAGGCCGAACTTCTGTTGTTCGCCGATCCCCGAATTTAGAACATTGCGGGCTGTTCGGCGCAACTTTGGCACCGCCAAACGCCCCATAATGCATAGTGTGCAGAGGGCGCGCACAGCTCCTCCTCCATGGGAGGGCTGCTGCCATCTGCACTGGCTTTGTTTTGACAGTTTATTTATAGTGAAGGTCGGAGCTACCTGATGATGTATGGGTGACCCCGCCCCCTTCTGACGCCATGTGACGTCAGAGGGGCAGGTCACTCAATTACGTCACCGGGTGGTCCTGCCCTTCACTATAAATAAACTGTCAAATGAAAAAGCAGTCGGTCGGCGGGAGCCCTCCCATGAAGAAGGAGCTATTGCGTTTTTTTTTGGATCCGTCGCTCGCTGTGATTGACTATTGATTACAATGGGAGACCCTTATTTTTATTTTTTATTTTTTAACACAGGACTTGTCCCTAATTGTCTCCTGTGTTTTTTTCTTTTTTGACACTTTTTGGTGAAGTAGTAGGGGTACGATGTACCCAATACTAATTCACATAGGGGGGGGGGGTCGGGATCTGGGGGCCCTCTTATTAAAGGGGGCTTCCAGATTCCGATAAGCCCCTTGCCCACAGACCTCCACAACTACAACCCAGGGTTGTGGGAAAGAGGCTCTTGTCCCCATCAACATGGGGACACGGTGCTTTGGGGTGGGGGGCGCAGTGCCCCCTGCCCCAAAGCACCCATACTCCCCATGTTGAGGGCATGTAGCCTGGTACGGTTCAAGAAGGGGGGCGTCCGCCTGTTTCCCTCCTATCCTGGCCGGCCAGGTTGCATGCTCGGATAAGGTTCTTGTATTGGATTTTAGGTGGCCCCCCATATCAAATTTTTTTTTTACATTTTGGCGTGGAGTTCCCCTTAAAATCCATACCAGACCCAAAGGGCCTGGTGTGGACTGGGGAAAGGGGGACCCTAAGCAAATTTTTTCAGTGATTTTTTTGTATATTGCCAGGAGCCGGCAATACATTACAACCATGATTTTAAATGACTGTTTTCCTTTACAAATGTTATTTTGCTCTGGCACTGTTCTAAACATCACAGAGGTGCACCCTTTTACAGGCAGACTAAGGGGACCCCCCAGGCACATTATTTAAAGGAATATTTCATTTTTATTGTTTCACTTTAAGCATTATTAAAATTACTGCTCCTGAAAAAACTATCGGTTTAAATTTTTTTTTTTTTTGCATTGATACATGTCCCCTAGGGCAGGACCTGGGTCCCCATACACTTTTAGGGCAATAACTTGCATATAAGCCTTTAAAATTAGCACTTTTGATTTTTCATGTTCGGGTCCCATAGACTTTAATGGTGTTCGAATGTTCGCACTCATTTTTTGTCTGTTCGTATGTTCTGGTGCGAACCGGACTGGGGTGGGGGGGTGTTCGGCCCATCCCTAGCTGTCACCATACATTCTTGTAAGATTTGAGCAGGCACAGTGATGAGTAAGTTCTGAAAGCCTTCTAAGACCAGATGTGCTCTAGGCCACTACAGCCCTCCGACAAAGGGTGTGTTAGTATTTCAGGAATCTTTAGTAGTGGCTTGTAGATTTATGGATTACTCTTTAACAACAGTTCCCGTTTGTGTGATTTTTCCAAATATCTCCTTTTCTGTGTATCTTTTAGGAACACATAATTGTCCAATTTGTAAAATTCTGGGCAGAAACGCTCTCCAACAATATGAGTGACCCTATGTTAACTTTCTTCAGAATACAAAATATAAATACACTATAAGCAGAGTAGATGGCAAGGCACCCACCAATATCACCTATTTGCCTCATTCTAAGATTTACGATGTTAGCAAAATATAGGGTATGACAGTGGACAGTATGTGCAAGAGAGGAGTGTAGCCATATGACAGCAGCAGTATGCGCAGGAGAAGAGTGCAGAAGGTATAACAGCAGCAGTATGTGCAGGAGAAGAGTGCAGAGGGTATGACAGCAGCAATATGTGCAGGAGAAGAGTGCAGAGGGTATGACAGCAGCAGTATGTGCAGGAGAAGAGTGCAGAGGGTATGACAGTAGCAGTATGTGCAGGAGAAGAGTGCAGAGGGTATAACATCAGCAGTATGTGCAGGAGAGGAGTGCAGAGGGTATGACAGCAGCAGTATGTGCAGGAAAAGAGTGCAGAGGGTATAACAACAGCAGTATGCACAGGAGAAGAGTGCAGAGGGTATAACAGCAGCAGCATGTGCAGGAGAAGAGTGCAGGAGGTATGACAGCAACAGTATGCACAGGAGAAGAGTGCAAAGGGCATAACAGCAGCAGTATGTGCAGGAAAAGAGTGCAGAGGGTATAACAGCAACAATACATACAGGAGAAGAGTGCAGAGGGTATGGCAACAGCAGAAAAGTGCAGAGGGTATGACAGCAGGCAGTATGTTCAGGAGAAGGGTGCAGAGGGCGTGACAGCAGCAGTATATGCAGGAGAATAGTGCACAGGGTATGACAGCAGCAGTATGTGCAGGTGAAGAGTGCAGAGGGTATAACAGCAGCAGTAGGTGCAGGAGAAGAGTGCAGAGGGTATGACAGCAGCAGTAAGTGCAGGAGAAGAGTGCAGAAAGTATGACAGCAGCAGTATGTGCAGTAGAAGAGTGCAGAAAGTATGACAGCAACCAGTATGCACAGGAGAAGAGTGTATAGGGTATGTCAGCAGCAGTATGTGAAGGAGAAGAGTGCAGAGGGTATGACAACAGCAGTATGTGCAGGAGAAGAGTGCAGAAGGTATGACAGCAGCCAGTATGCGCAGGAGAAGAGTGCACAGGGTATAACAGCAGCAGTATGAGCAGGAGAAAAGTTCAGAGGGTATGACAGCAGGCAGTATGTTCAGGAGAAGAGTGCAGAGGGTGTGACAGCAGCAGTATTTGCAGGAGAAGAGTGCAGAGGGTATGACATCAGCAGTAAGTGCAGGAAAAGAGTGCAGAGGGTATGACAGCAGCAGTGTGAGCAGGAGAAAAGTGCAGAGGGTATGACAGCAGGCAGTATGTTCAGGAGAAGAGTGCAGAGGGTGTGACAGCAGCAGTATATGCAGGAGATGAGTGCAGAGGGTATGACATCAGCAGTATGTGCAGGAGAAGAGTACAGAGGGTATGACAGCAGCAGTAAGTGCAGGAGAAGAGTGCAGAAAGTATGACAGCAGCAGTATGTGCAGTGGAAGAGTGCAGAAAGCATGACAAGAGCAGTATGCACAGGAGAAGAGTGTAGAGGGTATGTCAGCAGAGTATGTGAAGGAGAAGAGTGCAGATGGTATAACAGCAGCAGTATGTGCAGGAGAATTGTGCAGAGGTTATGACAGCAGCAGTAAGTGCAGAAGAAGATTGCAGAGGGTATGACAGCAGCAGTATGTGCAGGAGAAGAGTGCAGAGGGTATGACAGCAGCAATAAGTGCAGTAGAAAATTGCAGAGGGTATGACAGCAGCAGTATGTGCAGGAAAAAAGTCTGGAGGGTATGACAGCAGAAATAAGTGCAGGAGAAGAGTGTGGAAAGTATGACAGCAGCAGGATGTGCAGGAGAAGAGTGCAGAGGGTATGACAGCAGCAGTGTGTGCAGGAGAAGACTGCAGAGGGTATGACAGCAGCAGTATGTGCAGGAGAAGAATGCAGAAAGTATGACAGCAGCAGTATGTGCAGGAGAAGAGTGCAGAGGGTATGACAGCAGCAGTATGAGGAGGAAAAAAGTGCAGAGGGTATGACAGCAGGCAGTATGTGCAGGAGAAGAGTGCAGAGGGTATGGCAGCAGCAGGACAGTGGGGCAAAAAAGTATTTAGTCAGCCACCAATTGTGCAAGTTCTCCCACTTAAAAAGATGAGAGAGGTCTGTCATTTTCACCATACTTCAACTATGAGAGACAGAATGAGAAAAAAAAATCCAGAAAATCACATTGTCTGATTCTTAAAGAATTTATTTGCAAATTATGCTGGAAAATAAGTATTTGGTCAATAACAAAAGGTCATCTCAATACTTTGTATTATACCCTTTGTTGGCAATGACAGAGGTCAAACGTTTTCTGTAAGTCTCCACAAGGTTTTTACACACTGTTGCTGGTAGTTTGGACCATTCCTCCATGCCGATCTCCTCTAGAGCAGTGATGTTTTGGGGCTGTCGCTGGGCAACACGGATTTTCAACTCCCTCCAAAGATTTTCAATGGGGTTGAGATCCGAAGACTAGCTAGGCCACTCCAGGACCTTGAAATGCTTCTTACAAAGCCACTCCTTCGTTGCCCGGGCGGTGTGTTTGGGATCATTGTCATGTTGAAAGACCCAGCCACGTTTCATCTTCAGTGCCCTTGCTGATGGAAGGTTTTTACTGAAAATTTCATGATACATGGCCCCATTCATTCTTTCATTTACATGGATCAGTCTTCCTGGTCCTTTTGCAGAAAAACAGCCCCAAAGTATGATATTTCCACCCCCATGCTTCACAGTAGGTATGGTGTTCTTTGGATGCAACTCAGCATTCTTTCTCCTCCAAACACGACAAGTTTCATCTGACCATATGACATTCTCCCAATCCTCTTTTGGATCATCCAAATGCTCTCTAGCAAACTTCAGATGGGCCCGGACATGTACTGGCTTAAGCAGGGGAACACGTCTGGCACTGCAGGATTTGAGCCCCTGTCGGCGTAGTGTGTTACTGATGGTAGCCTTTGTTACTTTGTTCCCAGCTCTCTGCGGGTCATTCACTAGGTCCCCCCGTGTGGTTCTGGGATTTTTGCTCACCGTTCTTGTGATCATTTTGACACCACGGGGTGAGATCTTGCGTGGAGCCCCAGATCAAGGGAGATTATCAGTGGTCTTGTATGTCTTCCATTTTCTAATAATTGCTCCCACAGTTGATTTCTTCACACCAAGCTGCTTACCTATTGCAGATTCAGTCTTCCCAGCCTGGTGCAGGTCTACAATTTTGTTTCTGATGTCCTTTGACAGCTCTTTGGTCTTGGCCATAGTGGAGTTTGGAGTCTGACTGAGGTTGTGGACAGGTGTCTTTTATACTGATAACGAATTCAAACAGGTGCCATTAATGCAGGTAACGAGTGCAGGACAGAGGAGCCTCTTAAATAAGAAGTCACAGGTCTGTGAGAGCCAGAAATCTTGCTTTTTTGTAGGTGACCAAATACTTATTTTCCACCATAATTTACAAATGAATTCTTTAAAAATCAGACAATGTGATTTTCTGGATTTTTTTTCTCATTCTGTCTCTCATAGTTGAATTGTACCTATGATGAAAATTACAGGCCTCTCATCTTTTTAAGTGGGAGAACTTACACAATTGGTGGCTGACCAAATACTTTTTTGCCCCACTGTATGTGCAGGAGAAGAGTGCAGAGGGTATAACCTCAGCAGTATGTGCAGGAGAAGAGTGCAGAGGTTATGATAGCAGCAGTGTGGGCAGGAGAAGAGTGCATAGGGTATAACATCAGCACTATGTGCAGCAGAAGAGTGCAGCGGGTATGATAGCAGCAGTATGTGCAGGAGAAGAGTGCAGAGGGTATGGCAGCAGCCGTATGTGTAGAAGAGGTGCGTATAAGGTATGACAGCACCAGTATGTGTAGAAGGTGCGCGTGTAAGGTATGACAGCAGCAGTATGTGTAAAAGAGGCGCGTGTAAGGTATGACAGCAGCAGTATGTGTAGAAGAGGCGCATGTAAGGTATGACAGCAGCAGTATGTGTAGAAGAGGCGCATGTAAGGTATGACAGCAGCAGTATGTGTAGAAGAGATGCGTGTAAGGTATGACAGCAGCAGTATGTGTAGAAGAGGCGCGTGTAAGGTATGACAGCAGCAGTATGTGTAGAAGAGGCGCGTGTAAGGTATGGCAGCAGCAGTATGTGTAGAAGAGGCGCGTGTAAGGTATGGCAGCAGCAGTATGTGTAGAAGAGACGCGTGTAAGGTATGACAGCAGCAGTATGGGTAGAAGAGGCGGGGTGTAAGGTATGACAGCAGCAGTATGTGTAGAAGAGGCGCGTGTAAGTTATGACAGCAGCAGTATGTGTAGAAGAGGCGCGTGTAAGGTATGACAGCAGCAGTATGGGTAGAAGAGGCGCGTGTAAGGTATGACAGCAGCGGTATGTGTAGGAGAGGCATGTGGAGATAATGACAGTGGCAGTATTTTTTTTTTTTTCTTTTGCTGAGAGGTGCTCTTTATGGAGACATCAGAGATAAATTAGCCCCTTAATGATAGGTGATGGGTGAATGGCAGTTCACTGATCTCCTCCTACTTGGAATTCTTATTGACTCTCACTGCAAGATGGCTGTAAAGGTGAGAGTTCAACATTAGACATTGCTCTGTAACTTACAGGACTGAGCTACTGCTTTGATAGCCATTCTGCAGTGGTACAAACTGCTGTTAGTTTCTTTTAGAGAGGGCAGAGCATTGGCTTCCAGGAAGCATAAGGCAGTATATCCTGGATTTTCAAGAGCCATCCTTACCTATGCAGGCTGCTGTAGTACAGTTGACGAATCATGTTGTGCACCAGCAGGATGGACAGTTTCTCTGCCACTCCTTATGCTTGGCCTAGTTTTTGCATTAAATGTAGAAAACGTTTTACTTCCACTGTTGACACTGTCTGCCTGTTCACCCCCAGGGGAGGGGAAGCTCTGAAAAAATGTATCAAAGAGGAGTGCTGTGGGAGAGAATGCACTGATCGGGAAGGGATAAAGCCTAGTACACAATGTTTGTTTTTTTCATTTAACCCAGTGGGCTGAATGAAAAAAAACTGAAGAGCTCGGGAGGAGCCGTCATACTAATTATGCAATGTTAGTACAGCGATCTCCCCCACTGAGCTATTGTGTTCTGAGAGGGGGAGGGCCCTTCCACCAGAGCGTACTGGTCAGCCAATAGCTGAGAGTGCCGATCAGCAGACCTTTTGCTGTCATTCCCCTTTGACAGAAGTCAGATGAATGGCTGGTTTCTGTCGGACCGGTTTCAGTACACACAGGCCGAATATGGGCTGGTTTTTATTGAACAGGCCGCTGCTGCCCGATATTCAGCCTGTGTGTATGGCCCTTAAGACTGAATGGAGACAACACCTGGGAGCAGAGTGGCCTAAGAGGGGCGCATTGTCCTGGAGCAGAGCGGTAGTGACAGAGGAAGGACAGCAAGCACTTGGGACAGTAATGGTTTGGAGGGGGTGACTGGTCTGGGGCAGTGTTGCCAACCGTCTGTAAATTTACGGACAGCCCGTAAAAACAGGGCAGTTTTTCGGATGTCCGTAAAAGTCCGTAGCAGCCGAAAAGTGCCAGTAAAAAACGGCAGCCATCGGCTCCGGTCAGAGCTGCGCATGTGCCATATCGTAAATCCCCGAGCGGCGAGTGAGAAGATCCGATCCTGACCCTGAGCCGAGTTGGACAACCACTCCTCCTGCTGCCAGCTAGTGCCTCTGCCCAGCCCATCAGCCCTCAAATGAGGTTACTGCATTTTCCCGCCACACCAGCGCTAGCCAGCACCTGACCGGAGCAGACTCTCCGGATGGATGGATGGATCCTCCTGATTCCTGTCTGCCTCCCTGCTCTGGCTGCCTGCAGCCCTCCTGGTGACAGTGGTGAGTGCAGTGCGCTTCCTCTTCATGGCAGCCAAAAAGAGTCAGGACAGTGAGTGTGTAACAGTTTGACTCCCACACTGTCTCTGCTCACTCTGACAGACAGACTCGAGCCAGGCTGCAGGAGTCTCTCTCTTAGTGTGAGTGTGCACTGTATGAGTGCAGTGTGCACTGGATAAGTGGCAGGAGGTAATGGAAGGATGGTGTAATGGAAACAGTGGTTGATGGGGATGGTGTGATGGAGATGGAGGGATGGTGACAGAAAGTGATGGGGGGATTGTGTGATGGAGGGATGGAGACAGGGGGATGGTGTGATGGAGATGAGGGGTGATGGAGGGATGCAGACTGGAGGGATAAAAACAAGAGGTGGTGGAGACAGGAAGTCTTTAGAAGTGGGGACAAAAAGTCTGGTGATCCTAGTGGCTACCACGGATTTCAACCTCACTTTCTGTGGTGGTTATGGAACAGAAATTAAGGGGAAATCTCTACAATTTGACATGGGTGACAAAACTGATGGACTAAATTATCTGCCATTATTATATTGAACATAACAGAAATATGTTTTTTTTACCTTGCTATCTACCTTAAATCACATTGCTATTTGCAGAGTATACTTGTTTGTAGCCAAAATACTGAAATTTGGACTGAAAGATAATTTTGTAACTTTTGTAAAATGCCAGTAAAAACTTGGCTGTGCCAGTAAATTTTGGGTGTTGTGCCAGTAAATTTCAATCTGGTAGGTTGGCAACACTGGTCTGGGGTTTACACAGTACTTTTGTAATTGGCCCATAGAGCAGAAGAAGTGAGTGATGGAAGGAGAATAAGGCAGAGAAATCAATACTGGGGGCAGAATCTCTCAACTAAGCTCTGATTTGGGAATTATTTTCAATGGAAAATGAAACTGTGTTGAGAAAATGAAACTCTAACTAAGCTTTTATATAATGAAAGCATATCCAAGCCTTTTTCCTTTATTTATACCTGGTGATCTGGTCAGTAACACACTTCCTGTTTTAGGGTGGCTACCCTGACTCCTTCACTGTATCTATGGAAAAGCAAAGTAGCCACCCTTGGATAGCAGCATTTTCAACCTGTGGAGAGGGTGGTGTTGGATGCACTACTAGATTTAGATAAACCTTACATAAATGACTAACACAATGAAGCAGAACTAAAGTCCTGCTTTTAAAAAATTGAAGGAGACAGGCTATTTATTGCAGAAGAGACATGCAATACCTATTCTGCAATAAGAGAAACCTACCTGCCACAGTCTTCTTTAAATGTAAGCTAAGCTGAGTTTGCATTCTGGCACAGTGCTTGTGAGCCAGGATATAAACAAATGGCCACTGCCCCCACCTATGACTGGCCCTTGCAGCAAGGAGCACATAGAAGGATGGTGCTAGTCAAACAAAACCAAAGAAAATTCCCAGCTCAACTTACCGATCAGCCTGCAAATACATGCGTGAGCTGCAGAGCCACTTCACAGCGCCCCAGTATTATCTCAGTCCTATCTCAGTCCTAACTCCCAACTCCTGTAGATAATACTGGGGAGCCATGAAGTGGCTCCTCAGCTTATGCATTTATTTGCAAATGTGTGCAAACTAAGTTGAGTTGGAAATTTTATTTGATTTTGTCTGTGTGCCAGGATGACTTGCACTCTATTCACAGGAATGATGTAATTTTGTGCTGGCCACTGATCATGACTGCTGCCTGACACCCAGAAAAGTAGAGTAGAAGATGCCGGTACTGGCAAGGGACTTCACAGAGCAGGAGCGTTGCTAGGTCTACAAAAGATCTGGGGCTAAAGCCCATATCAGCGAAGTAAAGAAAGTCATACGCTTGGGCAGGCATATACATGTATATAATATATGTGTGTGTGTGTGTGTGTATATAGGCTGCAGACATGGTGCAGGAGGAGATAGTCAGAGGCTGCAGACATGGTGCAGGAGAGCAATAACAGGAGGTAGTCAGAGGCTGCAGAGGGGTCTTACCCGGCCACTATGAGAGGCATGCTCCACCGCCGAGACCTCACAGAGGTGACACTGCTGCTTTCATTTAAAAATGGCGCCGCCCAGCGCCATTACATCACTTTGCATGCGCCCGCCCGGCCGAAAAGGGCAGAATGTGTACAGGCTTTCCTGAGCAGTGGCGCATGCGCAGTTGACATGTTGGCCTGGGCCCGCAGCCATATCTTAGGTGGGCCAGTCCGGCCCTGACCGCTGCATCCAGTAAGAGACTCTGGCCTATGGGCCCAAGATTTGGGGCAATAGCCCCAGAAACCACCCCTAATGACGTCACTGTCACAGAGATTAGCTTTCCTTTAAGGCTACATACACACGGGCGTTATGAAAAATGAGCTGAAAAGCTAGTACCGACACCAGGAAAAAAGCTGCGTTAACCGCTTGCCGACCGCTGATCGGCAATTGACGGCGACAGTGTGGCGCTCCTGCGCAAATCGCCGTCATATGACGGCGGCTGTGAGATCGCGGCCAGTGAGCGCGCGCGTGCTGCCGGAGGCGCGCCCCCACGCTCACTGTGTCCGGGGAGGGCCAGGGAGCGGGTGCGGCGGAGATCGAATCCCGCCCCCCCCCGGAGTGAAAGAACTGAGGTCCGTGTAAGTAAACACGGACCTCCGTTCTGTGAGAGGGGGAAGGGCTGTGATCACAGCCTTCCTCTACATGGAAGCTGTGATCGCTTCCTTTCCCCAGTCAGGGCAGTCCCCCCCACAGTTAGAACACGCCCCGGGAACACAGTTAACCCTTAGAGCGCCCACTGCAGGTTAACCCCTTCACTGCCAATGGCATTTACACAGTAATCAGTGCATTTTTATAGCACTGATCCCTGTATAAATGCCAATGGTCCCAAAAAAGTGTAAAAAATGTTCCGACATGCCCGTTGAAATACCGCAGTACCGCTAAAAATCGCAGATCGCCGCCATTACTAGTAAAAAATAAAAAAAAAATAAAAACCCCAGAAATTAATTCTCATCATCCGTAAACGCGACCACTTTTGCGCAAACCAATCAATAAACGCCGATTGCGATTTTTTTTTATCACAAATATGAGGAAGAATATAAATCGGCCAAAACCGATCAAAAAAAATGTTTTTTTATATTTTTTTTTGGATTTGTATTTTAGCAAAAAGTAAGAAATTTGTTTTTTTTTTGCAAAATTGTCGCTCTTCTTTTGTTTATAGCGGCGATCAGAAATGACGCAGCGATGATCAAATACCACCAAAAGAAAGCTCTATTTGTGGGGACAAAAAAGGATGCAAATTTCATTTGGGTACAATGTCGCACGACCGCGCAATTGTCAGTTAAAGCGACGCAGTGCCGAATCGCAAAAAGGGCTCTGGTCCTAAAGGGGGAAATCCTTCCAGGGCTGAAGTGGTTAAAAATGCAAATTTTATCACTGTTTTGCATTGCCATCAATGCGTGTTTTTCCGCGCTAGCTTTAAGCCGCGTTTCTCTGTCTCTATTCAAAATCAATGGTTCCCTATGGGAGCCCATTGATTTGAATAGAAGTCGCACCAGAAGTCGGATCATGATACCAGGCCACATGCCCTCAACATGGGGGGGTGGGTGCTTTGGGGCAGGGGGGGGCCCTGCGCCCCCCCTCCCCAAAGTACCTTGTCCCCATGTTGATGAGGCCAAGGCCCTCTTCCCGGCAACCCTGGTGGTTGTTGGGGTTTACGGGTGGGGGTTTATCGTAATCTGGAAGCCCCCTTTAACAAGGGGGTCCCCAGATCCTAGCCTTAGTATGAGGTACACTGTACCCCTACCCATTCCCCTAAAAAGAAAGTGTAAAAAAAAAACACTACACAGGTTTTTAAAGTATTTTATTAAATCAGCTCCAGCATCTTCTCCCTCCTCCGGCATATTCTTTCTTTTGCTCTTTTGTGGGGTCTTCTTTCTTCTGCTCTTTTGCCAGGTCTTCTGTCTTCTCGCTCTTTTGCCGGATCTTCTCTGCTGTCTTCTTCCTCTGTTCTTCTTCCGATCTTGACACAACATGATTTCCCGGACTAATGCTAGCTCTGTGCTGTGCATTGACTTATATTGGTATGGGGCGGGCCACCTGCTGATGTCATCTGGAGTCGTGATAGGGTGGTGACGTCATAAGGGGGTGGGCGGGTGTACCCCATACTCATTCACAAAGGGTGGGGGGCCGGGATCTGGGGGCCCC
>BLSH010068827.1:275871-304135 GCA_018402905.1 Glandirana rugosa | reverse complement strand
AACCTATGCACCACAACCCCTCCCCCTCTGCTAACCTCTGTTCCCCGAAAGCCCTCTTTTCTTGTCTCTGCACCTCCATCTGCTTGCCTTAACACCTAAAACCCCCTTCTCTTCTAAACTGTTCCCCAAACCTCCTTCTCTGATTATTTTGCACCTCTACACTCACCTTTGCCCTTCAACCCCTCCTTCTTCTCATATCTGCATCCTACCCCCTCCCTTCTCGCCGTTGCACCACAACCACCCCTTGTTGACCTGTACATTCCAACTCCCCTCTCTTCTAAACCACTATACTCCAACTCCCCCTCTATGCTCACTTTTGCACTACAACTCCTCTCCTTCTCCTAACCCGTTTCCCTCTCTGCTCACTGTTGCACCCCACTGTCTCTGCTAAACTCTACACCCTAATCCCACCCTGCTCAACATTGGACTCCCAACCCTCCTGTTCACCTCTACACCTCTTTCCTCTACTCATCTCTGTACCCCAAACCCCCCTCTGCACCTCAGTCTCCCCTATTCCCTCATCTCCACACCCCAAATCCCCTTTTGGCTCACTTTTACACCCCTCTGCCAATCTCTACATCCCAATCCCTCCTCTACGCCTCTCCTTGCCCTGCTTTACTCTTTGCTCACCTGAGTCCCAGGGCAGATCCAGTGGCTGGAGTCAGAGGGCAGTGGATGGTGTCAGTAGGGCAGTGGATGGTGTCAGAGGGGTAGTGGATGGAGTCAGAGAGGCAGTGGCTGAAGTCAGAGGGGCAGTGGATGGGGTCAGTAGGGCAGTGGATGTTGTCAGAGGGGCAGTGGATGGTGTCAGCTAGGCAGAGGACGGTGTCAGTAGGGTAGTGGACGGTGTCAGTAGGGCAGTGGCTGGTGTCAGCAGGGCAGTGGCTGGTGTCAGTAGGGCAGTTGATGGTGTCAGTAGGGCAGTGGTTGATGTCACCCCCCCCCCAAGCCCCCCACGGATCACAAGCACTGAATTATCAAAGATCTGATCTCCTGGGGCTTGGATGATCACTTCAAGTTTGGAACACAGCAGGTACTGCTGGAGCCTGGATCCCTTCAGCAAAGCTTACTTTGACTTGTTCCCCCAGGGGGCCCTGTCAGATCTCTTCAAAAAGGCAGCAAAGCTTCAAAAGGCAGCGCAGCAGGCTGAATCCCTGGCAGGGTATGGATCCCGACTCCCCTGCGATCAGCGGCAGTGCAGGCTCACTGTGACTCCCAACAGCCAGTGGTGTGTGCGTTAGGCAGCTCCCTGTGTAATTACAGCTCAGGTAAGCCTTTGACAGTGCAGCACGATCCAGCCTAAGAAATGTAGGCTAGTGACAGCTGCTGTCACCTGGCTCCCTCAAACAGGGAGCCGCAAACTCACACACCACCGGCTGTTGGGAGTGACAGTAAGCCTGCACTGTCGCTGATCGCAGGGAAGTCGGATCCGTACCCCACCGGGGATTCAGCCTGCTGCACTGCCTTTTGAAGGGAAGCTGAGAGGAATGCCACCCCCCCCCCCCAATTTCAACCCTGCTTGTGTGGCGTACCCCCTTCGATCCTCTGCCAGTCACCACTGCAGTGTTGGCATCTCTCCCTGCTGACTGCCTGCAAATTAACTGTGGGAGCCGAGAACTTTTTCCAGCCTTCTGCTCCAGGATACAGCCTGCACATGAGGGACTGTGGGACTTGGTTGAAGTTCCGGGAAGGTCCCGCAGGATCTGTGACAGTTGGCAGGTATGCAAACCAAATTCCGGGCAAAAACTGAAATTTTCCCTTCCCTCCCACTCCTCTGCTTATCCTGGTGATCATTATGACCAGACAGAAAGTAAAGAGAGAGGAAGAGTCGAGGGAAAAAACTCCAGTGTGGACACCTGTTTCTAAATAACTATTTTGTTTACTTTGTAAAGAGTGGCTCTAATTTCCTGTTGTATCTCCAGAAAAGGAAGCTAAGGGAAATCTAGTGAGAAAAAGAAATACGGGTTTTAACACTTTTCTACTCTAAAAGAAACAACAACAACAAAAAAAGACAAATTGCAAAGATTCTGTGATCCAATGAAGGCCATCAGATGTGAATGTACTGTGACTGCACATACTATAGTAGTATATATAGTATATAGTAGACCTGTGACACTGGTCCATTTTCCAGTTCAAATACCCCTCTTGGAAATGGGACTATAAAGGCACAAACTAAAGAGTATTAATAATAAAAGGTTTTGGTCATTTATTGGTAGAAAAAGTTAAAAAGCACCCTAGAATAGACATCCTAGAATACATATTGTTCACAGTGATATATATATATATATATACACATAATACAGAATTGCGATAAAAGAATTGCAATTCTTTGTAGAACAGTCCCAATGTGATATAGACAAAAGGCACTGATGCATTTCAAGGACTCTTCTTCAATGAAGATATATGAAAGGATATCAACCACTGCATGTAAAACCAGGGATATTTGCTGATGCCACCACTATGAACAATTCCGCTATCACAGGCAGGAGAGTAGCCACAGGGGACCACCTGCTGAGATCTCCTATCAGGGATATTTGCTGATGCCACTCCTATGAACAATTCCGCTATCACAGGGATGCGATAGCCACAGGGGCCCACCTGCTGAGATCTCCTATCAAAGCCATAAAACGAGAAGCTTAATTGGTATTGGTGTAGTATAAGAAAATTAATGGATGCTAATAGAAGGCTATGAGGGTCTGATACATAATACAGAATTGCGATAAAAGAATTGCAATTCTTTGTAGAACAGTCCCAATGTGATATAGACAAAAGGCACTGATGCATTTCAAGGACTCTTCTTCAATGAAGATATATGAAAGGATATCAACCACTGCATGTAAAACCAGGGATATTTGCTGATGCCACCACTATGAACAATTCCGCTATCACAGGCAGGAGAGTAGCCACAGGGGACCACCTGCTGAGATCTCCTATCAGGGATATTTGCTGATGCCACTCCTATGAACAATTCCGCTATCACAGGGATGCGATAGCCACAGGGGCCCACCTGCTGAGATCTCCTATCAAAGCCATAAAACGAGAAGCTTAATTGGTATTGGTGTAGTATAAGAAAATTAATGGATGCTAATAGAAGGCTATGAGGGTCTGATACATAATACAGAATTGCGATAAAAGAATTGCAATTCTTTGTAGAACAGTCCCAATGTGATATAGACAAAAGGCACTGATGCATTTCAAGGACTCTTCTTCAATGAAGATATATGAAAGGATATCAACCACTGGATGTAAAACCAGGTATATTTGCTGATGCCACCACTATGAACAATTCCGCTATCACAGGGAGGCGATAGCCACAGGGGCCCACCTGCTGAGATCTCCTATCAAGGCCATAAAACGAGAAGCTTAATTGGTATTGGTGTAGTATAAGAAAATTGATGGATGCTAATAGAAGGCTATGAGGGTCTGAGAAGGAACCAGCTGGTCAGGACACCTTTTTAGAAAGTGAGTCAGGTCATATATGTATAGAATACCTCCTAGGTAGATACCTTCATAATTATGGGAGATCCTTTAGGTAGACGTGGTATCTGCAGCACAAATCCATATATAGATTCTATCCATATGAGACCTGGCTCAATATCTGGGAGGGTGTCCTGACCAGCTGGCTTCTTCTCAGATCCTCATAGCCTTCTATTAGCATCCATCAATTTGCCTATACTACACCAATATCAATTAAGCTTCTCATTTTATGGCCTTGATAGGAGATCTCAGCGGGTTGGCCCCTGTGGCTTTCACCTCCCTCTAATAGCGGAATTGTTCATGGCGGTTGCATCAGCAACTATCCCTGGTTTTACTGTATATGCAGTGGTTGATATCCTTTCATATATCTTTATGGTTAGGCAGTGTTTTTCCTGCTACAGATGCCTATGAAGCAGAGTCCTCTCCTCGAAACCCGTCAGTGTCTTCATCTATATTACTTTGAGACTGTTCCCCTATAATCGTTGTTCTTTTATCTTATTTCTGCAATATATATATATATATATATCAATCGCTGTGACAATATGTATTCTGGAGTGTCTATCCTTGGATGCTTTTTAACTTTTTGTATCAATAAATGACCAAAGCCTTAAATTGTTAATACTCTTTAGTTTGTGCCTTTATAGTTCCATTCCCAGGGTATCTGTTCTATATATGTATTTAAGGGATGACAGCACAGAGCAATATTTGACCAGATATACTATATTTTCCAATTCAGCATCCCAGGCCCCTTAAATCCCAGGATGGACAGCTTTTTCCCCACTCTGCCTGCCTTGTAAGTCTCACAGTTGGCCCATGGCTGTGATAGTTATCCTCAGTAGTCGAGAGTGAGGCTCAGGAGGTATGAAGGGGCAAGGCTAAGCATTCAAACCAGAAAAAAAGGGTCAAAACATGCATACCAAGACACATCAATATTTGGGGTCTCTAGGATGTTGAACTGAAAAATGGTTCTAACCTGTGGGCATCTAGGAGGTGGCATCCATGTGAAATAGTAGAGAATTGAGTACTTTATTTGTAATTTAGTTTCCCTAAGTTTGTCAACCAAGTGTTTAGGTTACTGACTATTCTTACAAAATAGAGATAACCTCTAGAGATCCATGGGTCAGTTGGTATTTTCTGTTTTATATTAGAGCTGAAAAAAAAAACTAGTGTTGAACTCAATAAAAATATCAAAGCAGCACCCATGCTAAGTTGTGTGTTGTAAAGTATAGAGAGCTTTAAAACAGTCTAATCTGAAACACTCAAGGCTTCTGAACGAGTTACATTAAATGGTTTAGTACAGCCTTTAAAACAAACATAGATGTTTCATTCTGTTTTCCAGGAATCCTACAAGGAAATATTTTCAAGCTTCCCTATTTCCAAGGATTATGCATACAGGCCTTTCCTGTAATAAACCACTATCATACCGTATTCATTATTAGTGTTATCATTACTTTAATACTTTCCTTTTTGAATTGGCATAATTGTTTTGTAGCAGAATGTACACTTTGAAACGAAATCTATAAATCACAAGACAACGGGTGCAAAGTGTTCACTTACATTGGCAACTCCCTGGAGCTCTTGACATTCCTCCTCAGAAATAACATTATCCAGCTGTACCCTCTGAGTGCCATTTAGGTACTCTGAATTGTGAACAAGTTTAACTTCGTTATACAGTAATGGTCCTCCTGAAATAAGCAACATTGTGAAGTGTATTAAGAAACTGACATAATTTCTATTACAGACATCAATAGACAATAATAAAGTACCAGGATGTAAAAATTTTCCAATAAAATCAACACACATAACACATATTACATTCACTGTGTAACTTTTTCATATGAACACCAGAGGGCACTACACCTTCTAAATACCATCACAGCACCTGAGTTATGCATAGAAAAAGATTGGGTTAACTTAGCAATACACATGAACATTCAGCTTCTGCGCTCTTATTAAAGGCTGCATAAAACCTAGAATACAATAGTAAATAAAGGCAACTAGTATACAGCACAGTATAGCTTATTGCAGATAATAGAAAAAAATATATTTTCTTCTTGTATATTCTGCATATACTCACACAAAGACTTTGATGAGTACTCCTCTGGCAAAAAGCAGTCGTATCAGTAAAACAAGAAAAAAGATGATAGCTAATGGAGTGCACTGCTCATTTCAGAGGATATAGGTTCTTGCAGAGATAATTATAGTGATAAATGCCCATAGTGTGAGAAGCAATGCATTATTAAGTGCTGTGACAGAGGGAGGCTCTGCCACTGTAAGAATGTAGGACAATGTGACAAAGGATTCACATTATAGGCAAATGCTTGGTTCTGAACTATTATTTCTGAGTGGAGGAAGCTGTGTTTTTTGGCTTTCCCCGAATTCTGTAGTTCTGGATCAGCTTTAATAAAGGGCACTACAGTAATTATCCATCAGCTTAAATAAAGGGCACTACCGTAATTATCCATCAGCTTAAATAAAGGGCACTACCATAATTACCTGTCAGTTTTATTACTTGCTTACTGGGCACTTATACCCCCTTCCTGCCCAGGTCAATTTTCAGCTTTCAGCACTATCATTCTATAAATGACAATAGCGTGGTCATGCAACACTGTACCCATATGAAATTTTTATACATTTTTCACACCATTAGAGCGATCTTTTGGTGGTATTTAATCACTGCTGGGTTTTTTTTTATTTTTTGCTAAAAAAACGAAAAAAGACAGAAAATTTTGAAAAAAAAAAAACAGTTGATGAGGCAGCACTGATGGGCACTGATAGGCTGCACTGGGAGGTGGCAAAGATGGGTGGCACTGCAGGACAATGATTGGTGGCACTGATGGGTGGCACTGATGGGCACTGGTAGGTGACACTGATAGGCAGCACTGATAGGTGGCACTGATGATGAGGTACTTGATGGGCACTGATTGGCAGCACTGATGGGCACTGATAGGTGGCACTGATGGGCATTGATAGGTGGCACTGGTGGGCACTGATAGATGGCACTGGCGAGCACTGGCAGGTGGCACTGGCGGGCACAGAGGAGGCAGCAGTGGCTCTCCGTGATTGGGACCGATATCCTGACAGAAGCCGGTGATCTGCTTTTTTTTTTCTCCTCACGTTGTCACCGCAAAGATAAAAAAAGCTGATTAAGTCTTTCTTTACATCACTTGATCATCTGTCATTGGCTGACAGCTGATTACGTGGTAATGGGCCTGGATCTGCCGCTTACTCCGATCTGTGATCAGCCGAGTCTCATTGACTCGCTGATGACAGAGTGTGCCGCGCGCACCCCGCAGCTCATGCACAGTAGGACGTATATGGATGCCCTCTTGGCAATTAAGGCCCACGCTGTAGCCGTCTTTCAGATATAGCGTGGGCGGGAGGTGGTTAAATAAAAGGCACTAATGTAATTACCTGTCAGCTTAAATAAAGGGCAGTGCCGTAATTACTCCTCAGCTTAAATAAAGGGCACTACCATAGTTACTCATCAGCCTAAATAAAGGGCAATACCGTAATTACCCGTCAGTTTAAATAAAGGGCATTGCCGTAATTACCCGTCAGCTTAAATAAAGGGCATTACCATAATTACTTGTCAGCTTAAATAAAGGGCACTACCGTAATTACCGTCAGCTTAAATAAAGGGCATTACCATAATTACCTGTCAGCTTAAATAAAAGGCACTACCGTATTTACCTGTCAGCTTAAATAAACGGCGTTACCGTAATTACTACTCAGCTTAAATAAAGGGCACTACTTTAATTATCCGTCAGCTTAAATAAATGGCACTACCGTAATTACCCTTCAGCTTACATAAAGGGCACTACTGTAATTACGTGTCAGCTTAAATAAAGGGCACTACCGCAATTACCCGTTAGCTTACATAAAGAGCACTACTGTAATTAAGCGTCAGCGTAAATAAAGGGCACTACCATAATTACTCATCAGCTTGAATGGCACTACCGTAACAACTCCTCAGCTTCAATAAAGGGCACTACCGTAATTACCAGTCAGCTTAAATAAAAGGCACTACCGTAATTACCCATCAGCTTAACCAGTACAGATCCGCACTATAGTCGAAAGACGGCTACAACGCGGATCTGAATTGTCGGGGGGATGTCAGCCCCATTGCGCGCTCCCCACGTGCACTCACAGCCAGCGGTGGCGCCGCCGCATGCTGCATGGGTGTGCCCGCGGGTCGTGCGGGTGCGATGTCCACTGGAGACCCGCGATCCCCTGTTAGAGTGGCAGAACGGGGAACCGCTGATGTAAACACGGCGGTTCTCCGTTCTGTGAGGGGGGACATAACAAATCTACTGATCCCTGTCATTGGGATCAGTTAGATCTGTTATGTCCCTGCCAGCCCAGCCCCCATACAGTTAGAACACATACAGGGAACACAGTTAACCCCTTCACTGCCACTTTAGTGTTAATCCCTTCCCTGCCAATGACATTTATACAGTAATCAGTGGCTATTTAAATTTTTTAATGTCATTGGTCCCAAAAAAGTGTAAAAAATGTCCGACATGTCCACTGCAATATCGCAGTCCCGATAAAAACCGCAGATCGCCGCCATTACTAGTAATAAAAATAAAATAGTAAAAATGCAATAAATCAATTCCCATAGTTTGTAGACGCGATAACTTTTGTGCAAACCAATCAATATACGCCAATTGCGATTTTTTTTTACCAAAAATATGTAGAAGAATATATATCGGCCAAAACTGATGAATAATTTTTTTTCTATTTTTTTTGGATATTTATTATAGCAAAACGTAAAAAATATTGTTCTTTCAAAATCGTCGCTCTTTGTTTGTAGTGCAAGAAATAGAAACTGCAGAGGTGATCAAATACCATCAAAAGAAAGCTCTATTTGTGGAAACAAATGATAAAAATTTTGTTTGGGTACAATGTCGCACGACCGCGCAATTTCATTTAAAATGCGACAGCCCTGAAAGCCGAAAATTGGTCTGGGCAGGAGGGGGGTTATGCCCAGTTTACAAGTGGTTAAATAAAGGACACTACTGCAATTATCTGTCAGCTTAAATAAGTGGCATTACCGTAATTACTTGTCAGCTTAAATAAAGGTCACTATCGTAATTACTTGTCAGCTTAAATAAAGGGCACTGCCATAATCACTACCGTAATTACTGTCAGCTTAAATAAAAGGTACTACCATAATTACCCGTGAGCTTAAACGGCACTACTGTAATAACTTGTCAGCTTAAATAAAGGGCATTACCGTAATTACCTATCAGCTTATATAAAGGGCACTTCCGTAATTATCAGTCAGCTTAAATAAAGGGCACTACCGTAATTACTCGTCAGTTTATATAAAGGGCACTACCGTAATTACCCATCAGCTTAAATAAACAGCACTACCGTAATTAAACGTCAGCTTAACTGCTTCCCGCCGGGCCTATAGATAAATGATGGCTGGGCAGTGGTTCAGTTATCCTGGCTGGATGTCATATTCACAGCGCAACGATCGGTGGTGTGGTGTGTCAGTCTGACACACTGCATTACTGATCTCGGCAAAGAGCCTCCGTCAGAAGCTCTATACCACGTGATCAGCCATGACCAATCACGGCTGATCACGGTGTAAATAGGAAGAGCCGTGTATCGGCTTTTCCTCTAAGCGCGTCTGCAGAGCCGATCGGTGGCTCTCATGACAGGCGGGGGAGGATCTGTGCTAATTGTTCATCAATGTAGCCCCCCTGAGGATTGCCCCCAGGGAGCCTGCCCAGGGACCACCTGGGAGCCCTCCCAGAGACCATCAGGGAGCCCACCCTAGACCACCAGGTAAGGGGCATACAGGGTACTATAGGGATGGCACTGTGCCCATCTTTGATGCCTGCCAGTGCCTCCCTAACAGTGCTATCTATCAGTGCCCCTATCAGTGCACACCAGTGCCACCTATCAGTGCCGCATATGAGTGCCCATCAGTGCCACTTATCAGTGCCCATCAGTGCTGCATACCAGTGCCACCTATCAGTGCCTGTCAGTCCTGATTATCACTGCCGCCTATCAGTGCTGCATATAAGTGCCACCTCATCAGTGCCCATCACTGCCGCCTCATCAGTGGCATCTCATGAGTGGCAATCAGTACTGCCTCATCAGTGCCCATCAGTGCAGCCTCACCAGTGCCCATCAGTGAAGGAGTAAACTTACTTTAAATTTTCGGTCTTTTTTTATTTGTAGTGCAAAAAATAAAAATCATAGAGGTGATCCAATACCACCAAAAGAGAGCTCTATTTGTGAGAAACAAATATATAAAAATGTCATTTTCTGTACAGTTTAGCATTACCGTGCAATTGTCATTCAAAATGTGACAGAGCTGAAAGCTGAAAATTTGTCTGGGTGGAAAGGGGGGAAAGTGTCTGGTATTGAAGTGGTTAAATAAAGGGCACTACCGTAGTTACTGACGAGTAATTATGGTAATGCACTTATGATGAGTAATTACGTCAGTTTAACCACTTCAGCCCCAGAAGGATTTGTCCCCTTTCTGACCAGAGCACTTTTTGCGATATGGCACTGCACTGCTTTAAAGGACAATTGCGCGGTCGTGCGGCGTTGTACCCAAACAAAATTTATGTCCTTTTTTTCCCAGAAATCGAGCTTTCTTTTAGTGGTATTTGATCACCTCTGTGGTTTTTGTCTTTTGCGCTATAATTAAACAAAGAGCGACAATTTTGAAAAAAAAACATTTTTTTTCACTTTTTGCTATAATACGTATCCAAGAAAAATATAAAAAAAACAAATTTATTCATCAGTTTAGGCCAATATATTCTTCTACATATTTTTGGTAAAAAAAAAAAAAAATTGCAATAGGTGTATATTGATTGGTTTGCGCAAAATCATGCCTACAAATTATGGGAATAGATTTATGGCATTTTTATTTATTTATTTATTTTACTAGTAATGGTGGCGATCTGCAATTTTTATCGGGACTGCGACATTGCCACGGACAGATTGGACACTTCTTGGGACCAGTGACAGTTCTACGGCAATCAGAGCTTTAAATAGCCACTGATTACTGAATAAATGTCACTGCCAGGGAAGGGGTTAAACTATAGGGACGATCAAGGGGTTAACTGTGTTCCCTCACTGTGTTCTAACTGTGTGGGGGCTGGGCTGGCCAGGGCATGACAGATCTGACTGTTCCCAATCATTGGGAACAGTAGATTAGTGTCATGTCCCCTGACGCTGATTGTGATTTTTTTTTTACCAAAAATATGAGGAAGAATATAAATCGGCCAAAACCAATAAATACATTTGTTTTTTTATAATTTTTTTGGATATGTATTTTACCAAAAAGTAAGAAATATAGTATTTTTTGCAAAATTGTCGCTATTTTTTTTGTTTACAGCGGTGTTACAGAAATGACGCAGAGGTGATCAAATACCACCAAAAGAAAGCTCCATTTGTGGGGAACAGCTTTGCATGACCGCGCAATTGTCAGTTAAAAAGACGCAGTCGCCGAATCTCAAAAAGTTGCTCTGGTCCTAAGGTGGCAAATCCTTCCGCTAAGTGGTTAAATAATGTGCACTACCGTGAATACCCGTCAGCTTACATAAAGAGCGCTACCGTAATTACGCATCAGCTTAAATAAATGGCACTACCATAATAACTCGTCAGCTTAAATAAAGGGCACTACTGTAGTTACTTGTCAGCTTAAATAAACAGCACTACCGTAATTACCCATCAGCTTAAATAAAGGGCACTACCGTAATTACTCATCAACCTAATTAAAGGACACTACCGTAATTGCTCATCAGCTTAAATAAAGGGCATTACCTTAATTACGCATCAGCTTAAATAAAGGGCATTGCCATAATTGCTTGTCAGCTTTAATAAAAGGGCACTGCCGTAATTACTTGTCAGCTTAAATAAACAGCACTACCGTAATCACCTGTCAGCTTACATAAAGGGCACTACCGTAATTACTCGTGGGCATAAATAAGGGGCCCTACCATAATTACTTGTCAGCATAAACAGCACTTCCGTAATTACCTGTCAACATAAATAAAGGGTGCTACCGTATTTACCCGTCAGCTTAAATAAAGGTCATTACTGTAATCACCTGTCAGCTTACATAAAGGGCACTACCATAATTACTCATCAGTTTAAATAAAGGGCACTACCGTAATTACTTGTCTGCTTAAATAAACATCACTACCGTAATTACCCGTCAGCTTAAATAAAGGTCACTACCATAATTACTTGTCAGCTTAAATAAACAGCACTACCGTAATCACCTGTCAGCTTACATAAAGGGCACTACCGTAATTACTCGTGGGCATAAATAAGGGGACCTACCGTAATTACTTGTCAGCATAAACAGCACTACCGTAATTACCTGTCAGCTTAAATAAAGGGCACTACCGTAATTACCCGTCAGCTTAAATAAAGGTCATTACCGTAATCACCTGTCAGCTTACATAAAGGGCACTATCCATAATTACTCATCAGCTTAAATAAAGGGCACTACCGTAATTACTTGCCTGCTTAACCACTTCCCGCCCGGCGCATAGACAAATGATGTCCGGGCGGGTGGTTCATTATCCTGACTGGACGTCTATTGACGTCCTCAGGATATACTGCGATCGCGTGCCCCTGGAGGCGCGCATCGCGGCGATCGGTGGTGCTGTGGGTCAGTCTGACCCACCGCATTACCGACCTAGGTAAAAGGCTTTGATCCGAAGCCTTTTACCATGTGATCAGCCGTGACCAATCACGGCTGATCACAGTGTAAATAGGAAGAGCCGTTTATCGGCTTTTCCTCTGCTCAGGTCTGCAGACCTGAGCAGCGGAGAGCCGATCGGCTGCTCTCCTGACGGGGGGGGGGGGGCTGCGCTGAACGTTTATCAGCGCAGCCACCCTCAGGATCACCCCCACTGGACCACCAGGGAGCCGGATAAGGACCACCAGGGAGGTCCCCCCCCGGACATCGCAAGGAGGCCACCCAGGACCACCAGGGAAGGATCACAGAGGCCACCCAGGACCACCAGGGAGCCCCCACTAGACCACCAGGTAAGGGAAATATTATGCACTGTGGGGATAGCACTGTGCCCATGTATGATGCCTGCCAGTGCCATCCCTAACAGTGCTTGTTGCACCAGTGCCCACCACTGCAACCTATAAGTGCCCATCTGTGCCCACCTGTGCCACCTATCAGTGACCACCTGTGCCACCTAAAAGTGCCCACCTGTGCCACCTAAAAGTGCCACCTATCAGTTCCCATCAGTGCCCAGTGCCACTTATCAGTGCCGCCTATGAGTGTCCATCAGTGCCATGTATCAGTGCCCGTCAGTGTTGCTTGTCAGTGCCGTCCATCAGTGCTGCATATGTGCTCCATCATCAGTGCAACCTTATCAGTGCCACCTCATCAGTGCCAATCTGTACTGCCTCATCAGTGCCCGTCAGTGTAGCCTCATCAGTGCCCATCAGTGTAGCCACATCAGTGCCCGTCAGTGAAGGAGAAAATGTACTTTATACAAAATTTTGTGACAGAAACAAAGAAAAATGTTTTTTTTTTTCAAAATTTTCGGTCTTTTTTTTATAGCGCAAAAAATAAAAACCGCAGGGGTGATCAAATACCACCAAAAGAAAGCTCTATTTGTGGGAACAAAATTATAAAAACTTTGTTTGGGTGCAGCGTCGCACGACCGCGCAATTCTCATTCAAATCGCAACAGCACTGAAAGCTGAAAATTGGTCTGGGCAGGAAGTGTTCTAAGTGCATGGTATTGAAGTGGTTAAATAAACAGCACTACCGTAATTACCCGTCAGCTTAAATAAAGGTCACTACCGTAGTCACCCATCAGCTTACATAAAGGGCACAACCATAATTACACATCATCTTAAATAAAGGGCACTACCATAATTACTTGTCAGCTTACATAAAGAGCACTAAAGGGCACTACCGTGTAGCAGGGAGCATATGCATATCTTTCGGCATTTCAGAGACAGAGTGCAGCGTTGTTATGTGGAGCTGACTCCCTCTAGTGACAGCAGAAAGAAATCATTGTCACATTTCACAATACAGAAGAACTACATTTCCCCCAATACTGTATGGCAGGAAAGGATGGATGAGAAAGGAGCAATGCCTCATGGGAGATGATTTAAGTGGAGGGTGCGGCCTGTTCCGCTCTCTTGGTGCTACAGCCAGAACTAGGCCCAAGGCCTGTGCACAGCGTTCCAGCCATCTGAATTCTCTGCAGGTGACCCAGTTAGCAGTTGTTCTCCAGCAACACAGTGAGTGACCAGTGGAGCCTTCTGATTCTCATCTCTGTCTGGATTGAAGCAGAAGCAGCTACCGCAGCAGCCGTACCTATTGATCCATGAGAGCTGCAAGGAGTGCAGAGGATGCTATCCACCTTCCAGGAGCAAACAGTCTATGTGAACTAACGGTTCCAGCGTTCCCAGCATCATCAACTGAGCACCAGCTTGTTCATCTTCATACAGTCCCTTGGAACCGGTGAGAGGGCTCAGCGCCCACACATAAGAGTACACATACTGTCTTTGCAGCATATCCTTATTGCCTCTTGGGATACAGTTTATTAACACTGGATAGCAGTTGTGACTAATCTTATTCAAGAAGTCAGGGGAATTTAACCTATTTGTGCTTCACCTGATTAGAAGGAGACATTATTCATAGGTACCTAATTCTTATTGCAGGCTGAAGATTGCTTGGACATTTCAAGACAGGAGAACTGCAACATCTTCCCATCGTTCCCTCATATACTCAGGGCTATTGCTTGGCATTTTTTTACCTCCTAAGAACTCTTGATGCTAGAACAGGAGTAATAATATACAGGCCAAGGTCATTTAGTGTGTGTGTTCACTGTCAGGAAAAGTCTCTCCAGCTGGTGGCGCTGTGGCTCAGGGATCCACGGGCTGCAGTTCCAGTGTCCACCAGCGGGTGTCAGTAAAAGGCTCACCTGCTGATGGCACTGTGGCTCCTGGGTCCATGGGCCGCAGTTCCAGGGTTCACCAGCGGGTGTCTCCCAGTAATCAGAGGCTCATGAGTCACCACCTGAAGCTCGTTATAGGAAGGCTATATAAACCCTGTCTACCATATGCTCAGTGCCTTGGTGTTTGTTCTCCATGTGCCTCTGAATTCTGAATCCTGTATCTGGAATCCTGAATCCTGTATCCTGTACCCTGAATCTGCTCCTGGACCCCTGTCTGCAGTCTGATCCTGTCCCACCGGCTTTCCCCGTCATCTGTTCCCTGTTCCTGCCTTGTCTTGCACCCTGCTCCCTCTGATTGATCTCCTGTGCATGACCCTGGCCTGGCTACGTTTAGGGTTTGGACATTTCCCTATACCTGTTTAAGTAGTTTTCACTATTTCTGTTGCTTTGGTTGTTTACACTGTTTATTATATTAGATGTGCGCTTGGATCACCATTTACTTATATTCTTAATAAATCTCTTTATTCACTTTACGTCGTGTCTGGTATTCTCTGTGCAGTTCACACATTTCTGGTCACACCAGTTGCTGACATTCAGCTACAGTCCAATTGCTAAATAATATAGTATATTTGTGCATTGTAGAATACTAAAAAGGGACGCAGTGCCGTATCGCAAAAAGTGCTCTGGTCAGAAAGGGGACAAATTCTTCCGGGGCTGAAGTGGTTAAGCTGACATAATTACTCGTCAGCTTAAATAAAGGGCACTACCGTAATTACTCGTCAGCTTAAAGGGCACTACCGCAATTACTCTTCAGCTTAAATAAACAGCTCTACCGTAATTACCTGTCAGCTTAAATAAAGGGCACTACCATAATTACTGGTACCCCCCCCCCCAGCCTTGTCTACAGGTTTCCTGCTGCTGTTGCCTTTAGTTTGACTCCTCGACCTAACCTATAATTCTGCAAAATTAAATCACAACACATGTTAGGCCATTTTACTGTGTGCAGGAATACAGGCATCATAAAGTGCACCAATGGCTCAACGTAGCCGACAGAAAACTTGTAATGAGGACTGTACATAGTTACCATCCAGTTTAGATGTTTTGCAATCTGTCATTTGCTTAAGAATGCCTGGGCCTAGCCCACCCACCATAGGTACACCCAGCTCTACATGTTTGCTATATCAACCTTCTGTTGCTTCTTGTTGTACACTAGTGGAGAAGGCTACTGTTTATGCCACTTGGGTCCAAGTGCAGTTTTCCCTATATTTATGTACATTGTCAGTGTGTTGCTTGTGTTGTTATATACTGTACTATTATATTCTGTGCATCTGCTTCAAGACAGAATACAATCAGTTATTTACTATATAGTCTCAAATTTAATAGTGTGATTCCAAGGTATTGAGGAACTTATAGAAACATAGAAAAGTGACGGCAGAAAAAGACTGAGTCTTCGAGTCTGCCCCTTTTTTATTTTTATATATTTTTTTTTTCTCTTACGTTCACTGACAGACGCAGCCCTTCATTGACAAGTGGGGTTTATGCACATCCTACTAGGAGTAGACTAGGCAAATAGAAAAAAAGCAAGCTGACCCCTCCCAGGGGGCCATCCTCACTCCAGCATATAACCCCCCTGCTCTGCATAGCATATCAGTTTTATTATGCCTAGTGCAAGGAGTTAGACCTGGTTCCTTGGTGGGACCTGCGGTTCCACAGATTTTTTCTTCTTTGGGTTTTTCAAGTTATCTGATAGAAGACTACTATCAAGTAGCCGGCTGGGGCATAGAGGATATCCCGAATCCTGAAATTTCCCCAGCGTCGCCGACCGATGCGAGCTACCCTTAGCCTTGGCAGGGTCCGCCGAATCGTACCCGTTCCGTGTGGGAGGGCAGTGGGTGACCCCCTTTTGCGTCCAGTGACCGGGCTCTGCTCACGTGCAGGGGTGCTTGGCCTGCAGCATCCCTCCCCTCCAGATGGGAGGAAGGTCTGTAACCGGGTGGCTACCCGCTACGCCCGTCGGATTGGTGAGTGACCCCCTCTCTCCCCCCCAGTGGTGCGGAGGGGGGGCTGGGCATTTTGGCGGACTAGGCCGGTCGGTGGAAGGTTTCTTGGGCTACAGGTCCCCCTGGTTGTCTTTGTTCGGGGTCGCCCCCTCCTACACCCCCTTCCCCCGTACTGCACCTCGCGCTCAAAAAGCCGCCATGCGGCGATCCGCCGCCATTTTGCGGCAGATCGCCGCCATTTTGCCGTAGCCACGGCAATTTTGCAGCCTATTTTGGCCTCTAGTGGCGGACCGGCGGACATTTTGCCGTAGTCGCAGCCTGTGTAACAGGCTTTGGCCTCTTGTGACCGCTCGGCGGCCATGTTTGATGTGCCTGTTGATGAAAATGTGCAGCTGACGCTGCTTCTTCCTCTTTCACTCTGGGACAGCGTGGATGGCACAGGGCGGCGCAGGCTCCTGACTGGCGGCAAAGCACTCCTACTGGGATGCAGCGCTTTAAGGAAAATTATACACAGCAAGTATAGCTGGGATCTCCCTGGGGTGCTGGTAGCGGTGGGTGCAGTCCTCCTGGGTGTCTCCCGGTTGCTCTGTGGGGCAGTGGTGGGGCTGCATTGTGGGGTGTCAGGGCTTTTTGGCCTGTCAGTGTTCCGGTGGCGCAATGGCGGCTGAACCTGTGGGTTCTTTCAAGGAGGAGTCGGTTGAAGCGCAACCTGCGCTGGGCCCTCTGGTACCCCTGGATCAGCTAAGATTCGTATTGGGGGAATTTTTTCGTGCTAAGGGGGTGACTAAAAAGCGTCCACCCCCCCTCCTTCCTTGGGGGGAGGCTTCTGAACCAGAAGGGGCCTCAGTGGTCATGGGGACCCCCGTGGAGCTCTCAGATAGTGAACTGGAGCCCTCAGATGGCGAGGAAGACCAGGGGGCCTTGGTAGCATGCGAGAGGGCACTGGTGGACTCCCTGATCACCAATATCCATGCGTCCTTGCGACAGGACCAGGCCGGGGAGTCGCAGGAGACTGCCTACGTTTGTGGGTCTTTTAAGCCACCTCGGTCCCCTAGGGCTTATCCCTATGATCAATTCTTTGACCGGCTGGTCTATAAGGATTGGCAGTGTCCGCAGAATTCCTTTTCCTTGCCCAAACGTTTCGCTGTACGCTATCCCTTAGAGGATAGTTTTGTGAAGAAGTGGGCATCCCCCGCAGTGGACCCTCCGGTGGCTCGCCTGAATAAGGCAACGACCATCCCTTGGAGGGGTCTCCCTCTTTTAAGGATCCAGCCGATAGGCGGACGAAGTATCCAAGGCACTGTTCTTGGTGGTGGGGTCGGCCATGAGACCAGCTCTCGCGTCAGCCATGGTGGCGCAATCCCTTACCGAGTGTGCGACTGTGTTGCACAATGAGTTGAGCTGCGGGTGTTCGCTTGAGGCGTCACAGCAAGCGGACCATTTGGTACAGGGTCTTCAGTACCTGTGTGAAGCAGCTTTGGACCTGCTTCCCATACTGTCTAAGATGTCTGCTTTTGCAGTCATTATCAGACGGGTGCTGTGGTTATGCTGTTGGTCGGGTGACCATGCGTCTAAAAAGGGCCTCACGGATCTTCCCTTTCAGGGCGGTCGACTCTTTGGGGCACAGTTGGATAAAATCATTAAAGATTTCACCGGGGGAAGAGTTCTTTTCTCCTGGAGCTCAGACGGCGGGAGCTCCGCCGTAAGCAGGGTCCTGCTTCTTCGGGTCAGAACAGGTTTTTTCGTGCGCCCTGTGCAGCGGGCAAGGGCTCAAGGCCCGGCAAGTCTGCCTCGGGGTCCGGTAAACAGCGGCAGCACAAGAGTGAAAAGACGGAGGATAAGTACCCCTCCGCATGATGGGTTGCCCCCACCCGATTCTCGGGTGGGGGGCCGACTTCTGGGGTTCGCAGACAGGTGGACTGCCCGCATTTCAGACCGGTGGGTGCAGGAAGTGGTGTCTTCCGGATACAGGATAGAGTTCAGCACTCTACCCCCAGACAGGTTCTTCCCATCGAACTTGAGACTCCCTCAGGGGCGTCGAGAGGCTCTCCTAGAGGCTGTTCAGACGCTCTCCGAACAAGAGGTGATTGTGCCGGTACCTCCGCTGGAAAGGTTCCACGGCTTCTATTCAAACCTCTTTGTGGTGCCCAAGAAGGGTGGGGTCAGGCCAGTTCTGGACTTAAAAGCGCTAAACCACTTTGTGAAGACTCGAAAGTTCAGGATGGAATGGCCGCCCTGCACCAAGGGGACTTCATGGCGTCACTGGATATCAGGGACGCATATCTCCATGTTCCCATTTGTCCCCGGCACCAGCGCTTTCTGCGCTTTGCGGTGGGGGATTTACATTACCAATTTGTGGCACTTCTCTTCGGTCTGGCCTCGGCTCCTCGGGTGTTCACCAAGCTGGTGGCTCCGGTGCTGGTGCTATTGAGGCAGAGAGGCATTGCGGTGGTAGCATACCTCGACGACTTACTCCTGCGAGCAGAGTCTGCTTCGGTCCTGGAGGAAAATGTGGCTATCACCATGGCCTCGTTGAAAGACTTCGGCTGGCTGATCAACCAGCAGAAGTCGACGTTGACTCCGTCATGTCGACTGGAATATCTGGGTCTGATTCTGGACACGGAGCAGGCAAAGGTGTTCTTGCCTCCAGCCAAGTTACTAACACTGCAATCAGCGGTGCACACCCTGAATTGTCGATAGTCACGAAGGACACAAGCCTATCGGGCTGGGGGGGGGGGTCCTGAGGCAGCTGTCTTCTCAGGGCCGTTGGTCGGCGCAGGAATCCCGCCTTCCGATAAATGTGCTGGAGTTGAGGGCGATCAGGCACTGCCTCTCCCACTGGATGGTAAGGCTGCGCGGCCTCCTGGTTCGGGTTCAGTCGGACAATGCCACGGCGGTGGTGTACGTGAACCATCAGGGCGGAACAAGGAGCTCGGCAGCGGCTGCAGAAGCGGCCCACATTCTGAGGTGGGCAGAACTTCATGTGCCGGCAATCTTCGCCATTTACATTCCAGGCGTAAAAAATTGGCAGGCGGATTTTCTCAGTCGCCAGGCGCTGGATCATGGGGGATGGTCCCTACATTTAGAGGTGTTCCGACATATTTGACAGATAAGTGGGGCACGCCAGACATGGACCTCATGGCGTCCAGGTTCAATCACAAGGTGCAGACCTTCGTGTGCAGAACAAGGGACCCGTTGGCAGCCGCCACTGACGCGTTGGTAGCTCCTTGGGGTCGGTATCGGCTCCTGTATGCCTTCCCTCCCATCAAGCTTCTACCGCGACTACTGCACAGGATAGAAACGGAGGGTAGCTCCGGATTGGCCTCGGTACGCCGACGTGGTGCGGATGGTGACAGATGTTTCCTGGCGTCTGCCGCTGCGCGAAGATCTGCTGTCACAGGGACCCATCCTGCACCCTGCTTTACTCTCGCTGCCTTTGACGGCTTGGCTATTGAGTCCCAGGTGTTGAGGGATAGGGGTGTCTCTGACTCCGTGATCCCTACCATGCTTAAGGCGCGCAAGTGTACTTTGCGCAAGATTTATCATCACACCTGGAAGGCCTATATTGCCTGGTGTGAGGTGGGGGGTTGGAACCCCCGCTCTTACGTTGTGTCCTGGGTGCTGGCTTTTTTGCAGCAGGGCCTGGATAACAAGTTGGCATTGAGTACTCTCAAGGGTCAGATTTTGGCTCTGGCGATTCTCTTTCAATGGCCTTTGGCGTCACATTTGTTGATACGTACATTTGTACGCCATGTGGCTCCTCAGATACGGTTGCCTTTGGTGCCGTGGGATTTGAATTTAGTACTTTCTATACTGCAGAAACCGCCATATGAGAAAATCAGGGATTTTCCCTTACAATTGCTGTCACAAAAAGTGGCTTTTTTGGTGGCCATTACATCCGCTAGGCGGGTGTCTGAGTTGGCAGCGTTGTCCTGTAAGTCTCCTTACTTGGTCCTTCATAAGGACAAGGCGGTCTTGCGACCTTCCCTTTCGTTTCTACCGAAGGTGGTCTCCTCTTTTCACATTGAGGATATTGTTCTCCCTTCATTATGTCCAAAGCTTCTTTTCAGAAGTCTGATGCATTGTTTGTGCTGACAGAAGGACCGCGCAAAGGGTTAGCGGACTCGTCGGCTACTGTTTCCCGTTGAATCAGACAGACCGTGACTCATTCGTATACTGTTCGGGGCAAAGTCCCCCCTTTTCCAGTCATGGCTCATTCCACCAGGGCAGTTAGTACTTCCTGGGCTTTCAGACACCAAGCTTCGGTGTCCCAGGTGTGCAAGGAGGCTACTTGGGCCTCGGTGCACACGTTTGCTAAGTTTTACAAAGTTGATGTGTCAGCATCTGCGGATGCTGCTTTTGGCCGTAAAGTTTTACAGGCGGCGGTGTAGACGAGGCTGGCGCCTCCTGAGAGGATTCTGTTGGGTACAGTTGTTGTTGCTTACCCACCCCTCTTGAATGATACTGCTTTATGACATCCCCACTTGTCAATGAAGGGCTGCGTCTGTCAGTGAACGTAAGAGAAAAAGGGAATTTATTAAGAACTTACCGTAAAATCCTTTTCCCTGAGTTCACTGACAGACGCAGCACCCAGCCCTCTGTGTTGCATTTGTACGGCTTGTTACGAACTGATATGCTATGCAGAGCAGGGGGGTTATATGCTGGAGTGAGAATAGCCCCCTGGGAGGGGTCAGCTTGCTTTTTTTCTATTTGCCTAGTCTACTCCTAGTAGGATGTGCATAAACCCCACTTGTCAATGAAAGGCTGCGTCTGTCAGTGAACTCAGAGAAAATGATTTTACGGTAAATTCTGAATAAAATCCCTTTTTTTTTGTTTTCACATTAACCTTGTTGTCTGACTATATATTTATGTTTATCCCAAGCATGTTTGAAGCCATTTACTGTTGACTGTCTCACAATCTCTGTTGGTAGTTTATTCCAGACATCAACCACCCTTTCAGTAAAATAATTATTTCTAAGATTAGTGTTGAACTTCCCTCCAGTTAGGTTGAGGTCATATCCCCGTTTTCTTGATTTTGGTTTATTCACCCCCTTGATGTATTTAAATGTATCAATCATGTCTCCCCTCTCCCTTCTTTCCTCCGGACTGTACATATTAAGTTCCTGAAGTCGCTCTTGATATGTTTTATCCCCCAGAACTTTCACCATTTTTGTTATTCATCTCTGAACTCGTTCTATCTTATCAATATCTTTTTGTAAGTGAGGTCTCCAGAACTGGACACAGTATTCTAAGTGAGGTCTCACTAAAGATCTATATAGAGGAATCAGAACCTCATTCCTCCTGCTGGTGATCCTTCTACTGATACATCCCAGAATTCTATTTGCTTTTCCCACTGCCTGCTCACACTGTTTGTTCATTTTGCAATCATTTAAAATACGCACACCCAAATCTTTTTCTTCTGTAGTGCTGGCTAACACTGTACCCCCAATGCTGTACTCTCTAAGGGGATTCTTTTTCCCTAGATGCATTATTTTACATTTACAACTTGATTTTACAACTTCTCATATAGATCTGCTAAAGTGGGGCTGATGCCTTTAACAGAGTCCAGGTAAGAGCAGAGGACCCAATACAACCAGCAGCTCCTGTGTAAGTATATGCATCTTTCTTACACAGATGAGTCAGCATAGGTGGGGGGAGGAACCATTTTTAAGCCTAGATAAGTTTAGCCTGGAATTCTACTTTGCTGCCAGAAGTCTTACATTACATTATACTACACAGAACCTTTCATATATACATTTTTGTTATAACATCTCTTTATAAGGCCAGTATAAAGGAAACCATGATGAAAAAGCACTTTTGAATTTAGCCAAATATTTTTTGCTTATTAATTCTTCATGGGCCACATAACTGGGGTGTTACAGGGGGGTATATTCTTTGCCTATACACTTTGTACTAAAGGGTTCCCTCTTTCCCATCTCTGAAAGTTCCAAGATATGACGTCCAGCCTCAGACAGCCAGGCCTCTTGATGATGCACACCAGCTCCAACCCCTCCTGTGCTGCATTTTTCCTCCTATGGTCACTTTAAAGAACCAGGAGGCTGCAGAAGAGGAAGAGATGTCATTCACACCTAGGCAAGATTAGAGTAAGGGGACAGGCCAGGCACAACATTTAAAAAAAGTAAATTATAAAATTGGCAGCTTTATATATTTGGGGATGGGGGGGGGGGGCAACCATGGAAAGTCATGGGAGAAAGAGTGTGGGTTTGCTTTAACAAGGCAACCATAGCATTTATGCAATCCTGTCATTTACACTCCTGTGGCACACTGCATAACCAATACAATAGTGCCACTATTTCCAGTCCACTTCTTGTGCCATTTGCCTGCTCAATGGACAATGAGCAGACAGGTGACACTGAAGCCCAAATAAGAAACTTTGGTGTCACTTGCTATGGTGTGGCGGGGATGTGTGACTCACAAGACTGAAACACAAAATACAAAACTTTAGTAGATAAAACAGTTCACGTGCTTGCATTTTACTGGTGGATTTATTTGTCTGCATTTATGTACAGTAATAAAGAACAATAATTTTAGCCTGAAACAACCTTGTTGACTTACGCGAGCACAGTAGATTTTGCAAAGTAAATTGTATACCTGAAGATGTTTCACCACTCATTCAAGTAGCTTATTAGCTCTATATTAGTAGAGAGTCATTATTAATATATAAAGCTATTTTGTACACACCTTCCCTGAGCTCTCTATCAATCTTCAGGACTGCCTTTTTTCCGGATAGAAGCCCCTTGACATCCATCAATTCATTCCCAGATGGAACCCTGTTAGATATCAAAAGTAGTGTTGAATACTAGGAGTAACAGATTTACACTATTACCTGCTTTAGTTGTGTGGACATTCCTAATCAAGAGCTCTAATATTCATAACTATGGAAAATGACTTAATTAACCTTATACAAATAAAAACAAAATGATTTTAAATACTTAGTACCCTAGCATGTAAGCATTCTCTATAGGCTATATGGTAAAACGGTTTGGAGAAAATGATATGAAAACTACCTGTAGTAGTGCTTTCTGGCTTGAGGCAAGGATGTGTTTCTGCAGTAATTGTATATAAACATTGGAAATGAATAACAGCAAAATTAATTGACAACACTTTATTCTATTCTAATGAATCTACTGGCCAATTGGTGCCCTCAATACTTCATTACCTATATGAAATCCCAGCTAGAGAGAACAGCTAAGGTTAGGGTGCCTAAAGATCAGTTGTCTCTAGCAGAAACAAACGCAATTGGATTAAACAAGCCTTCTCGGCCAATTCATTATTTCCCTGAGCAGGCTTGGCCAGGTAGACTCAGGGAAGGCATGTAGACTTTCAAATGTTCCCTGATCAAACTCTAAAGGGTCACATCAGGAAAACATTAATGTATGCTTGTAGGGCAGCTGTACATTTTAATGTGCAAAGAGATCATGGGGGTGTCAGTGTAAACCACACCTCCCTCTTGGTTCTTGTACTTTCACTTCACTGCTTGCAAATCCTGATGTGGTCCAATTATGAGAATTTGTATTAGCCCCATACATGTCTATGGGGATGTCTCTAATTCTTGGGGACCATAATTCAACTATCAGCCTTGTAAATTATTTGCAGTGGGACTTGTAAAGAACAAAGATTGAATATACTTCTCACCTTTCCCCTTTAACATGATGTTCACTTTGTAATTATATGTAGAGTTGCTTTTTTAAAAAAAAGACCTGTTGGCATATCTAGGTACCTAAACTGATATCAAAAATGAAAAGCAGATAGGCATAGTATCTCTGTAGAACTTCATGAGTAGCTAGGAATGCTAAATCCTTGGCCATAATAGTCAAGTACTTTTCATCCATTCGTTCTTTCCACAATTCACTATTGTTCAAAGAGGACCGCAGGGAATTAGGGGAGTAGGAATGGATTAGTCCTCAATTATATTTAGACAACATTTTTAATTTGAATATTATAGTGCCACATGATTTAGGGCTCCCAGGAACTCTTGAAGTTCTGCAATGGTACATGCATGCACTGGAGAGTGCCTGCTCACTTTTTAAGCCTATAGATACGCTGCAAGGTGTACTTTAAGAAAAAAAATATGTTAAAGATGTGATACAGAGCCACTAAAATAAAGATTACTAACACAAAATAAAGGGTAAATAGTAATGATACTGTGTTACTAAAATATATCATTAACAGTATAAAGAAGACTGACAGAACAATAGAAGAATGTTCAGAGCTCTAAGGCGCATTTTTACGAGATATGGAATATATTAGTATTTTTAGGAGAGATGCGGGAAAGAAGTCAACAGGGCCATAAAGAACCTTTTTCTAACTGTGTTAAAGTGAAACTTCACCTAAAAGAGGAAGTTCCACTTGTTTGCATCCTCCCCCCAACTGTGCCACATTTGGCACTTTTTGGGGTTGAGCGGGTACCTGGTTTTGGCAGGTACCCGCTCTCACTTCCAGTCAGATCACTGCAGCGATCCAAGGGGAAGTTCGCTCCCCTCCTTCCCCTGCAGCCTTCTGGAACACATGACAGAAAGCTGCAGGACCATTCACAAAGCACAGCCTGGCTCAGGAATGCGCAGTGGGAAACCGGTTGTGAAGCTGCAAGGCTCCACTGCCAGTTTCCCTTAGTTAAAATGCCGACACCTGGACCCGAAGCCGATTGAAGAATCGACTCAGGTGATGACAGCGCTGGATCGTTGGACAGGTGTGTGTCCTTATATTAAAAGTTAGCAGCTACAATATTAGTAGCTGCTGACTTTTAATATTTTTTTTTTTTTGGGGGGGGGGGTCTGGAGCGCCTACTCAATGACAAAGTGTACATTACTGCCTACAAGTGTAATATGTTCTACTAGACATACCTGTTTTCATCTTGCCTATCTCCACTGGTAACCCAAAAGTCCTGTAAAGAGACATTTCATAATTCAATAAATGTTTTAATCATAGAATATTTTGTTACTTCATCCATTCATTTGTTCACCCATTCATTCATATTTCACATGATAGCTGATGAAACTGGTTTCAAAACTGCAAACATTTTTTAATAAAATATTAGAACCTATCATCACATATATATGTTAACCACTTCAGGCCTGGCATGTTACACCCCCTTCCTGTCAGGCCACTTTTTAGTGTAAGATTACAAATAAAATCACTTTTTATTAAAGAAATAGCTCTTACATCAAAGTAATGACAATGCCTTTGGTATATCAAATATTCAGCAAAGTATGGTTTCCGACATCACTTCCGCATCACTACTGCACCTTTTATGATTATATATAATTTTATATTTGTTATATATTAATTAGGGTTCGACCGATTATTGGTGCTGCCGATATTCACTTTTTTTGAAGCAGTATCAGTCACAAACTTGATCACACCACAAACAGATGTTACCAATATTTCTTCAAGGGGTTGTACTGGGGTGATGCATGCAGCACCAGGCATCACCTGGTACCGTTCTTTAGAGCGGACCGTCAGCTTTCTTGTAATAACAATCAATGTGGCTCAGCAGCCTCTCGGCTGTTATTACAAGAAGCGGGAGGGGACGCCCCCGACTTCCTCCGGTCTGCCCGGGTCTCACATCCCACTGGATCAGCTTTGTTCAGGTTGCGGATCTAGTAACGCCGAAGTGATGTCACACTTGACATCACTTCTGGATTACTGCCATCCTAAAGGCTCCAGTTTTAAGAAATAGAAAGTATTCAGAAACACAGATCTTGAAGTTTTGAATACTTTCAAGTGCAGAGGAGGGGTTTGGGGTCTATAGACCCCAGATCCCTTTATAAAGAGTACCTGTCACTGCCTATTACTGTCACAAGGGATGTTTACGTTCCTTCTGACAGCAATAAAAGTGATAAAAAAAATTAAAAGGACAGTGTAAAAATAAAAAGTTTAAATCTACAGAATATCAGTACCTGATATCGGCTATTGGCCTGAAAGGTAGCCAAAAAAAAAACGGTATCCGCCCTGAAAAAACTATATCGGTCGACCCCTAATATTACATTGCGGATTCTTTTAAGTTTAATCTTTTATGGTATTGATACACTACTGAGTTTGCGCAACACCAAATTTATATACACATCATCAATACTAGTGGGAACACACAGGTTTGTTTTACTTTACTTTACTTGTTAGTATTTTGGTTATTTAGGTACACATTACGCACATTGCCTTTAACACACTATTGATTCTTTTCCACAGTGGTAGCACAGAGGTATAATTTTACTAATACATATAAAAATACATAACTTTTTGCTATGGTTACCCTTTACAATCAAAGAACTTTACATTTTTTGTTGTTTTAAAGTATTTATCTATCCAGGTTTATAATCCCAGCTAGAGCAGAACAGTGAATTTGTTAACTCCTTCTGCAATCAGTGTATTATTACACAAGGGTAACTGTAGCCACCCCTATTCGCTTACACAAGCAAAAAAGTATTTTGTCACATAATCTCTTTAAATGAATACATTGCCGATAGAAAAATTGCACCTAAGTAGCAACAATAAAGTATGAATTTGTTTCTGAAAGTCCTGGTTTTTATGCTGCATTAATATCTGTCCTACTCTCTTTGCTGTGAAGTGCTCTGAAAGGTGGGGGAAGCCTGTTTTATCACCATAGGTTCTGCTCTGCTAAACACTTTATATTTTAACTATTGAGCTAAATCATGCATTGTTGTCTAGAGATTCCTTCCTCACCTACGTTCTTCAAGGATGAAAGCATTTCAGAACTCTTTATATGAGTTTATTGTTTGATGGATCTGACTACTCATATGCATTGAACAATGTTGTCTTTAAATGAGGCACGATGGCTCAATTTACAAGTGCCTTGACATCATGGATAGCATGGTGGCAGGGAAAGAAAAATGTTAGAGGACGCTTCTAGAGAGTTTTCAATCAATAACTATACTGACTATTAAGTAAATGTTTGTTTTTTAGGAACACTATAAAATAATTCACACAACAGGGTTGTCGATTTTAGCCCCTTCACACCCAGCCCCAGTAACTCTTTAACTGGGCTATCAAGCCTCAGGGGGCATGATGGTCTGTCTGATCACGTGACCACTGTAAACACGGGAACCAGTCCTGCTGTTTTTAAAACTCCCCAACTGCTCTCTCTGAAAGTGGATGTAAACCAGATTCATGAAATTTGAGCTGGGCACGTATATCTGCAGTATTTTCTTATCTCTCTTCAAAGCACTATGTCCCTTAGCTGTCTCCTGCCCCATTCTTCTGTTATGAGCCTGATAACTCCTGACTAGAGTTGAGCGAACCCGGACTGTAAAGTTCGGTCAGTACTGGACTTTGGGGTGTCCGTGCCCCGAACCCTAACCCGGAAATGTGAAAAAAAGTTTGGGTTCGGTATCCGGGTATTTTGCGAGCCTTTTCTATAGCTGCAGGGCTGCCAATCAACAAGCGTATTACTCGTTTGCCCTTAGAAGCCATTACAGCCATGCCTATTAATGGCATGGCTGTGATTGGCCAGTGCATCATGTGACCCAGACTATTTTTGGCGCCTGTTGAATAGCTGCAGGGCAGCCAATCAACAAGCGTTTCAACGTCGATAAGTTGTCCGCGGTTTTTATCAGACCCAGTGTACTACGTGACCGGTTAGTGTCGGTACGGTAATTATCCGTACCGACATTACCGAAGATTCCCGTTTGCTCATTATGCGAACAACTAACCGTCGGGACGTCGATATCTTTTCCGAGCGTTTTATGGGCCTATGGCTTGGGTTTGAAAAAAAGTGTAAAGGCCCAATCCCAAGCCCCGTGCCTGTGGGGTTTCAGGTCATGACTGGCTTGAAATGTCAGGCCCAAGCGAGTTGAGATCAGTCCTCAATAGTCCGAGTATTGTCTTCTTACCCCGTCCT
>BLSH010068827.1:262456-275582 GCA_018402905.1 Glandirana rugosa | reverse complement strand
CTGCTGGTGCTGTGAGAGACAGATTATTGTTCTAAAATCATCTCCTAGTGCTAGAGGGAGAGGTTCCTGCTGGTGCTGTGAGGGACAGATTATTGTTCTAAAATCATCTCCTAGTGCTATAGGGAGAGGTTCCTTCTGGTGCTGTGAGGGACAGATTATTGTTCTAAATCATCTCCTAGTGCTAGAGGGAGAGGTTCCTGCTGGTGCTGTGAGGGACAGATTATTGTTCTAAAATCATCTCCTACTGCTATAGGGAGAGGTTCCTGCTCGTGCTGTGAGGGACAGATTATTGTTCTAAAATCATCACCTAGTGCTATAGGGAGAGGTTCCTGCTGGTGCTGTGAGGGACAGATTATTGTTCTAAAATCATATCCTACTGGTGTAGAGAGAGGTTCCTGCTGCTGGTGTGAGCGGTGCATTTCTTGCACAAAAATAAAAAGTGCTTCTACGTTGCTGTTTTCCAAAAAAAAAAAAGAATTTATTATTCTTTTTTTTGTATTAATAAATAGTGCTACATAGTACATTTGCGGCCAGAATGAGGAGAGCGTCAAATAAGGGACGTGGTGCTGCTGGTGTTTGGTGGTGTTGGTGAAGTTCCTGTTGCAAGGAGAGGACATGGTCGATTTGTGCCAGCTAGTAGCCGACAGAACCTACAACGTTGTATGGTAGGCCCGAATGCCTCTCAACGAATGGTGAGGCCAGAACAAGTACAGGCGCTAGTAGATTGGGTGGCTGACAATGCCTCCAGTTCCTTCACATTGTCTCCCACCCGGGCCCTTGATGAAAGCTCAGAGTTGGCACCTGAACCCCATAGCCATCTGTCTTTCACCTCAGCCCCTTGTAAATCAGCCAAGCAGTCTGAGCCCCAAGTCATGCAACAGTCTCTTATGCTTTTTGATGACTCTCCTGGTGTGCTTTCCGTGGGCCATCCACATAGCCCTGCCCCAGAAGTGGAAGACATTGAGTGCACCGATGCCCAACCACTTCTGTTGCAGGATGAGGACATGGAAACACCAGCGCAGAACGTCTCTGATGATGACGAAACACAGGTGCTAACTGATGCGGCTTTCCACAGTGTGCAGACTGACAAGGAGGGCAGTGGTGAAGAGTGGGTGGAAGATGATGTGGAGGAGGATGATGAGGTCTTAGACCCCACATGGAATGAAGGTCATGCGAGTGACATGTGCAGTTTGGAGGAAGGGGTGGTGGTCACACAGAGGCACCAGCACAGTAAAAGAGGAAGCAGGTTGCAAAAGCGGAGCAAGCGTACCCTAGACAGTATGCCTGCTACTACCCACCACACCCAGGGACCTAGCACACCAAAGGCAGCTCAAAGGCATTCCCCGGCGTGGCAGCTCTTCAGATAATGTGCTGACGACAAGACACGAGTGGTTTGCACGCTGTGCAATGAGAGCCTGAAGCGAGGCATAAATGTTCTAAACCTGAGCACAACCTGCATGACCAGGCATCTAAATTCAAAGCACAAGCTGCAGTGGAATAAGTTCCTTAAAATCCAAGAAAGGTCTCAGCCTCCTCCTGCTTACTCTTCTGCTGCTGCTGCATCGACCTCTTCCTCCTACTTTAAAGTGCCAGTGTTACCTGACACCCCGCAAACAGATGATGTGACAGCAACGCCACCATGTCCGCCATCATCCCCATGCATTACCGCACGGTCCCATGGAAGCTTACAGCTCTCCATCTCCCAAACACTGGAGAGAAAGAGGAAGTACCCCCTCAGCCACCCGCGATCCCTGGCCCTGAATGCCAGCATTTCAAAATTCCTAGCCTTTGAAATGCTGTCATTCCGTCTGGAGGACACGGACAGTTTTAAAAACCTGATGGCGGTGGCTGTCCCACAGTACATGGTTCCCAGCCGCCACTACTTTTCCAGGCGAGCCATCCCTTCCCTGCACAAACAAGTCGGGGACGAGATCAAGTGTGCACTGCGCAACGCCATCTGTGGCAAGATCTACATAACCACTGATACGTGGACCAGTAAGCACGGGCAGGGACGCTATATCTCGCTAACTGCACACTGGGCAAATGTAGTGGCGGGTGGGCCTGAGGCGGCTAGCCGTTTGGCGCATGTCCTTCCGCCACCGAGGATTGCAGGGCATTTCTCTTTGCCTCCTGTTGCCTCCTCCTCCTACTGCACTTGCCTCCTCCTCTACCACCTCTTCATCCGCTCAGCGTAACACCTTCACCACCAAATAATAATAAAACAATAATACAGTAATAGAAAGTGTCAATATAACAGAATTTCATTCAATGTCCAACAGTGATGGTCCAAACGCAATGGGTGCATTAAAAAATATATCCTTGTGTATAAGTGCAATGTGCTAATAAATATGGGTGAATATTCCAATAGTGTGAGTAATCTCCAAACAATAATGATCGTAATTCTTCGTCCTCCCGCCAGATGGAAAAAGCGTCTGCGTGGGGGACCCCCGGGCTCTCAAAACTCTTACCTCAGGTAACTCTCAAGTACGCAGTGGGTTAATCCTCGATAGGTATCCCTGTTAGGTAGGGTGGTCCTCCTCTCCTTTAAGAGCGTCTCCTTCACATCTGGACCTTATCAGTTTTAAGGGATATAATAATGGCGTGGGGATCCTCCTAAAACAGGCTGAATGGTGCAGCGTCAGCCTTACTCTCCACTGGTTGTGACTGGACTGGTACTCGGTCATAAAAAGGAATAAAAAATTTCCCCCATAGTGTAGTACATTATAAAAACAAGATGTTTATTTAAGTGACAAGTTACTGCTTACATTAAAAGAGTAAAAACACGCTGTAAGTATCAATAATGTGAACACGGTACCAGACTGCTCCTCACTGTGCTTCCAGTGTGACTGTCAATCCGTCCACGTCCTAACACATCCTATGCACAAGGATATATATTTTAATGCACCCATTGCGTATGGACGATCACTGTTGGACATTGAATGAAATTCTGTTATATTGACACTTTCTATTACTGTATTATTGTTTTATTATTATTTGATTTCCAGTTCACTTATTTGTCAGCATGCGCAGTACCTGAACTTACTCCATCCTGTCACAGTATTATTGTGTCTAATACTTTGTATTGCAGCAGCTGACCCTTGCAGATAGTTGTGTTTTAGTAGTAGCGCAATTGCTCTTTCACTTTATTGCAACCTTCACCACCAACTTCAGCACATCCAGGGGGAAATGACAGCAGGCTGTTTTAAAACTGATATGTTTGGGGGGATAAACCCCACACTGCGCAGCAGCTGTGGATGGGCATTGAACAACAGACCGATGAGTGGTTGTTGCCACTGAGCCTCAAGCCCGGCCTGGTGGTGTGTGATAATTGGCAAAATCTCGTAGCAGCTCTGGGCCTAGCCGGTTTGACGCACATCCCTTGCCTGGTGCATGTGCTGAATTTGGTGGTGCAGAAATTTTGAAAAAACTACCGGGATATGTCAGAGCTGTTGCAGAAAGTGCGGGCCGTCTGCACACTTTCGGCGTTCGCACCCTGCTGCTGCTCGCCTGTCTGCGCTGCAGTAGAACTTCGGCCTTCCCGCTCACTGCCTCCTATGCGAAGTGCCTACAAGGTGGAACTCCACCTTGTACATGCTGGAGAAACTGTGCGAGCAGCAGCAGGCAATAGTGGAGTGTACCATATTGCGGTGTTTCGAGTACTCCACTAACATGGCCAGTGCCGATGGCGCTGTTCTCAGCGTTACTATCCCACTTCTATGTCTCCTTGAAAAAACACTTCGGGCGATGATGGAAGAGGATGTGGCACAGGAGGAAAAGGAGGAGGAAGAGGGGTAATTTCCACGGTTATCAGGCCAGTCATTCACAAGTGGCTCGGAGGGTGGGTTCCTGCACCAGCATAGGCCAGGTAAAAAATTTTCAAGCCAGGGAACAGTTCTGGAGGATGATGAGGATGAGGAAGATGATGAGGAGGAACCATGTTCACAGCAGGGTGGCAGCCAACGCAGCTCATGGGCATCACTGGAGCGTGGCTGGGGGGATACGGAGGACACAGATGATACACCTCCCACAGAGGACAGCTTGTCTTTGCCTCTGGGCAGCCTGGCACACATGAGTAACTACATGCTGCAGTGCCTGCTCAACGACCCTGCTGGATCCCCATTACAAGGACAATGTGCCGTCCTTAATTCCCTCACTGGAGCGTGAAAGGAAGATGCGTGACTACAAGCGCACGCTGGTAGACGCGCTGCCGAGGGCATTCCCAAATGACACCGGGGGCACAGTGGAAGCACAAGGCGAATGCAGAGGAGGAGGAAGAGGTCACCAATGCAGCTGTGGCACCGCCAGCACCTCAGAAGGCAGGGTTAGCATGGCCGAAATGTGTAAAAGCTTTGTCAGCAGCACGCCACAAAAAACAGCACCACCAACTGATAGACAACGTCTTAGCAGGAGGCAGCATTTCAGCAACATGGTGGAACAGTATGTGAGCACACGCCTACATGTACTGACTGATGGGTCTACCCCATTCAACTACTGGGTCTCCAAATTGGGCACATGGCCTGAGCTTGCCCTTTATGCCTTGGAGGTACTGGCCTGCCCTGCAGCCAGTGTATTGTCTTACGTGTGTTTAGCACGGCAGGGGGCGTTATCACAGACAAGCGCAGCCGCCTGTGCACAGCCAATGTGGACAAGCTAACATTTATTAAAATGAACCAGGCATGGATACCACAAGACTTGTCTGTACCTTGTGCAGAATAGCCATTTAGACCGGCCTCACACAGCCATTGGTATACTTGTTTTTTTTAATATGTCTCATTATTTTGGGGGCTACCCCAATTAGAAAAAAAAAAACAAACAAACAAAAAACAGTGTTGGCTACCTCCTCCTCCTCCACGACCGCCACTTCCACCTACACTGCCACAGTCACGGCCTAGTCAACCTCTAGGCTCCTACTCCACATCCACCTCCTCCTCCCATTTTTATTTTTTTTTATGTGATTTCAAGTTATTTCCCTATCCACATTTGTTTGCAGGGCACTTGTTCTACTCTTACCCCCATTTTGCTTCCTTTTGCAGCCCTCTAGCCCTTTCCAGGACTTTTTTAAAGCCATTTTTGTGCCCAAACGTTCGGGTCACCATTGACTTCAATGGGGTTTGGGATCCGGGGTCAAGTTTGGTACCGAACCCAACTTTTCCGCAAAGGTTGGCGGAACCAGACAAACCCGAACATCCAGGTGTCCGCTCAACTCTACTCCTGACAAATTCTCCCTCAGCCGGAGTTTTGTGTTCAGGAGGGAGCTATAAATAGATTAGCAAAGTGCTGAACTATTCAACAAACAGAGCAGAAAGTCTCTATTTATGAGGAGAAGGGGTGTGTGCCTTTCCCCCAATCAGCTGTCTTGGCTGTATGCCCAGGCTTCACTGCAGTGCTAACCAGGAAGAGAAGATCTCCTAACAGGATGTGCACTTTCTAAACTGTATATAAAGGTTAAGACAGCAGATATACATGTAAAAGGGATGTAGGGAGATTTGTTTCATCTCTGTGTATCATCTTAGGCTGATCACTGGATATATGGAGGGTTTACATCCACTTTAAAGTGTTACTAAACCCAGTAATATGAAAATAGTTTACCTGACACCCCCCACCCCACAGTGCCCGTAGCTTATAAATCTTCTTGTTACATCAAAATACTGCCACTGTATGCCTTTTGAGTATATCTGTATACCACAGTTTCCTGATAACCTGCACAGTTTGTCCATACCTGTGTGTTCAAGTACTTCAAGTAGGAGGAGATTTCCACTACAGCCTCTATACAAGTCCACATGTGTGATGTCAATATCATGTGACCTGAACAGTTCAACTGAAACAGGAAATGTTCTATCCAGCATAAGTGACCAAAGTGAGCATGTGCAGCTTTACCATCCTGCTGTGTTTGATATGGACTTGCCCAGATTGACAGTGCAGGAGGGAAGAATCTATGCATACAAGATAGAACAGCCTTTTTTACACAATGCTGAGGATTAACCCCTTAAGTTCCACAGTGAGTATAACAAGCATGCTATGCTGAATATACAGACTGATTTTACTGTTGTGGGTTTAGTAACACTTTAAGTTGCAAAGACAGCAAATGTGGGTGTACACTTGTTACACCCCACAGCATGACAAAGGTTGTCCCCAACTTAATGGAGCTGCGCTGCAACTGCCCTCGCAATCAAATGCAATGCACATGGTTGCAGCACAGTGGTGCATGTTTTTGGCGTTTAAAACAGGCAGTATCTAGGCAACATAACACCTCCTCACCCCTTGTCAAATGCCTTCTAAAAAGCGATTCACTGTGGATTGGTCTTCAAAGAGCAATGCTAGTGTACGTGAGCCCTTCGACAGTTGCCACCAAAACAAGTGTCACCACTGGAGGATTTAGTTTTGCTTTAAATATACAGTCAAACTAATTATATTACATGAGAGAAAACTATAAAAAAGCCAATTAAGGCAGAAATGTACAATTCATGAATCCCGGTGATTGGCGCTCACAAATTGCATGGTTTTCCTTGGATGAAGTAATTCGCTACTTGCATGTTCAGAATAATTGGTGAACTGCATTTTGCCTGGAAAGTATCATTCATACCTGCCCTATTTCTATTTCTTACATACTTTTTTTTATTTTTACAACTGGTAATAATAATGATAGACTGGCAGTAATAATGGTAATAATAAGAAAATAAGAAAAATAATAACCAAAGGGCTATATTTCTAAACACAGACTAATTGATCTCTCAGCACTTACTGGCTCATTATATGAAAACCCAAGTCCTTGAGCTGCAATGTGTATGATTTCTGATTCCAGTCTGTGACGTCTTACAAATTCTTCAGCCTCCTGGAAAAAACACCACATGTCTATTACATGGAAATTTCCTTATACAACCATTTATATTGATGCCAATGTGTACATTATTTTCCTTTGAAGTCAACACAAAAAAAAAACATTCAAACCAGTCAATTGAACAGAATCACACATGCACAACCCATTTAAGATTATTATGTAGAGGGGACCTGTTTTTCTTCTTTCAATAATTTTTATTCAAAGACATTTCAAATACAAATAATGCCAACACTAGTATGCAAATATAAATGACCCAAATCAATATTTAGAAATACCCAACTACATCAAACTGGATAAGCCAAGACTACACAAATAGAGTTGGGCAAACGATTTGGGCCAAGCAAAGTTTTGGCCCGAACATTGCTTATTCGCCTATTCTGCGAATACCCAAATTTGCAGGGCATTCAATGGGTGTTCACCCCCCAAATGCCCTGCAATGCACTGCACACTGCACAAAGCTTTGCCCAATCAGGGCACAGTGAATAGCTAGTTGTTAAGGAGCGGGCCAGGAAGCTGACCATGGCGTCCTTAACAACTGCTGAGTCATCATCTGTCAATGGGCTTCCCCACTTACAGCTGAATAAAATAAAAAAATAAAAATTGAGGGCAGAAAGTGAAAAAAAAGAACATTTAAAAAAAATCCTTAGGTTTGGTATGGATTTTAAGGGGAACCCCCACTTCAACATGTACAAAAAAAAATGGCATGGGGTCCCCCCAATACCAGACCCTTATACGAGCATGCAGCCTGGCAGGCCAGAAAGGGGGGGCGGGGAGCGAGCGCCCCCCCCCCAAACCATACCAGGCCACAAGCCTTCAACATGGGGGGTTAGGTGCTTTGGGGCAGGGGGGGGCTCATCCAGTTCTTATATAGGTAAGGGATGGAGCCACCTGGTGACGTCAGCTGGTGGCACCTCCCCCCTTGTGACATTACTGACTGATGCATGCTGGGTCGATGACCCAAATTTCATACATTTTATTTGAGTACAGTGTTGCACAACTGCGCAATTGTCAGTTAAAGTAACACAGTCAGGAAGGGGAGTAAAGTGGTTACATAGCATTACATAGCATTTCTGCTGAACCTAATAAATGCAACTATGCACAGTTAATGATATGATGTCATATTTTGCAGTTTACCAGTGCTTAGATGTGGAGACTGCATTTGTTTTCCTTATTTTTCCTTCTGTAATCTCCCCGTTCCCAGTGTAAAAGATGAACAAATGCAGACATGTTTGCAGTCCACCTAGTGTGACAACCATGGCCCCCTCTATAGATAAAGTGGGCTGAGCGATACAGTCAGTCAGGGAGAAGGGGGCATTATTTTTCAGGATTTCCAATTATAACATTTAAAAAAAAAATAAGCCAGAAAAGGAAAAAATAATGAAGCCACTCAATATACAGTACAGATTTTGAATATGGATCTGCAATATACTGTACATAACATTTTTGTTTTTGGGTTTAGATACAGTTTAAAGTAGCTGTAAACCTTTACTGGATTAGATCTAGCTTGCTTTATCACCAACAATTGCTATTTTATTTCTTGTAAAATAATGTTTTCACTTTTTTTAATCTCTGCTACGTCCCAGTGCTATGATCTTTTTCTGCCTTATTCAGTCTATACACACATACTCCAGAGGAAACTACACTATATTGCTCTGGATCAGCTTTCTAGTAATGGCAATAGTGGACCATGCCTACGCAATGTGTGTTAGCACAACCCCTGGTAGTCTCCAGCAGTGGTGCCATGTGACAGGGTAATCATACAATAGCACAACCGATAGATTATCACCTACCTAACATTAAGTGCCAGAACACATAACACTTAAAGCGGAACTTCACTGCATCTGAACATCTCAAACCAAAAATGCTGTTTAATTTTTAATTTTAGAAGCGAACTCCCCCTTCCCCCCATGTCTTCCTGCTTTATTTTGCTAAGAAATCACTTGAAAAAACACCCCCAGCATTCCTGGCCATGGCCATGTTGAGTAAGGGCGGATCATTCATGTAGCATTTACTTTCTGGAATCCATCCGCCCATAGCTCAGGCATACAGGAAGGAGGGTGTGCTTAGCTAAGAAATCTCCCCTCCTGAAGACTCCTGGGATGTATGACATATTTTGTCTAGGCATGGAAACCAGGAAGTAACTGAGGAATGTAAAAAAGAAACAAGTTTAAAGCATGTAAATATGATGTACTTTTCTATCTATTTACTAATGATAGCAGCATAAGGATTATATATAGTCAATGTTGATTGAGAGAGTGAAGTTCCCCTTTAAATTTTAGGAAGTAATAAATATAGATACTCCTGCCTACCTTCCTAGGCTTGACATCAGCTGGATCCAAATAATCTTGTAAAAGACCCTCATAAAAGCTGACATTTTCCAACACATCATTATCTTCAGGATGGAAGAGCAGATAGGATCTGGCGCATTGCAAGGCTTTCAAGTGATCTCCAACTAAATGGAAAAATCAAAAAGATGCATTACAGCGAAATAAAGAGAAAAGTGCCTGAATCTTTTAACGACCAACATAATAACTAAGTTGAAGTGTTCCCCTTGGAGAGATGTGTCCCGCTGATAACAGAAAGTGAGGGTAAAACCCACTACTGACAGGTACTAATGGAAGAAAAGGCAAGAAAAAATATCCCAAAAGGGAACATCTGTTTTAGTAACTAAAGTGTAATAGAAATTCTAACCATTCCCTACTGAATCTGAAAATAAAATGGAAAAAATTCTACTGTAAAGTGGATGTTAACCTGGTTCATTAAATTTGAGCTGGGCACGTATATCTGCAGTGTTTTCTTATCTCTCTTCAAAGCACTAAGTTCTGTGGCTTTCTCCTGCTCCGTTCTTCTGTTATCAGCATGATAACTTCTGAAAAGTCCTCCGACACAGGAGATAAAACCAGGCTGAATTTTGTGTTGGGGAGGTTGCTATAAATAGATTAGCAGAGAGCTAAACTATTCAAAGAACAGCTCTGAGAGTCTCTGCCTATGTGGAGGGGGGTGTGTGCCTTTCCTCCAATCAGCTGTCTTGGCAGTGTGCCCGGACTTCACTTCCAGTGCTGAACAGGAAGAGAACATCTCTAACACAATCTGAACTTTCTGAAGAATATACAAAGCTGAAGACAGCAGATATGCAAGTAAAACGTATGTAGGAGGATTTGTTTCATTGGGTGTGTATCATCTGAGGCTGTTTACTTCACTGGGTATATGTGAGGGTTTACATCCACTTTAAAGTAAGTGTACATCTAGATGGGCACAGAGCAGCGTCCACTGGCAAGAATCAGTAGTACTTTGTACAAACTGCTGCTGCTGTTTGCTTGTAGCTGCTGATCTAAGGAGATTAATATTATTATACAGAATTTATATAGCGGCAACAGTTTACGCAGTGCTTTACAATAAAAAGGGAGACAGTACAATTACAATACAATTCAATTCAATACAGAAGGAATAGGAGGGTCCTGGTGGGAGGTGGTACAATAGGTAATAGCTGCAGGGGATGATCTGATGGAGGTGACTCAAGTACAGGTGGAGATGGGGTAGGCTTCCCTGAATAAGTGAGTTTTCAAAGAGCACCTAACAGCGCACAGGGCAGATACTTGAGAAAAGGGCCTCTGACTGCTGTTGCAGACAGTGTGCATTCACTTTGGCATATTGGCCGTGCACAAACTGGACATAGCTTAATCGGACAGTTAGTAGTAAACTATCCCGCTGCTATTCTGCCATCTGAATGTAGCCTAAAACTCCAAAAAATTAAAAGTTTCCAATTTTTTAAAATCCTGCTTAGAGACCCTGTTACCAACTACAGTACAAAACTGCAGGTAAAAGAACAAAAAAAAAATCAAGTACTTATTTGCAGTATTTTTCCTCCTAGTTACAATGCACACTTGCAAAGTTCCTGTGAACTTACTACAAAATTTGACTACTCTGTAAGTAGTATATTCCCTAGCACTGCCCCCTCCTTCCCCATATGTCATAGCCTTTTCTTCTAGGAGTGTGTAGTTAAGCCTCGTACACACGATGTGATGATCGTGCGGCCGAACAGCCCAAATCGTATGTTGGCTATTGTATCTCATGTACTGACATGCACTAAGTGATCGTACGACCAAGCCGAACGTAGTGACGTGTTACGAGCGTATAAAGAGGATGTTCAGGTGAATGTGATTTGTGAATTAGGAAAGAATGGACACTTCCGGGCGTTCCTGACTTCTGAGCATGTGTGTTTTGCACAGTACAACTTGTTGGACCAACTTCTCTGTACACACGATACAACGGTCGTACGACCGCTTGTTGGTACAACCAAAGTTTTCTAGTCTGCTCATCCTACTTCTGTTGTACGACCATCACATGTAGGCTGTTCTAATCGCGTGTACTAACGGTCGAATGATCGTACAACAAGCAGTCCTACGACCGTTTTCATACGACCGTCGCACCGTGTGTACAAGGCTTAACTCTCATGTGCTGGCCCTGCTGCTCCACCTCTTCCCTCACCTGCCTACCTTTTATGTAGGTAAAGAGGAATAATATAGCTTTTCACTTGAGTCGCTGCACTAAATTTAGTGGGGCTGCTGACATCACTTCAAAGGTGGGGGCACAGCAGCAGTCTTAGGGCTTTTAAGTGTTTACACAAGGAGTCTTCTACAGATAAATCACATGCATAAAATACATTCAACGCACGTACAGGCGGTCCTTGGGTTACAAACATCCGACTTACAAACGACCCTACTTACAAATGGAGGGAGACAACAGGAAATGCGAGGAAATCTACCGCTAGGAAGGGAAATTCACTCCTGTAAGAGTTATTATGGGAATAAGGAGTCTCCACTGATGCTTTATCACCAAGGTTTGTTTCCACAACAACCCAACATTTTCAAAATCCAATTATCATTGGGACAGGAAGTGAGGTGAAATCTTCTGAACAGAAACCTAGACAACAAAACAAACATTACAGGGGTGTTACCCCTTCCCTATGCTATCCAAAAAGCTTAAAAATAGTTTTTTTAGCTGAAGCTACACTTAAAAAATGTACCTGTTCCCACTTACAAACAAATTCAACTTATGAACAAACCTACAGTCCCTATCTTGTTTGTAACCTGGGGACTGCCTGTATAAGGTATCTATGAATAGTCACTACAAGGTATCTGTTATGCCTTCTGCAAGCCAAAAGAACTTTCCATATGTCCCACTCTGAAACTATCACTATAACTACCATATTTCACTACTATACATATTTCACTTTGTTACAATGAGGTTGGCTATTTTCAGGGATTAGCCCCTTGATCAGAGAGGGTGCATTTGCTGTCAAAGAACAAAACAGGAGAATTACAGTTGTTTGAATCTAGTTCAGAAGTAAGCAAACTCAGAATGCTAGAAACAATGGATTTTATGTATCAAAAGAATGTAAACAAGAACAATTTTGTTGCCCATAGCAGCCAGTCGGATCTTCTAGACCAGGGGTTGGCAACGTACAGCCCGCGGGCCGCACTCAGCCCGCCACCGCTAAATCTTTGGCCCAACGGTGCACGTGATCAATTCACGGCCAGCTGGCCCATGGACACATTTCGCTGCTCTCCTCTGCATTGGACAGCGGCAAGCGGCTGGTATCACAGGGCTGGATGGGGGCGGGAACCGCTGGAGTATACTTTTTACATTAAACAACAGGTGATTGGTTGCCAGGCGATCGTAGCAACCAATCACCAGCCTGTTAATGTGAAAAGTTAACTTCAGCAGTTCCCGCCCCATCCAGCCCTGTGATGCCAATCTCTGCTCTGCCATGTAAGGTAGGAGAGTTCTACCTACACAGTGTGTTTGTGTGGGGGGTGCAGGGGGCAGAGGACACTATGGGGGGTAAAGAGGACATTACAGGGGGGGTGACATTACAGGAGAAATGGGGGGTATCACAGGAGACGGGGGACGTGGGGGGTGTGTTTGTGTGACACATCCATCTTGAGAGGATGGAATGTACCGTCTCGTCTCTAACCGTAGTGTCCCGACCTACCCCGCCCTTGACGACTTCAATTGAAAAGTGTAATTGTCCGACCACTAACCAACGATGCTAGCGGACCGTTGGTTAGTGGACAACAAATTACATTTTTCATATGAGGTCGCCAAGGGCGGGGGTAGGTCGGGACACTATGGTCGGCGAACGGCGACAGGTTACGTCTCCTCTCGTCGCTTTACACAGGTACCCGGTCGACCGGCACTTAACTAGTGCACGTGGCAACCCGGTTTCTAAATCGCCACCGCCCGACTCACGCCGGGCGCCCGACATGCAACGGTTGGGGACCAGAT
>BLSH010068827.1:228963-262446 GCA_018402905.1 Glandirana rugosa | reverse complement strand
GAGTTCTACCTACACAGTGTGTTTGTGTGGGGGGTGCAGGGGGCAGAGGACACTATGGGGGGTAAAGAGGATATTACAGTGGGGGGTGCAGGGGACACTGCTTTGGGGGGGCACAGAAAACTGCTATGGGGGCAGAGAACACTATGGGAGGGAAGAGAAGGGGGACAGAGGACACTGCTATGGGGGTACAGAGGACACTGCATTAGGGAGGGACTCCATCACCCCTGGAGACAGGGACCACTTCTCCCCTGGGGACAGGGACCCCATTTTCCCTGGGGACAAGGACCCCTTCTCACCTGGGGACAGGGACCCCTTCTCACTTGGGGACAAGGACCCCATCTCCCCTGGGGACAGGGACCCCTTCTCCCCTGAGGGCAGGGACCTCTTCTCACTTGGGAACAGGGACCCCTTCTCACTTGGGGACAGGGACCCCCATACATCCAGCCCTGTGATGCCAATCTCTGCTCTGCTGTGTAAGGTAGGAGACAGGAACCCCATTACTCCTGCTGAAGGGAACCCCTTCTCACCTGGGGACATGGGCCCCATCTCCGTTGGAGACAAGGACCCGATCACCCCTGGGGAAAGGGACCCCATCACTCCTGGGGACAGGGACCCATTCTCCCCTGAGGGCAGGGACCTCTTCTCACTTGGGAACAGGGACCTCTTCTCACTTGGGAACAGGGACCCCTTCTCACTTGGGAACAGGGGCCCCATCACCCCTGTGGACAGGGACCCCTTCTCCCTGGGGGGCAGGGACCTCTTCTCACTTGGAAACAGGGACCCCTTCTCACTTGGGGACAGGGACCCCATCACCCCTGGGGATGGGAACCCCTTCTCACCTGGGGACAGGGACCCCATCTCCCTTGGGGAAAGGAACCCCATCACCCCTAGGGATGGGGCCCCCATCTCCCCTAAGGACAGGAACCCAATCTCCAGACCATGCTGGCTGGCGTCAGCCACCCTTGAGTGCCATGATGGGGAGGGGGCAGTAAAATCTTAATCCCCAGCCACATTCTCCCTCAGGATGAACTGGTTTGTATTAGTGAAGTACCTTAACGTGAGGTAAACCTGTACTGTTATTATTACTATGTTAGGATTATTATTATCTTCATTTATTAGCAGTTGAATGCGGCCTTCCATGCATTCACATACATTGAATTTGGCCCTTAAGTGGAAAAAGGTTGCTGACCCCTGGTCTAGACAGTGGTGACCAGGACAAATAGAAATGGTGAATCCCCTCTACCCCACCCAAGACACTGATGGCGTTAAAAATCAGAGAGAGATTATACACGTTTGCATTATATCCAACATTAAGGCCTAATGCACAGAGGGGCATTTGCCCAGCTCTCCTAAAGGCCTTCCCTCCTGGCTTGATGCGGGTAAAGACGTCTAGATGCGTTTATGTGCACCAAGTGCTTGGGTGTTAACCCAGTACATTCAAATAAATGAACACTCAAGCGCTAAACACACCTGGCGTTAACGCATGTTTACATGCGTCAAGCATTTTTTTCTGCCAAAAATCTGCTGCTCCTAGACGTGCTGGCAACATTTTTTTTTTTTCGACCTGTAAATGCCCCTGCGTCTAAATGCCTATGTGTACATAGGCTAACATGGAGGGGCATTTAGAGACAGAAAAAGAAAGCCAGACACTTCTAAAAGCAGCGTTTTTAATGAAAGGTTAAATGATTTGGTTTTACATATATTTGAAATATTTAGTGCATAATTCAAAAACAACATAAAACTTGTAAAAAGCTTAAAAGACACCAAAAGAGGAATTAGAATACAAGCAATATTACCTCTGTAGTAGCTGAATTGCAGGAAGTCATAATGTAAGGGAAGGAAGTTCTCAATAGGTGATAGGCGTCCTGGACGTGTGGAGAGGTCTCTTATGCATTCGTGTTCACAAACCAAGATCTGGATAAAGTGATCTTTAATTGGGGAAAAATCATATAATTCAAATTAACTTAACTGGATGCTAATTATACGTTTGTAAAAATTTATACCACAACCGTACATAAGGAAATTCAGTCTATTGTCAGCGGTTGCCCACTTCTCAAAATCATTGCTCATAAATCTGCTAGTTCATCCTTTCTGTTAATAGAAATTCACTGACTTGGCAAAGAAAATATAGCCACATAAAAGCTATTCATCATAATGCTTGTCTCTTTGTCTTCAGAGAGAAAAAAATCCAATGAGAAAACTTTTTGTCTGTCAATTTGGGGAGAAACTTCCCAACTTTTAAGGTACATCACTAAAAGCATAACATAACATTTCCATAGTCCGCACACTCTGCTAATGACTTGCAGAGCTTGTCTACAAGAAGTTCTTAGCTATCTGACAATCTTTTTCTTTTATGGGTGTAATCCATCTCAAAATCAGCAGTACCAAGTCTCATGGATTCACACTGAGCAGTAAACCAATTTGGGAATATTGTCAGGGTCATAAAACAGACAGGCCCTGAAACATTTTATCTTGATTATTAGCAGCTTATTTTTCAGCCATTATAACGTGGTATACTGGCAGTGTGCAGTCAAAGAACTAGTGACCTCCACAGAGTAATTGTATAGCTGGCTCAGTACTACAGATTACTAAAGGCTTCCATATGTGCAATTTCGGGGCAGTGTGCAAAGATTTACTAGGGGGATGGCTGGGACACAGACATGTGATAGTAGTTGGGTGATGGTAATGATCATTACACCAAGGTAAAAGAGCAATTTTTGTAATGAACTGAACCTGTTTAGTATAAAAAAGAAACAAAAAAAACATGTGTCTTTTATTATGTTACTGGGTTTCAACTGGTACCATTCATCATTAAAGCATGTCTCTAAAAAAAGGTATTTTCTCTGGCAAAATAATAATTCCATTGGTAACTTGGTGCATTCATAGCACTCTCAGATAAAAAAAATCAGCAGTCATAATACCCTCTCTATCAGTTGTGCACTCTTTCAGTTATAGCACTGAAGTAACTGTAACACTCTGCAGTAAAGCACTGCTCTCATAGCACTCTCTGTAGTAGATGCAGCACTCTCCAGTAAAGCACTGCTCTCATAGCACTCTCTCTAGTAGATGCAGCGCTCTCCAGTAAAGCACTGCTCTCATAGCACTCTCTCTAGTAGATGCAGCGCTCTCCAGTAAAGCACTGCTCTCGCAGCACTCTCCAGTAAAGCACTGCTCTCATAGCACACTCTCTAGTAGATGCAGCCCTCTCCAGTAAAGCACTGCTCTCATAGCACTCTCTGTAGTAGATGCAGCACTCTCCAGTAAAGCACTGCTCTCATAGCACTCTCTCTAGTAGATGCAGCGCTCTCCAGTAAAGCACTGCTCTCATAGCACTCTCTCTAGTAGATGCAGCGCTCTCCAGTAAAGCACTGGTCTCATAGCACTCTCTCTAGTAGATGCAGCACTCTCCAGTAAAGCACTGCTCTCGCAGCACTCTCCTGTAAAGCACTGCTCTCATAGAACTCTCTCTAGTAGATGCAGCACTCTCCAGTAAAGCACTGCTCTTGCAGAACTCTCCTGTAAAGCACTGCTCTCATAGCACTCTCTATAGTAGATACAGCACTCTGCAGTAATGCACTGCTCTCATAACACTCTCTCTAGTAGATGCAGCACTCTGCAGTAAAGCACTGCTCTCATAGCACTCGCTGTAGTAGATGCAGCACTCTCCAGTAAAGCACTGCTGTCATAGCACTCGCTCTAGTAGATGCAGCACTCTCCAGTAAAGCACTGCTCTCATAGCACTCTCTCTAGTAGATGCAGCACTCTCTAGTAAAGCACTGCTCTCATAGCACTCTCTCTAGTAGATGCAGCACTCTCTAGTAAAGCACTGCTCTCATAGCACTCTCTCTAGTAGATTCAGCACTTTCCAGTAAATCACTGCTCTCATAGCACTCTTTCTAGTAGATGCAGCACTCTCCAGTAAAGCACTGCTCTCATAGCACTCTCTCTAGTAGGTGCAGCACTCTCCAATAAAGCACTGCTTTCATAGCAGTCTCTCTAGTAGATGCAGCACACTCCAGTAAGGCACTGCTCTCATAGCACTCTCTCTAGTAGATGAAGCACACTCCAGTAAAGCACTGCTCTCATAGCACTGTTTCTAGTAGATTAAGCACACCCCAGTAAAGCACTGCTCTCCTAGCACATTTTCTAGTACATGCAGCACTCTCCAGTAAAGCACTGCTCTCATAGCACTCTCTCTAGTAGATGCAGCACTCTCCAGTAAAGCACTGCTCTCATAGCACTGTTTCTAGTAGATTAAGCACACCCCAGTAAAGCACTGCTCTCCTAGCACATTCTCTAGTACATGCAGCACTCTCCAGTAAAGCACTGCTCTCATAGCACTCACTCTAGTAAAAGTAGCACTCTCCAGTAAAGCACTGATCTCATAGCACTCTCTCTAGTAGGTGCAGCACTCTCCAATAAAGCACTGTTTTCATAGCAGTCTCTCTAGTAGATGCAGCACACTCCAGTAAAGCACTGCTCTCATAGCACTCTCTCTAGTAGATGCAGCACTCTCCAGTAAAGCACTACTCTCATAGCACTCTTTCTAGTAGATTAAGCACACTCCAGGAAAGCACTGCTCTCCTAGCACACTATCTAGTAGATGCAGCACTCTCCAGTAAAGCACTGCTCTCGTAGCACTCTCTCTAGTAGATGCAGCACTCTCCAGTAAAGCACTACTCTCATAGCACTCTTTCTAGTAGATTAAGCACACTCCAGGAAAGCACTGCTCTCCTAGCACACTATCTAGTAGATGCAGCACTCTCCAGTAAAGCACTGCTCTCGTAGCACTCTCTCTAGTAGATGCAGCACTCTCCAGTAAAGCAGTGCTCTCGTAGCACTCTCTCTAGTAGATGCAGCACTCTCCAGTAATGCACTGCTCTCATAGCGCTCTCTCTAGTAGATGCAACACTCTCTGGTAAAGCACTGCTCTCATAGCGCACTCTCTAGTAGAAGGCTTGACAAATTTGCTTTGAATCTAGGAGCCAGCTAAAAAAGTTAGGAGTCAGCTTTATTTAGCGTAGTGTGGGTTGTCAACGCCCAGGGTAACATAAGTGATTTGCGACCCCTAACCCTAACCTACTCACATCAGAGCAGCCAATCAATAACTCCAACGTAAAACGGTTACATCAGGGTTATAGGCTGGCCTGTTATAGAGGAAACCCCTTATTATGCCTAATGCATAGTGACTGTGGCATGTAAAACGCCCTCATCTGCAGCCTAATTGAGCTTAAGGGTGGCCTTTGGTGGGTGGCAAAAACATGTCTCTACTGCACATTTTTACCGCCTGACTGCATATCTAAATGAAGCCTTAGTGGCAATTTAAATAAAATATAAAAAAAAGTTGAAAGATGTATTCCAGTGCTGCTGATCTTCTGCTGTTTCTTTGCAGACACTTCCTGCCTACATGCGTGTCCCCCACAGTGATTATTCATTGCTCTGGTGGGTTTATGGTCACCATGAAATACTGGAACCCAGCTGCACATAAATTGTTGATTGTACAAAGGACTTTATCAGAGGACATAGACTCTTCTAAAGCATATCCAGATGCCTCATCTCCCATCCTCCACCTCACAGCACACAGTAGAGCTGCACGATTCTGGCTAGAACAAGAATCACAATTTTTTTGCTTAGCATAAAGATAATGATTCTCTTACGATTCTCACGGTGTAACATCATCTTTCACATTATACAAAAAATGGGCTAACTTTGCTGTTTAGTTTTTTTTTAATTCATTAAAGTGTATTTTTTCCAAAAGTATTGCTTTTGAAAGACTGCTGTGCAAATACTGTGTGACATAAAATATTGCAATTTTATTCTCTAGGGTCTCTGCTATAATGTTTGGGAGGTTCTAAGTAATTTTCTAGCACAAAATACAAATTTTTACTTGTAAGCAGGAAATGTCAGAAAAGGTTTAGTCTTTAAGTGGTTAAACTGACCTCATTTACAGACCAGAGTTCATTCATTTGATAAAATAATCAAAAAAGATACAATGTTTATCAGCGATATTGTGAGAACTTGGCAGACTACCCGGATTTTTGTTCATCTTTAATAGCTGTCAGTTTAGCAAGAGAACGGCTCTTGACTGAATTGGAGATGCTGTTTTTTAAGATAGTGAGGGGTGAGAAGTATCGACTGCTGCTCGCCAGGACGTGGTTTCTGGTCGCCATGGCGACCGTGGCCCGAGGTTTGTTGAGCCCTGCTCTAGTAGATGCAGCACTCTCAGATAAAGGACCACTTTCATAGCAATCTCTCTCCAGTATATGCAACACTGCTAGGTAAAATATTGCTCTCATAGCACTCTGTCTAGTAGATGCAGCACTCTCAGGTAAAACACTTCTCTCATAGTATTTTCTCTGGTAGTAAGCAGTCTTACAGTACTCATTCTAGTAACTACAACCCTTTGCACTCTCAGGTTAAAGTTATATTAAAGCGGGGCGTGTCCAAGCCGCAGACCGAGATGGCCGCTCGGCTCTAATCCTCTCTGCCACACCAGGTCTGCACTGCAGCTCACAGCATCTAGACAATGACTTTTAACCCCAAAAGGGGATATTGTAGCAGGATAACACCCAGGCTATGCCCTGCAGCCGAAATCCACCACCGGGACCGCGCTGCCTCACAGATTTCTTCATGAAAGCAAATAACAAGTATTTCCAAGATGGCGCCCAGGAGAGCGGCTTTTTTCTCCCTCCTCCTCACACAGAGCAATCTCTTCCACCAGCACTGGACGGACTCTCAGACATGGAGGAATACAGCAGCAGGACATTCCACTAACTCCTGACAGAGGTAAGAGAGCAGCAGAATCCCCTGCACATTCTCCACAGAAGCTCCCCTCAGCCAAAAAACATCACTGGGCAAATGTCCCTGGATCAGTGTCAGACAGCACAGCAGAACATACAGCACCCATAGCTATTTTCCCTGCATCAGTTGCCCCTGCCTCTGAAAACACTATTAAGACTATGCTACTATCCCTCCAGGCTGGCCTGCACTCTGAGCTATGCTCCTCAGTGTCCCACTTGACTCACAGAATAGATGGCATTGACAATCACACGGGCTACCTAGAATCACAATTAGGAGTGGTTGTAAAAGCACATGATGAAATGGTAGATGCCCATGAGGAACAAGCGGATACGATTTGCAAATTGCAACTGAAAGTCGCAGATCTAGAAGATCGTCCTGCCATAACAGTATTAAAATTAGAGTAATCCCTGAAGCTGTTAAGCCACAAGATCGAATACCTTACCTGCAGCAGCTCTTTCTAAAAGGTATCCCAGAGCTCACCTCTAGAGATCTTCTAATGGACAGAGCACACAGGATCCCAAACCAACACATCTACCTGATACAGTCCCCAGGGATGTGCTCACAAGAATCCACTTCTACCACATTAAGGAATGCCTTCTTAGAGTAGCCAGATCTTCCCGCACACTTTCCCCTCCATATGCAGGAATTGCTTTATACCAGGACCTGTCTGCAGCCACATCAAAATGAGAAAAGAATTCACCCCCTTCTCTACGGTTTTGAGCAATCACAATATTGTATACCGTTGGGGATTCCCCACTAAATTGCTGGTACATATCAGAGCCAATAAACCATCATCTCCTCCCCTAAGGATGGATACCAAACACTCCACAATTGGGGTCTGGCACCTCCAGCATCGACAAACCGCCCAAGCAACAACATAACTCGCAAGGCCTGAGAAAATTGTTCTTTAGCAAATACATAACTTGACTGAAGTTTTCATGAACGCAAGTTTACCCTCTCCCCACTCAGACAAGAGGCCTAGCGCCTCTCTGTTCATTTGTTCTGAGACCCAAACTGTGGCTCTAAATGTTTTAGAGTATTTATTTGTTTTACCGGTTCCTGGTCATTGCACACCCCTGGCACGAAGTGTGCTGAGCACACTGCCTTATTTCAATGCAACTGTTTGTATCACTTTTTCTGTTAACCACAACTGTTCTGATTTGCTATAGCTTACTGTCTATTTTAGTAAATAATCCAGGTACCGTCCCTCAGCCTTCCAGGCACTTTTTTCTTTCCCGAAAATTAGTTTTATTGAGAAATTGTAGTAAACATTACATGTAAGGGTGATATTTGACATCAATTACATGGGCTCATAGGCGGAATAGAACATAATATGATAACATCATAACAGCAAAAAGATGGTTGTTACATTTGGTGGAGTATCGATTGTAAAAGATTGCTTTATATATCAGATATGACCTTCTCAGAGAATGGTATGTAAGAGGAGATACATGGATTCTGCTGTGGTAAATGCTGTATCCAGGGTAGAATGATTGAGTTAGTCGAGGTACCAAATGTCTGGGAGATAGGGTCATGTTGAGTTTGTCTGTGGACAGGTATGGTTGCGTATTGGGTCAGTAGCGTGGAAGTTGAACTTATCCGAAGGTTGACTGTGTGTGATTTATAATCATGAAGTTATGGTTGGTATGAAGGCTGACCTGCCAGCTGTCAGTCTTTATTTAGGCCATTGGGTGGGAAACACCATTTATAGCGAGGGGGGGGGATATGAAATAGGTATTTTACCATAAAAGAAGGGGAGAGGGTGGGGTGGGTTCCAATCCTCTCCACCTCCTTTCTGCAGAACTGCTGTATTCTGTGTAGAGTATTGAAGATGAGGGTATGTGATTAGAAGATGTTTTTGTTTCTTTTAGTTGACTTCCAGGCACTTTTATGCAGTAGCTCTTACACCAGTGCTCTTTACACTACTCTACTCCTCACCATACTGCTCAACATGCCCATCCACCTCATTACCATACACGCTTAACAGCCCATTTAAAAGGTCTCGTTTTTGGCGAGAAGCTATCACTCAAAAAACTGACATATTATGAGTCCAAGAAACGCACTTTATGCAAGACAAAGCTCCCTCCTGTACACACCACCTCTGCCCACATACATACTTTGCAAACACAACCAAAAAAGCTAGGAGTGTCATGATTGCTATACAAGAATCACTATCTTTCCAACACCTAGAAGCTGACCCCTGTGGCAGATACCTAATACTAGATGCTCTCTTTGACAATGTACCATATGTTATTGCTAACATTTACGTTCCCAACTCCCACCAAAAATGTTTCTACAAAACAATAATAGGTAAACTTTCCCAATATCCAAAGAAATGCATAATGACACGATCGATAACACCCTAGACTCCTCCAACCAGCATATACAAAGGTTCATGGCCCTCTCCACGCTCACACAAATGAAAGATCTTTATGACCCGTCGATGCCTACATGGGACGGAGAGGGACTTTACCTTTTACTCAGCCACACAAATATACTCCAGAATTGATCTCTTCCTGCTACACAAAAGTACCCTACAAACAGCATCCCATGCGAACATAAATTTGATAACATGGTCGGATCATGCACCAGTCACGATTACCATCTCTGATACTGGACCCAATAAACGGTCCACTATTTGGCTCATGAACTCCTCCCTACTATCCCAACCTAAGTGTCAGGAAAAAATCAAAAAGGAACTAGAAAATTATTTTGCATGTAATATCAACTCTGTATCAGATAATGTGTTATTTTGGAATTCCCACAAAGCATTCATGAGAGGGGTTTTTATCAAGCTTGGGGCCCAGGAGAAATGAGTGTGAAACGAAAAACACAATCACTTCCCCGATCAGATACATTAACTTGAACAAACAAAATATCCCCGAATGACGCAGACATTGTCCGACTATGTACTCTCAGAGAGGATTTCCATTCCTTCCTACACTCCCCTTTTGACTACCATATTAAAAGACTAAAACTCACATGTTACGCATCTGGTAACAGACCAGGAGCTCTCTTAGCCAGACAAATGAAACAGAAAGCAGCTGCATCCAAAATCCCATACATGCAGTCTTCCCAAGGCCGTAGAGTCAGTAACCCTGTAGATATCACCAACTGCTTTCGAGACTTCTATGCATCCCTCAACAATTTGAACTCCTCCACAGACTCCCCTAGCCCAGATCCCCATCATATCTCTCAGTTCTTAAACCCACTACATTTACCTTTCCTCACGCCCAAACAATTATCAGCCCTAAACGCTCCAATCTCGGGTCCAGAAATACCAAAAGCGATCCTCTCTCTACCCCTACATAAAGCACCAGGACCTGAGGCTTTAGTAAGGAATGCGAGATTCTGAGGATAGCATGGCGGCACTTGAATTTGGCACCTCATCCCTATAGTAATGTGTAAATGGGGATCAAATGGGATGGGAAAAGGGAATAAGGAAGGGGAAATAAGGATGGGGAAGGGAAGGGGAAGGGAATGGGAATTGGGCGGGACTATAGTGGTGCAGATATAAATGAAATGAATAATATAGCAAAGAAATAAAATACAATAATTTTATTAGGTGTACATAATAAAAAGTACTGAGAAGTACTAAATTGAGATTAAAAATAGCACACGTAATATATGCAATCCATATACATAAAGGTGTTTTGGGTAAAGTATCATGTAGGCTGCAACGGTCATAGGTATGTGTTGATGTCCAACATGTTTCGCCTTATCAGGCTTCCTCAGGGACTATGACACACCAAAACGTTACAGATCTAATAGAGAAATAATTACATATGGTATATGTACTAGTAATTGGGACTTTTTTGTCATTTATACACACTTTTTAGTTAATTTTCATATTGGCTATTTCTTTTGATACTAGTCGGTGCTCCATATGGCAATTTGTGGATGTGCAGTGTCCCCCCTCCCGGTGTGGCGTGCGGCCAGGGGCGAGCTGTCTGATGTTTGGGGTCCGGGCTGAGATCTGGATTGGTAGAGGTGATGTGCATGTCTCTAGTGTGTTTTAAAAAATATCTGCTATATGTACTTTTTGTAACATATTTTGGTCCTAATTACTTGTACATATACCATATCTAATTATTTCTCTATTAGATCTGTAACGTTTGTTTCTGAAACATGTTGGACATCAACACATACCTATGACCGTTGCAGCCTACATGATACTTTACCCAAAACATCTTTTTGTATATGGATTGCATATATTACGTGTGCTATTTTTAATCTCAATTTAGTACTTTTTATTATGTACACCTAATAAAATTATTGTATTTTATTTCTTTGCTATATTATTCATTTCATTAATATCTGCACCGCTATAGTCCCACCCAATTCCCATTCCCTTCCTCTTCCCTTCCCCCATCTTTATATCCCCTTCCTTATTCCCTTTTCCCATCCCATTTGATCCCCATTTACACTTTAGTAAGGAATATTTCAAGACTTATGCAGAAAGTGTAACTCCACACCTATGTCCTTTCTATAACCAAATTATGCAAACAGGTAACATCCCAAAAGAATCTTTAGAAGCCCTCATTGTCACGATCCCGAAAACGCAGCAAACCCCACAACAACCCAGCCAATTATAGGCCTATATCACTTCTAAACACCAACCCTAAAATTTACGCCAAGTTCCTTGCCTTCTGTATATCACTCCACATCCCCTCTCTAATACATGCTGACCAAGTCAGATTTATCCCAAAACGCCAAACATCCGATGGCACCAAAAGAATCTTAGACCTTATACAGTGGGCTGAATTCCACAAAACACCTTCTCTGCTCCTATCTTTGGATGCAGAGAAGGTGCTTCATAGAGTCCACTGGTCCTATCTTAACCTAGTCCTCCAAAAATTTGGATTTACAGGCACCATTAACACAGCGATACTCGCTCTATACTCCCACCCATCAGGAAGGGTATGGATGTCTGGAATGACCCCTTCAATATTTCCAATGGTACGAGACAGAGCTGCCCCCTTTCCACGTTAATATTCACACTAGTGATGGAACCCCTCACAGCAGCCATAAGAGCCCACCCCAAAATAACAGGAATACAGATAGGAGACTCCACCCACAAACTAGAACTCTACGCAGATGATGTCATAGTAAATCTGACCAACCCTCTACAGTTCTTACCAGCACTACACAACCTCCTCAAACAATTCGGCCAGTTGTCTCTATACAAAATCAATTGTTCCAAATACAATCTGATTGGCATACGACTTGATCATTACTTGAAAACAACTCTCACTCACTTGTCCCCATTTCCATGGGCCCTAACCTCAATTCTTACTTACCTAGGGATACATTTGACTGTCCCCTTTAGCAACATTCTCTGAATAAACTACGAAGCACTCCTAAAGAAAATACAAGATGTTTGCACATCCCTCCAAACGACATGGGCCTCCTGGGCTGGAAGAATAGCCTTAGCGCATTCGTCATTCATCATAAGCATACAACATTAAAATATGTGTGCAGCATCACACCAGACTTAGACATCCATATCTGGGCCAAAACACTCCAGTTCTAGATTTGGTGCAAACCCACACTTGCTGGATTTATAATGTGATTTCTTGTGGTTCCATTATGTGAAACCCATCAAAAATGTTAGAAATGGTGAAAAAGACACTTTAACACCACAACATACAAACCTCTAGCCAGGTAGCAGGATTGGGATTCAAACTCAGAAACTCAGTTCTGCAAGGCAGAAGTGCTAGCCTGTGAGCCACTGTGCCGCCACTTGTTTTAAGCCTGCATCTCTGTGGTGTAAAACAGTTCTAAGTCCCAGGGGTGCAAGAAGTTAATCAATGCAGATGTACTGTGGAAGGCCAGAGAGCCAGTGAACAACCTGTTTCTGGCATATGCCATCTCTTTTGACGGCTAGTTATGGCTGATTACTGTCAGCATGCTGAGAGATAAACAGCTGTCATTTTGTGGGTTTTGGCTTGGTAAGAGGCTGCAATTAGTGGTGGTGGGGAAATGTTAAGGCTGATTAGAGTCCTTGCCCATGGAAAACATATGACACAATTTGCAATGGTGGTGGAACCCTCCTACACATAAATACTACATTTAGACATAATTTAGGGAAGGCCCTGAGACAAGAGTTATGTTTAACATCATAGGACAATTTCTGTACATGAAGTGGCATGTTTGGGATTCAAACCCAGAACCCCAGTTCTGCTAGGAAGAAGTTCTAACCTGTGAGCCACTGTTCTGCCAGACGTGGAACCCTCCTACACATAATTACACAGATACTGCATTTATTTGGACATATAGGTGGTGGAATTTAATTAGTCAGGAGTTATTCTTATTGATTTATTCTGTGATATTTGGTGGTTCTTGTTGTGTGAGTGTAGAATAGTGATGTTACCCTCTGATTTTTGGGAATGATATTTTTATTTCTGATGTTGGCACACATATCACATTTTTTGCTCAAATTATGATCATTTGGACATAATAAAAAACACACAAAATTGTGACTCATTTTAAATTTGCATAATTTTCACTCCCAAAAACGCGTTTTAACCCAGCGCTAATTTTGGTATTTACTATAGCTCCCTGTAAAAAAGCCATGGGAGTTTAAATGAGAGTAGTTTGCATGTCTGAGCATGCTAAGTTGTGCTGGCACCTAGCTGTAAAGAGATGGGAATTTATCTCTTCTCAGACTTTTAAAGATATTTCAGTGTAGAAATCACTTTTTCACACACTTTAAAAGCAGATTATCATGCTCTAAAGATTATATCCATGTGCAATTCCCCAGGTCCTAGCAAGAGTAATGGAAGCTATAGTTAATTTGATTTTGGGAGTATTTGTATGCCAGCCTATTGTGAATTCCATTTGGACGCTAATTAGTGCCATTTGCCATTTTGAGCACTAATTACCGCGCAATCACATATATTCAAGCTATAGTAAATGACCCCCAATGTTAAAGTGTGTGCTTTTTTAAGTTTTGGCTAGAGTAGAAAAGTGTTATATCCTTCAAGTTGTTCTAGCTCTGACTGGTGAGATCCTTTTTATTCTCCAATGGGAATTCCATCCTAACTTTGGAGAGATTTTCCTTTATATTTCGTTGCCTCTCCAGTACAGGAAGTGAAGGGAAATCCTCCCAACAGGACACAGGCAGAAAAAAATAACCTTATAGGACAGAGGTCTCTGTATTTTTTAAACAAAGGGCTAGTTTAATTTCCTTCAGACTTTAGGGGGTCTGAACTGTGCCCAGTGGGAGTGGTAATTTGACTGGCAGAGTAAACATCCCCACATTTGGTATTAGGGGAATGAATAGTGCTCCATCGTTGGTATCATTGGGAGGGATAGTGCCCCATTGTTGGTGTCAGTGGGACAAATGGTTCTCAAATGTTGTCAGTTGTTATAATTGTGTCTTGTATCAGTGGGAGGAATAGTGCCCCAAGGGCTGGATAAAGACAGTTTGGAAACCACTGTTATAGGGTTTTTAACCGTTCTCTACTCTATCTGAAACAAACAAACAGAAAAAAGCACTACACTTAAAGCGGTATATTCTAAACCATGATTCACATGATGTACAAATACCATTCAACAATCAGGCACATAGAAAATCAGATCAGTCTACCTACAATTTGTAATACATGGGATTGAAAGTTTGAGATTCTTACAAGCTCATTCCCAGATGTGGATGTTTATACTTGTTACTAATAAGATATGCTTTTCAAAAAATCTCATGCATATGGCTGCTAGCCATATTCCACACATTATACATCACATAAAGAGGTTGTATTTCAGAACCCTGGTGTTTTTCAGTCTTTCTTCTCCAATAGCCCTTTGGTATTAGTGTGCCTATTTGTCGAGAGTGGTATTGAGGGCTAGGTGCTTTGATGCAGATTTGGAATTTTTTATATATTTTTTTATTATTATTGCAAATACTGTAGGTCTCCAGAAATGCAACTGTAGGTGAGAAGAAGGGAATTTGGTTCTTTGATAGCTGTCACCAAAACAGGTCTCCCCATTGGAAGACCTACCCTTTTTTTGGTGACAACCGTAACATTTTGGATTTCCCATCACTTTTTATTTCAGTGATTATGATTACCAGAACAAATAAAGAGGAGCACACAGGTTCTACCTCTAACATAGCCCAATTTTACAAAAAAAAAAGTCTGGGCTATATATACACTTTAAAGTGGTTCTAAAGGCTAGATATTTTTTACTTTAATGCCATTCCTGCATTAAAATAAAAAAAATCCCACTAGCTATATGGCCCTCCACCTCCCTTTATACTTCCTATCTCGATCCAGTGCTGTGCCCATCAGCAGCAGTGCTGCTCTCTCCTCACAGGTCATTGAATCCTGCTGCAGTGATTAAAATCCTGTGAGGAGGGAGTGTGGGGGGAGGGGTGGGGGCACAATCATAATCATGCTGTGTGTACCAATGGATGCACACAGCCCACCATAGGGGTCAGCTTTATATGGTGGGACACTCAGAAGAAGAGGCGTCAAGAGCACCAGCGGGGGACACCTGGGCTGCTTTGTGCAATACCATTACACAGACCGGGTAAGTGTACCATGTTTATTATATTCATTTAAAAAATATCCTTTACAGCCACTTAGAACATAAATCATTCAAGCAGACTGCTAAAAGTGTGGCCAGTGTAATAGGCAAACAATCTGTACCTTAAAATAAGCCAGACTTGTATTTAGCATTTTACTTATATCCAGTTGCAGTTTTCATTTGAATGAGCAATGGGAAAAAAAACTGCACTGTACGTTAGTTATAGAAAGTAATTTCTCTTAAAGAATGAATACCATCCAGTCACTGTATTTGAACTTGGTGACTTGCACAAGAATGTATCTTTCATTATGCTGTGAACCAGCTGTGAACCGGAAGTGGATGGCGTAAACCAGAAGTGTACAACCAGCATGTCTCCATCTGAATTCATGTGGATATCCTGACCCTAGGAGACCTCCTTTTTGCCATATTTGGAGAAAAAACCATATCCATATTTATTCTTTGTTTCCTGGATGCACCAGCGATTTCCTATCTGGTATCCCCACCTGCTGATCTGGTGATCACACACACAACGGAACTGTAAGTTACATTATTTACTGTGTTGACTCCGGATATTGCAGCATTGGAGGAGCCTGCATCCCTGGATGCCACATTTGATCATTGATTAATGTCAGATCCTAGGCTGAGTACATAGACTGACGGTGCTCAGATCCCCATTTACACCCAGACCTGCTGAACTGTGGTTTGGTTACCATCAGGCTCTGACGTGTCAGTGACTAAGGGATTCAGGCAGACAGGGAGACTGCTGTGAGGAGGCCCCAGCAAACCTTTGTGGTGCCCCTCCCCACTTCGCCTGCCCACTAGTGATGTCTGTATAGGCTGGTTCACTATCCCTGCAAATCATTTATTTCCAGTTGCAGGATCTGTATGTGCAGTATTTTATTACTATATCTTTTTGTTTTGTCTATGTTCATTGCTGTGAGTGCCTAATATTTAGCAGGACCTGTGGGTGGGTTGGATGTATTAGGGGTGTTACCCTACTCCATACTCCATACACCATACTTTTTTTTTAAATGTATTGCTGAGGTCACTCATTCCCCTATAGGATAAATTAAGTGGTCTGGAAGTACTAGGTGAATCACCATACTCGTACAGAGTGCTGACCACCCAGTTTCCCCAGAACCACTTTAGTCCTACATGCATCCACTTTAATACCTCTAAGCACATATTTACCTGTTATGAGGGCATTTAGGGTGCCTGGAAGTTCCTAGTTAGTGGCTAGACACCACACAGATTACATCTGAAAACTGGATTTCCCAGGTCTCCCCCAGTCCCACTCACACATAGTCGCTATAACATAGGCGGTGACACTCTTTGTCATTACCATTACTGACTGGCTTGAGAGGACATATAGGGACCCTGGAAGTACCAAAGCAGTACCTCCTGCTGGGTTTTCCCAGGTTTCCCCTTTGTCACCAGCCCTATATGACATACACTTACCTGTATTGCATGTATTGCAAGAAGTCACCACTCATTAAGATATTGGCACGTCTGAATGTGAGAGTCTGGCAGAGTTCATGAGTGGTCCACTTTTATTTATGACAACGTTGTCAATTTTATGTTTAAGTTGTACCTACCCCATTTTTGATGTTATTTCCCTCTATTCGTGTGACCATGTATTATTTCATTTGAATTTGCTTAATAAAGTATTTTTTTTCAGTAACTACTGCAGTAGGCTCCCTCTCCATTTTTCTGGAGGTAAAGGACTATCTACCTCTGGGGTTCACCCCCCAGTTGTTGTTTTTGACGTGCATCCCCAAGTCCAAACCGGAACCCCACCCTATACGTGGCGAGTCAGTAGTTCTGTTATCTGACCCATTAGCATTTGGGTCATTTCTGTACTGCCCTTATTTCTCTGTTTTTATTTTTGGTAAAAATGTTAATAATGGTGGAGCAGGTGTGATATGGTGCTTACATTTCTATGTACAGCTTTGAGGACAAGAATAAGATGTTGGAGATTATTATTATTATTATACAGGATTTATATAGTGCCAACAGTTTGCGCAGCTCTTTACAACATAGGGGCAGACAGTACAATTACAATTCAAATCAATAAAATACAAATCAATACAGGAGGATAAAGTAACGTAGGAAGGAAAAAATGGAATATGTCATTAATAAAAGAAAGCCTTGTATAAAACTATTATAACATAAAAAGGAAACTCGTACTAAAGCCCTTCTCATTGCCATTTTGGCATTAAGTCAAGTTTCATTTTAATAAAAATTCCAGAGAAAATGGATGAGGAACATCTGTGTGTTTAGCCTGGTGAAGGTCATGTCCATCTCTTCAGGTTATTTTTTGTTTCAAATAATCATCATTGTGAAACTCTACCCTACAACAGCTATGGAGGTCTGCAGGGGTCGTACAAACCAACAGTCTATGTGCCAAGGTCCTTCCACTCCAGCCCGTGGTTACTTTTGCTTCTACTACACATGTGCGGTTTGTTTTGTTCCAAATTAATATTCAGACTAATTTTTTGTTATTCGGAGATTCGGATATATCGAAATTCCCAAATTATAATATAAACAAATTTTACCAAATGCTCCGAATAACGTAACGAAATTCGGACTGAAATTCAAATCGAATTTTACATTGAACTCCAGTCAAATTCCAACTACACATATTGATGAAATCAAAGACTGTGTAAGTTATTAGAGTACCATTTCGAAATAATGCTGTTTTTGTTAAGCCAAAGGCGATTTAAAGAGTCATTGTAATCATCTGATGAAGATTTTTATTTTGTTTGTTCACTTTGCCGCATTGAGATTGAAAACAATATAACATTTTTGTTTCGACCGATTCGAAAATTTATCGATTTGAATGTTTTGAATCAAAAAAATCTGTAAATTCTAAGATAATTAGAGAATTCCGAATATGAATTCCGAATATGAATTGAATGAAACAACCGAATTTAACTAAACCAAATAACTAGATTAAAAAATCAAAACGAAACGAAAAAAACAAAACAAATTTTTTTTGTCATGCACATGTCTTCTACCAATAACAGACCTCTTAAAGTGGAATTTTAACCTGTTCCCGACCGGCTCGCGTACATTTACTGCCACAGAGTAGCTCTGTAGCATGAATCGTCGTCTATAAACGTGTGGCCACGGCTCGGACGGACCCAATCTCTGCCGGCGAGCCGCGATTGCTTCACAGAAAAGAAAAATGGGGGGCCGCCGATGTAAACACAGCTACCTCTGCTCTGTCAGGCAGCATTTCAGAGATCTACTGATCCCTGTACTGGGGATCAGTTAGATCTCTGGTGCCCCTGACAGCCCAGCCCCCCTCACAGTTAGAATACACCCACTTACACAGTTAACCCCTAGATCTCCCCCCCTCCCCCAGGTTAACTCCTTCTCTGCCAATGACATTTATACAGTAATTAGTGGATATTTCAATTTCTGATCGCTGTATAAGTGTCATTGGTCCCAAAAAAGTGTCAAAAATGTCCGACATGTCCGCCCCAATATCAAAGTCCCGATAAAAATACCAGATCACCACCATTACTAGTAAAAAAAAAAAAAAAAAAAAAATTGTAAAAACGCCAGAAATGAATTCTCATGGTTTGTAAACACGGCACCTTTTGCGTCAATAAACACAGATTGCGATTTTTTTTAACCAAAAATATGAGGAAGAAATATATATATCAGCCAAAACCAATGAATATATTTGTTTTTTTATATTTTTTTTGGATTTGTATTTTAGCAAAAAGTAAGAAATATTGTTTTTTTTTTGCAAAATTGTCGCTCTATTTTTGTTTATAGCAGTGATCAGAAATGATGCAGAGGTGATCAAATACCACCAAAAGAAAGCTCTATTTGTGGGAAATAAAGGACACAAATTTCTTTTGGGTACAACATTTCACGACCGCGCAATTGTCAGTTAAAGCGGCGCAGTGCCAAATCACAAAAAATGCTCTGGTCCTAACAGGGGAAATCCTTCCGGGGCTGAAGTGGTTAAATAACAAATAAAAATGGGTGAACAGGCAGGATTTTTAATGCAGAAGAGGCGTGCTTTGTCTCTTCTGCATTAAAATCACCTAACTGCTGTTCACGCATGTGCAACATTTATCCAATAAATGTTTTATTAATAGTCCCCTAAAATTTAATATATGACATTTTAACACATAGCTTTTGTGTCCTGTAGTCTGGGAGGCAGAGTAGTTATAGAGTGCTTTATTAAGTTTAGGCATCCATAATACACTTGAAGGCTTCTGAGTACATTATACCAGGAAAGGGAACTAACTTGTACACAGTATAGTAATTATTATAAAATTTAACAACTGAAATTAGTAATATCTACAGGTCATTACACTGCTTCCTATCAAGCCCCAACATCCCATTTAACAAGGTTACTCTCTAGGGCGGGAAGGAGCATCTGCTTATCGATAAAGCAGAGCTATACTTACCTTCTATCCCGCGTTGCAGTCTCCCAGAGCTGTCATCTTCGGACGGATTGAATTCCAGGTACCGGTAAAGTACTGGTCTCTACTTATGACTGGGAGCTGGCAGGATCAGTTCTCATGTGACCACTGTAACAGCCAATCACAGTGGTATGCTTTATCGATGTGTTAACAAACTCAGAGCTGCATACCGCTTTATGTAGACATGGATGTCCTATCTAGATGCTTCCACTATAGACAGTAAAGGGCCAGGTAAAAGTGTACAAAGTATTTTCATACCCATTACCCAGCTTTGCTTCCAGTGACTTTGTTTAAGCCTTCAAAGCACTCTTGTGTTCCAATTTGGGGAGGTTAAACATATCTTAATTGAAGTGCTGACAACTATTGTAGCAAGCTTTTAGCAGACTTCAGCAGTTTTACTTTGTCCAAATATGTGGCCACATGATGCACTAGGTCCCTAGGCTTTATCTTCTTCTTGGCTGTTCAGTGGTGGGGTTCTCTCAAGCCCGAGAAGAATGTACAGAATGATGACTTCATGGAGAGGTGACAAACTGATGTGGTTGCCATTCATGGAAGCAATGCCAGCAAAGGCACTGACAGCGTAGATAGGTGAGTAAAACAGAGCTCCAAAAATGCTTGTGTTTTTTTTCAAGCTGAACAATGGGAGGTGGCTTCGCCTTTACTCAGAGATGGACTTTAAAAATCTATACTGAGAAAAAATGGAAGGCTATTAAAAAGGGGCTTTGGCCCCTTCTTGGTCGGTGCAATTGGGGCATGCAAGCCCTCTTTTGGTAACCCTTGTTTGGTAAGCTGCTCCATACCCCCATCCACGGATCTCCTGTGACCATTACCCATTTGGAAGGTAAATCTTTTACGAAGATATTTTTCTATTTACAAGGAATGAGCTGGGTAATTATTTTATTTCTAGCTCCCTATGTTTGAATTCCTTTGTATGTGTATTTTTTAGAAACCTCCCATTATATATTATGGACCTTGCTCTGGTCATTGGATGATTTTATTGTCTTACTTTCCCGACGCATTGGGAAGTACACAATGAACAGAGAGAGGGGGGTATACCCGGGATTACCCGAATTACACAGAGGTCTATATACTGTGTTATTTTGTAAGTAACCACAATTAATATAAGAATGAAAATGTATATGTACTGACTGTATGTAATGAAGTTCCATACAAAATATTAGCGCGCACATTCTTTTACTTTACAGATGGTGGTCTTTCCCTGAAGAAAGAATTAATACAGATAAAATTCTGAAACGCGTTGGATGAACCCCCCTAGGACAGGTCACTGGTTGACCATGGGACTTCTCCTGGGTTGGGTGATATCACCATTTATATAGGACATGTGTCTCTTTTTGTAATTTTCTCTGTACCAATGTGCACAATTGAATAATTGACATATTTGTATTTCCCTGTTGTAATGGCCCAACTATGGGCATTACTTTTAACTTTTGTGAAAATAAACTATATATTTTTTTTACAACTTGAGTTCATTTAAATTGCCTCAAAAATCCCAACCCATAGGGGTACTTTGTCTTGGTTTTGAAATAAACGCAGGGATGATGGCAATTTACACCCCTGATTGTGGAGGTACTTCTATATTATTAAAAATGATAGCTTCCTGGCTTTCATGCTGAAACAAACTGCTTCAGTGCTGGTTAGTTTGTAACGTGGCACAATTGTGGATTTCAGAGGTTCTGACATCACTCTGACTTTACTCTCCATATGCTTATCCTGTAGAAGTGACTCTGAACATACTGAGGCCAGAGACAACCAGGCACCTAGAATTTTTATGGGGGGAAACAGTAGTGGCAACCTTAATATTTCTTCTACTAGAGTTTTTTTTTAGAAAGGATATGGAGTAGATTTTCTTTATTAAGGTGGTCTGATGTTAATAGATTATTACTCTATCATCTTCCTTAAAAGTAAAATGCATTTTATTAAAAGGATATGAGAGTCTGTCATAGCCATGTGTTACACAAACCAGAACTGAACACCACAAATGAATCACACTCACAGTAAAACTCCAGCACATGCCGTTCTTGGATTCTAGGTTATAAAGCTTTTTAGGACTTCTAGGAAGCTTTTCAGGAATTATATACTGACAAATTGCGAGTGTCCATAATGAAAAGTTTAAATTTAAATGATGGTAGCTATATTAAAATTTCCCCCCTCACAAAATAGCCAGCAGTCTAATTCTGGCAGACAATTCCCACGATAATCTCAAATGATTCACTTTATTTAACAGAAACTTCCAAAAAGCACTAGATTCCTGTTTCTCTGCCAAGAAAACTGTTTAATGCTGAAATACAGCATAAATATCCCAGAAAGTATACAGCAGATGATGCATGGATCCAGACTCCTGTAGGGAGAACCAAATATGTCCCCGTGGCCAGCTGGCTTGTGACAGCTGCTTTTTATGTTTCTGCCATTTCAGAGCAATTTAACTTATGAGAAAAGGTTTTGATTAGTGTTACGTGGGCTTAGCACCAAGTCTAACGTGCCAGTGGCATAAAAAACAGAATAATAAGTTGAGCAGGAAAAGAAATGGTATCTGGTCCCTATTGCGTAATGAGATCATTTTTTTATTTCTATTTGAATCTTTTTAAGCTGTAACATTATTACTCCCTTGGGATCTTTTATTATATAGATTTGGATGCTAGTCCAAAAAAGATTCTGATTTTACTTAGTTGCTATAGCACTGTCTTTCCACAATCCCAAATATTTCGTAGTTGATGATGTCATGCATTGGAAATTCTGATTCAGGTTTGGAATCCCTTTTACTCAGAGCCAGATTTATGACTTCCAGCTTGGTCAATTCATGTTTGATGGCCTAAGCCGTTAGGCAAACACTAGCATGGAGCACCCATAAATCTATGGGTGACACTAACACTCCTAAAAAGTAAATATGTCTCAGCTTCCTCCTGTCAATAATGATATTTACTAAGGCATGTCTCCTGCTAATTGCCACCTGGACAGCAGATGACATCAAAATAACAGGATACAAGAGAAAAAACCAAACATCTCCATTGCAGGAGGATAGAAACAGCAATAAAAATATAGTACAAATTCAGATAATTATCAAATTTTCATAATTGTATTAATTTTGTAGTGAAACGATTATTTATTAGGAAAAATCGCTTGTCAGTGGAAGAACCGCACTTTCTCCACGGGACTCGTGGTCTGAAAGTAAATCTGCCATGAGAGAAATATGTGGGCATGTATGTGTGTGGGGAAAGCGCTGAAGGGGATTTTATCACCCTGTGTTGGTTTTTCCTCCCCTACTTGGCCTTTCTTACAATAAGGACTGAACACATGGACATACATGTAGATATTGGATCGAGTCACTACTACCAATACCTCATAACTGCATATACAGTGCCTTAAAAAAGTATTCACACCCTTGAGATTTTCCACATTTTATAATGTCACAACTAAAAATGTAAATGTATTTTATTGGGATTTTATGTGATAGACCAACACAAAGTGGCACATAATTGTGAAATGGAAGGAAAATGATAAATGGTTTTCAACATGTTTTACACATAAATATCTGAAAAGTGTGGCATGCATTTGCATTCAGCCCCCTTTACTCTGATATCCCTAACTAAAATTAAGTGGAACAAATTGCCTTCAGAAGTCACCTAATTAGTAAATGAAGTCCACCTGTGTGTAATTTAATCTCAGTATAAATACAGCTGTTCTGTGAAGCCCTCAGAGGTTTGTTAGAGATCCATAGTGAACAAACAGCATCATGAAAGCCAAGGAACACACCAGACAGGTCAGGGATAAAGCTGCGGAGAAGTTTAAAACTGGGTTAGATTATAAAAGAAATATCCCTAACTTTGAACATTTCACGGAGCACTGTTTAAGCCATCATCCGAAAATGGAATGAGTATGGCACAACTGCAATCCTACCAAGGTGTGGCCATCCACCTAAACTGACAGGCCGGGCAAAGAAAGCCTTAATCAGAGAAGCAGCAAAGAGGCCCATGGTAACTCTGGAGGAGCTGCAGGGATCCACATCCCAGGTGGGAGAATCTGTCCACAGGACAACTATTAGTAATGCACTCCACAAATCTGGCCTTTATGGAAGAGCAGCAAGAAGAAAGCCATTGTTTAATGAAAGCCATAAGAAGTCCTCTTTGCAGTTTGTGAGAAGCCATGTGGGGGACACAGCAAACATGGAAGAAGGTGCTCTGCTCAGATGAGAACTAAATTGAACTTTTTGGCCTAAAAGTAAAATGCTATGTGTGGCGGAAAACTAACACTGCACATCACCTTGAACACACCATCCCCACAGTGAAACATGGTGGTGGCAGCATCAAGTTGGGGGGGTGCTTTTGCTCAGCAGGGACGGGAAAGCTGGTCAGAGTTGATGGGAAGATGGATGGAACCAAATACAGGGCAATTTTAGAAGAAAACCTGTTAGAGTCTGTAAAAGACTTAAGACTAGGGCGGGGGTTCACCTTCCAGCAGGACAATGACCCTAAACATACAGCCAGAGCTACCATGGAATGGTTTAGATCAGGGGTCTCCAAACTGTGGCCCAGGGGCCTTTGCTTGCCTTTATCCGACCATTGGGATGCTTTTCCTTCCACTGAGACAAGACACTATTCCTTCCACTGACACCAACAATGGGGCAATATTCCTGCTACTGACATCAACAATGGGGCACTATTTCTCCCATTGACGCCAATGATGGGGCACTATTCTTCAAACTGACACCAACGATGGAGCACTAATTCTCCCCTGACAACAGCAATGTGGTACGCTTCCTCCCACTGACACCAATGATGGGGCACTATTCCTCCCACTGATCGCAATGACAGGGCATTATTCCTCCCACTGACACCAAGGATGGGGCACTATTTCTCCCACTGATGCCAATGATGGGGCACTATTCCTCCCACTGACACCAATGATGGGGCACTATTCCTCCTGCTGACACCAATGATGGGACACTATTCCTCAAACTGACACCAACAATGGGGCACTATTTCTCCCACTGACATCAGCGATAGGGCACTATTCCTCCCCCTAATACCAAAAATGTATTGTTTAATCCCACTAACACCAGGGTAATTTCTACTCCCAATGGCCACAGTCCGGTCCCCGTAAAGTCTAGAGGACAGTATACAGGCCCTTTGTTTAGAAAGTTTGGAGACCCCTGGTTTAGATCAAAGCATATTCATGTGGTATAATGGCCCAGTCAAAGTCCAGACCTAAATCCAATTGAGAACCTGTGGCAAGACTTGAAAGTTGCTGTTCACAGACGTTCTCCATCCAAACTGACAGAGCTTGAGCTATTTTGCAAAGAAGAATTGGCAAAAATGTCACTCTCTAGATGTGCAAAGCTGGTAGAGACATCCCCAAAAAGACTTGCAGCAGTAACTGCAGCGAACAATGGTTCTACATAGTATTGACTCGGGGGGCTGAATACAAATGCACACCACACTTTTCACATATATATTTGTAAAAAAAATTGGAAAACCATTTATCATTTTTCTTCCACTTCACAATTATGTGCCACTTTGATGTTGGTCTATCACAGAAAAAACCAGTAAAATACATTTACGTTTTTGGTTGTAACATGACTACTTTTTAAGACACTGTATGGGCACCTTTTATCTGGTGTAATACCCCTTATTTGGGTGTGATACATGCAAAGACATTGACCTAAATCCATATATAATATACAGATCAACTAACCATGGATTATCCTCTGTTGTTTGGGTTCTCTCAGGCTTCCTGCTTCCATCTTTATGGCTTTGAGTAGTATGATGTATATGATTGTGTTTATCCCAATATTTGAATTAGAATTTTGATTCAAGATTATGGGAACACATCCCAATCTACACATCGGTGTGCTCCACCTGTTCCTGATGAAGCAGATCATAGAGCCTTAAAAACACTTTGAAGAACTGTAACATCGTCACACAGGTGGACCATCTTTTCCCTTTGAAACGTGGTTATCTTTGATTGAAAGTGTATTGCATTTGTGTATGAATTAAATGGGTACTAATGTGATGAAGTTTTTCTGATATGTAGATAAAGTTATAGGTTAGGCTAATTTTAAATCAACTTCATATGTGCCAAAACTTTATGGTTTTTATTACAATTTTCAGCCAAATATGTTTATACAAATAAAAGACATGTTTTTTAAATAAGGTGTATGAGTTATGACTCTTAAGTTGCACTTGAAAAGTTCTATGGGAATTTTGTTTACTATAGTACATACTCAGAAAAAGTGGGATGTTTTTTCACCTGGCAGCTGAATGGAGAGACCAGACTATGAAGAAAAGGTAGGGCTGCACAGCTTACTATCCCAGGGCTGTCCCTCCTTTCCCCTGAAGTTGTCCACTGGGAGCCGATGACATGCCTGTCCCTGAATATAGGTAAGTGAAAGCATCTTTCTTCTATAGCGTAGTTAGTATACATTTAAGAAAGTGGGTGGGAGCTATTTTAGGCTACGTTAGTTCTCTGACTTTTGCTTTAAGTTCATTCCAATCATTATTTTTTTATTCAAATCTGTGCAGGACATAACTGTAGGCAGGTGTCTAATATCTTATGGGTACTTCTGTTAAACTATACCAATGTGTTCTGTTACTTTAAAGTTTTAACTGATGCTTGTGTGGGTTGGGTCAGTTGTGACAGTTTCCACTGCAAGTGTGCCACTTCCACCTTGTGAAGAGCATAAATATAAGGAGGGGCAACCTTGTGGTGGAGGGAGTCTGCTGAGTGAAGCATACAGTGAGGACCTGTGTTACGATGTAAGCTCTTATTCGGGCTATAACCACCTGAAATGGGGCCCATTCTTAGGGCAAACACACTAATAGATTTTGTTGCTATGGACTACTGCACTTTGAGGTATGAGCGGCACCCTTTATTTATCCACCATTAATTCTTAGCACCACTACGCAGTGTAGCATAGCTAAAACCAGCATAGCCAGTTGAGTCTAATGTAATTGCATGTGTTGCAAGGACTATGTTCTGAATTATGATGTGAATGTACAGATGTTAATTTACGAGTCTGCTTTGTGAAAGGACTCTTGTTACAAAGGAAAGTGTTTGAGTCATTTACTGGGAAGAAGTAATTGAAGGGTGGTCATACATGGATTGAAATATGCCCGGTTCAGCAAGAAGTGGCTAAATGTCGATCCATGTATAGGTAGGCTGGTTGTTCAGAAGTTGATCTACCAATCCCAAAAAATCAGTGCCCCTGGCTGTAGCCAGTCAGTGATCAATGAAGCTTCCCTGCCATCAGAACAGAATAGCACAATGGAAGTGATTCCCTCATGCACCTCGAATGTGTAGATGGGGAAATCTGGTAATTTTTTTTTTTTCGCTCAACCCAATGGTTGAACAAAATGAAAACAGTTTAATGTGTGGCCAGCCTAAGTGTGGGACTAAGGTGTAATAATGGTATATTGAGAAGAACTTAATCTAGGAGTGAAACAATGTTCACCCTCCAGGTTAAGTACAGAGAATATCAAGTGTGACCAGGTTAACCCTTGTAGTTAAGTGTATGTAATCGAACACTTCAAGCAACATATATGGTTGTGGAGGAAGGTGTAAAGAAGAAGTAGGAACCAGCCTGCAGTGGAAGCGAGTGACATGACAAGTGATGGGAACCCTGGGAGTGCGAGAACAGGAGTACTTAGTGGCTGGTCCCAATCTTGGAACCTGCTTTTGTACAGGGTTTGCCTAGGGACCTAGCCTGGGGTCACAATCTGCAAGGCCTTGCAAAACAGTTCATCATCTTGGCTTTACTGTGTGATCAATAGCTGGTATCTATTAAAGATAAACAATTGAGAGTGTGAGTTAAAGATTACAGTGCCAAGTGAAGACATGAGAGGGCTGGTGAAGTCTAGGACATCAATTGCTCAAAATGCTACGGAATTCATTATCAAGGCAAACAGGAACATACCAAGCAACCAGCTGAGAAGGGAATGTGATCCTTCAATAAGTGTCAACTGGCTTCTGGCCTGAAATGTGTTAACACCTGCATTGAACAGTGAATCAGAGTTCTATTTTAATGGCTTGTAGGTCATGTGTCCAGCCCCTAGGGGGTGAAAAATTTGAACCCCAACATAACTACTTCACATGGTACCATTACAAGCACTTCCTGGATACAAGACCTTCTTGTGGTGTTTTCCTAAACTCAACAACACACATGTGCCAAGTTACCTGACTATTGTGCTTAGGGATACATTTGGTCATTGGTATTATAAAATATAATATATATGTGAATCACATTTTGGCTCTAATAGCCTGAATTTACTACTTTCAGATATGTGATGTTATTTTCTGGTCATGATAGATTGTGTTTAAGATTATAGATTATAAAAACTTGCTTAAGTCATAAGCCAACATTAAAACATAGAAGAATTACATACTAGATCTTGTACATATAAACATTTACTCAACCTGCTGAGACTATGGAAAAATATCTTGAAGCCAATTTGTGAGCTGGATAGAGTCCAGATTCCCCAATAATTCCATTTGCATTAGCAGAGCAGCTTACAGAAACAGCTAACAGAATAAAATACTCAATGGGCGTTAATTAAATAGACATAATGTAGCATGTGATTATTTTTGCATGAATATGCACTGTATAAATATTTCTCATCTTATGTATGTGATGTAACCATACTATCATCAGCTATAATGAGTTTGTGCTTTGTAGGATGACTGTAAGACGTGAAATATGTACTGTAGGATGCCATTGCTGACCTTCATGTGCGATTGCTGGTTGTCTGGTTCTTTCTGGCTTTAATCATTTCTGAGTCGGTGGTCCAGGAGAATCATGTAGTTGGTGATGTTAGAGCTGCAGATCGGTTTACCTAATTATGTTTAGAAGGTAATGAGGGCATTCTATGCACCATTGTCCAGTAATCCAGCATTTTTTGGAAGTAGAGTATAGAAAAGATAGTTTATATAATTCTTTAGGTACTGGTTTGCTTTAAAGTGATAAATTAAATGATTACGGATGGAAGTAAAATGAAAGCAGAACTAACTGTGTGTTAGAGATGTAGCCAAAATGGCAGCTCACGTGGTATTTCTTCAATGGGCAGAGTAAGGCATGCTACTGTTGATATTTTGCATCAATTTCCATGGGAATTTAGTTGGTCTTTTGACACAGCTACATGTTCACATGTAATATAAAGAAATTCTTAAGTGCATAAGGACAGCCAGGACAAGATATTTATTATGCACACATACTGTATAGCAGTAATACTCAATTATATCAAACCAAGCTGCATTGAAAAGACTATACTTAGAACCCATTTTCAAGCAGGTGCTGATAAACATTTCCTTTTCAAAGGAGTGCACTTTGCTGTAATGGAGATGAAAATTTAATTACAACGCTATATTTATTATTAATAACAATTTTGTGCTAGTTATATTCATGTTCATATGGACTCCTGATTGTGCCAAAGAAATTGGCCAATACAAAGAATACTACCAAGAGAAGGTGCAGAGTTTCCCAGGCTTTAGGGAACTTACAGCAGTCCAATGAGGTTCAAATACATCTTTGATAGTAGTAATCATTCATATTGTTTTTTTTTTGTCTATCTCCACATACCATCTGACAGATCCTTATGGGCTGAGGTTGGCAATCTATATGCCTTGTGCCAAAGCTGCCACATGCACCCCCTTGGTACTTAATGTGCGACCCTGCAGCTCTAGATGTCTGAACGGGAGTCGTATATTTGTAAAGCGGTAATAGCAGAGCTCTCTACTGGCCTTATATAACATATCTCCGGTTTCTCACTGTCTTCTGTAGCATATCAGTCTCCAACAACCACATCTGTAGCATGTCCACGTCTCTGACCATCATTTCCTCCAATAAAAGTCTGCAGTCTCTGACAATCCTGTCTTGCTGTAATTTACTAAACATTATGGTAGTCATTTTTAAACAATTTGCATAGCTATTCACAGTGAACGTGTATATACATTTGTTATGTGTAAATGGGGTAACAAAGATAAATAGGGTATATTCTGTGCTGTTCATACATTGATTTTAAAAGAAAAGTACTATATTTGGCCACTAAGTGGAGCTACGAAGTATAGAACATTTCTATACTTAACTCCATCTATTTTCTGTTTTGATTCAATGCTCATTTGAGCAGTACAGGCCACTTTAAATTCATTTTTTGCCCCATTTGCACATAATAATGTACATGCACTTTTACTGGACAAATGGCTATACATTTTTTTTATAAATCAATCCCTATGTGTGGTTATTTGCTGATGTCAGGGGCTGCAGTGGAAAACCACTGCTGCCTATCTAGCCCCATAGTCTCTACTAGTTGGCTATTTGTTAGGGCATATAATTGGCAATCCATTCTATATTTAGGCAATGTGTGTAAAACCTTATCCTAAAAGAAAAAAAAATTGTTGCTGTAACTGATTAAAAAGTTTTAGATGGAGTTGGCTTCACATTTAATGTATTTAAATCTGCCCTCCCCCAATCTGACAATGCTGCTGTTCAAAAGTGCCCCTGTGCTTCTTCATCCAGAGTGTGTACCCTCTAATACAGGAGGTGATAGAAAACAAATGCAGCCACCACATCTAAAGATGGGGAAACTGCAATATATTACTTTTTTGGTGTTGGATTTATTACCATTTTAAGGTATACCGAAAGGCATTAGAACATCCTTCAGGTTTTTATCACCATCTATGCCCCCCATATTGGAGATTCACTCTCTATTTGTCTTGTTTAGGTTACCACCAAGGGAGAAAGTGAAAGAAAATCCTGAATTTTGGTTTGTCACCATAACAGGTACAGATGTGAAATCTTCCGATGGGGACACTAGTTTTAGTGATTACCAGGGATTCCCTCACTTTTGAGGGATTTCCCCTCACTTCCTCTTTTGGCCATGGGTCAGGAAGTGAAGGGAAATCTCTCCAATGGGATAGAGGCGGCAAAAAAAAAAAAAATCCACAGGTGTTATATCCCTCCCTTTCTCTATTCAAAATAGGAAAATGGTTTGCCTTTCGCTCTACTTTAATATAAATTGTCATCTAAACTCTGGAGAAATACTTGGTTTCATCAATAAACACTGCATGAAGTAGTTTCCATGTTGGAACCATTTCCTTTGCTGGTGCTAACCTCAGACATGCTCCTTGGCTCCAACTTTTTAGCATTTTACATTATAAGTTCGCTTTATAGCTTTACAAGTGCCAGCACTAAGTACATGAAATGTAATAAGCGCCTACCTGCCATGACTTCATACAACGTTGCTTTGTAGTCCACATATTCATATTCATCAAATTTCTGTGGCCCCCAGCACATAGCTCTGCATTCAACATCTGCTCGAAAATAGCCCTTCAAAGCATCCTCAAAGTGCTTGATAGCCTGATCATATTGTTCCTTATCATAGAGCTTCAAACCTGTATGATACTCTTCCTAACGGACAGAATTAGATAAATTTAAGTCTTTGTTATACAATCATTATGCAATGGCAGAACTGTATTACTTTTACATTTCTACGTATACAATATCCCTGCAGATAATTTATTCCTGTCTGGAGTAACAATTTCCCCCACGTATGTGACCTGATATGTGTGGTTGTTTTATTTTCCACTTTGGTGTCCAGAAATGATTTAAAAAGGAAATGTAACCTCCATCTGGTAAACCAGTCACAGAAAATGTGTTTTCAGGCAGTGAAGGGTATTTTATTGTCAGAGGTAGCAGAGTCAGCTAAAATCTCAAATGTCGTTAGCTATTATGCTGGCTCGGTCTGACACAATAATATGTGTATGTGTATGTGTAGGAGCTAATAAGTAATATACCTATAAACTTACGAATGCTGGATGAGCCATGTCGTGCTTTGCAATACTGATTAACTAGGTCTAAAAGGTACATTTACATCAGGTATCCCAGCAAACCTCCCATGCACATTGACAGGATAGTGTCATATAGGGGCTGATTTTCTAAAGGCAAATAGACTGTGCACTTTGCAAAGTGCAGTTGTACTCTGCAATTAAAGTTGCTCCAGAGCTTAGTAAATGAGCAGGAGCTCCACGGACTTCCATCTTCCAATCATGTACAAGCAAAAATGCATTTCTTTTTTTTTTCGATGCATGCGATTGAGTATTCTTTGCAAAGTGAAGCTTTACCTCACTTACTAAGCAATCGAGCAACTGCTCTTTCAGAGTGCAACAGCACTTTGCAAAGTGCACAGTCTATTTGCTTTTAGTAAATCAACACCATAGACTTAGAAGGAATTAGAACAACATTATATAGAAAATGCCATTCGTTATTTTGTTTTATTATATACTACATGTTTTGTAAAGGATGCAGAAAAAGAACACAATGCTATGTTTGCTTCTGATTCTGACTTTATTATGGTACTTTTTAACAAAATGGTTTCATTCACAGCAAGGCAGCTGTCCGTAACCTTTCTTCTGTTGCTTATCCCCAGCAGCCCTTTAACCACTTCAGCCCCGGAAGGATTTACCCCCTTATTGACCAGACGGTTTTTTATGATACGGCACTGCGTTGCTTTAACTGACAATTGCGCGGTCGTGCAACGCTGTACCCAAACAAAATTGATGTCCTTTTTTCCCCACAAATAGAGCTTTCTTTTGTTGGTATTTGATCACCTCTATGTCATTTCTGATCACCGCTATAAACAAAAAAAGGCCGCAAATTTTGAAAAAAAAAACAATATTTTTTGCTTTCTGCTATAATACATATAAAAAAAATATATAAAAAAACAAACGCATTCATCAGTTTGGGCCAATATGTATTCCTCTACATATTTTTGGTAAAAAAAAACATTTTTGACACTTTTTTTGGTAACCAGTGACATTAACCACTTACCGACAGCCCGCCGTCGTCTTACTGCGGCAATATGTGGGCGCGTGCGCACTCCCATTGGCCTGTGGGGGAACCAATCAGCGGGTGGGGCGGACTCTATGTCCGCCGGCCACCCACTATTGTTCCTCGCAGTGAAAGAACAGGGATCTGCCTTTGTAAACAAGGCAGATCCCCGTTCTGACAGGGGAAATGACAATGCTAAGCAGGAAGATGGATCTGTGTGTTTTCCCCAGTGAGCCCTTCCCCATACAGTTAGAAACACCTCCCAGAAAACACGTTTAACCCTTTGATCACCCCTGGTGTTAACTCCTTCCCTACCAGTGACATTTATATAGTAATCAGTGCTTTTTTATAGCACTGATTGCTGTATAACTGTCAATGGTCCCAAAAAAGTGTCTGATCTGTCCACCGCAATGTCGCAGTCCCGCTAAAAATCGCTGATCATCATCATTACTAGTAGAGTTGAGCGAACCTCTGGAAGTTCGGGTTCTGCTGGTCCGTCCAAACTTCGGGACAAAGTCCGGGTCCGGGTCCGGACGGAACCCGAACGATCGCACGGACACTGTCAATATGTCGTTAGTCACGATATTTTTTCGTGACTAATGATATATTTACAGTGACCATCCCTTCCTCAATTGTGGTCCCCACTAGTTTCCCAATTTGCACAAAAGACCCTCCACAAAGATTGACATACCCCTTCCCGAGTGACCCCTTTTGTGTGTCTAGGTAGAAGGACGAATCGTAACAGTAAAGGGGACAGTCTTGCCCCTAGACGGAACAAATGTTTCCGTCTAGGGACAAGAAAGTGACGCTCCTTGTTATCACCCACCGGCCGCCTGTATCTCAGGCGGGGTGGGCGACTAACCAAGGGGGTGTCCGGTTACC
>BLSH010068827.1:206992-224286 GCA_018402905.1 Glandirana rugosa | reverse complement strand
AAAGCAGCGGTATGTGAAATCTCTAATTTCTGCTATCTGTCCTCAGAGCAACAGCACAGACAGCAGTAGTAAAGTAATCTATCTCAGGATGCAGGATCAGGTCTTAAAATGTCTCAAATCGGTCCCTCACGCAGTCAGCTACCTTTCCCTACACTAACCCAAGGAGCATGTGACTGCAGCACTGTGACTCCAGCTTATAAAGAGGCTGGGTCACATGATGCACCGGCCAATCACAGCCATGCCATTAGTAGGCATGGCTGTGATGGCTTCTAAGGGCAAACCAGTGAAACACTTGTTGATTGGCTGCCCTGCAGCTTCTCAACACGTGGAGTAAAATAGCAGAACCCCGGACCGAACCCGAACGATTTTTGAAATGTCCGGGTCCGGGTCCGTGCCACGGACACCCGAAAGTTCGGTACGGACCCGAACGTTACAGTCCGGGTTCGCTCAACACTAATTACTAGTAAAAAAATAATTAATAATAAAAATGTCATAAAAATGCCATAAATCTACCCCTATTTTGTAGATGCTATAACTTTTATGCAAATTAATCAATATACGATTTTTGCGATTTTTTTTCCAAAAATATGTGGCAGAATACATATTGTCCTAAACTGATGAAGAAATTTGTTTTTTTTTCATATTTTTTGGATATTTATTATACTAAAAGTAAAAGATATTGTGTTTTTTTTCAAAATTGTCATTTTTTTTGTTTATAGCACAAAAAATAAAAACTGCAGAGGTGATCAAATACCACCAAAAGAAAGCTCTATTTGCGGGAAAAAAAGGACGTCAATTTTGTTTGGGTACAACGTTGCACAACTGCGCAATTGTCAGTTCCGTATCACAAAAAATGGCCTGGCCATTAAGGGGGAAATCCTTTTAGTGCTTAAGTAGTTAATACAGTGATCAGTGCTAAAAATATGCACTGACATTGTACTAATGACACTGACAGGGAAGGGGCTAAAATCACGGGCGATCAAGGGATTAAATGTGTTCCCTCTTTGTGATTACTAACTGTATTGGTAGACTGTGTGACTGGGGAAACACACATATCCATCTTCCTGCTTAGCAGGAAGAAAGATCTCTGTGTCATCCCCTGACAGAACGGGGATTTGCCTTGTTTACTTTGGCAGATCCCCATTCTGTCTCTGCAGGGAACGACATCGGGCGGCCGACCAACATCGAGTCTGCCGAACCCGCTAATTGGCTCCCCTGCCGCCCAATCGGAGCATGCATGCCCAAGAAAGCTAGTGCACGAATTGCCATACCGGTGTGCCGATTTGTGCAGCTGAGCCACCTTGCCGCAGTACATCTGCGGAGGGGTGTCGGCAAGTGGTTAAGTAGGCATTATTTGCCTGGGATGTAGATCAACGTTTGTTACATATGACTATTGACATCAGTGACAACTATCAGTGTATTGGGAGTGTCCAGTGAGCTGGGGGGGTTAAAGTAGTTGCATATATCAAATTATCAAAAGTAGTGACTGGCCTCAGGTGATCCACAGAGGTTAAACAAATCTTCCTACATAAATTGTGCCTGTTTATCTGTAGCCATTTCTTTTCTACAGCTGCTCAAAGTCCAGAATGTGTATAGCTTTTTGGAACTTTCAGAAAGCAGAGGGTGGACAGCTGAAGTTACACTCTGCAGAGCTCAATGAGAGCTGGTTGGAGGGACGGGACACACAACTCTTCACACAGCACACAGGAGCAGAGCTGAGGCTGTCAATTTGTTTTCATATTTTTTGTTGTCAGGAAAACTAGTAAGAAATAACTCAGATTACAGAGGATCGGGGCAACAGACAGAAATTACACTTTGTGCTCTGGATTGAGACACGCACACACTATAGAGGGCTATACTTTGTTCATATTTAATGTCTGAGGTTTAAAACCACTTTAAAGCCCACTTACTTTGAGTATCAGGTTTTAGAGGTTACTTGAAGTTTGACAGTTGAGGCTAAATTCACATACTTTTTCCAATTCCTGAGAGTGCATTCAAGCTACTATACTTCAAGCTAGATAACTCATAGATAATGTTTTAATGCATAGACTGCAGAATAATAAAACAATGCAGTTGATTTGCTAAAGGCAAATAGACTGCACACTTTGCAAAGTACAGTTGCAATCTGCAAGTGCAGTTGCTCCAGAGCTTAGTAAAGAAGCAGAAGGTCTACTGGCTTCCATCATCCAATCACGTGCAAGCAAAAATGCTGTTTTTTTTTTTTTTTTTCCTTGCATGTGATAGGGTGTGCTTTGTGAAGTGAAATTTTGCCTCATTTATTAAGCTCTGGAGCAAATGCACTTTGCACAGTCTATTTACCTTTAGTATATAAACCCCATTGTTACACCTGAGCATGGTGAGTAAATATGCACTCTGGTAGTGGACGTGTCACTATCATACAGAGAAAGGAATGGTATAAATCTTTAAGTACAGTACAATATAAATTATTTAGGAGTGAAAATTCAGATTTTTTTTGATATTTTAACAGCTTCCCCTTCTATTACACAATAGAGAGAAGAAAAAAGTAGGATATCACAACTTTATGTGTAGCAGTTAATCTTCAAAGCAGAACTTCACCCAAAAGGGAAAGTTCCACTATTCCTCTTCCCCCCCCCTTCTTAACAGTTTGGATCTATTTTTTTTGGGGGGGGGGTGGGCTTAATACACCAGTGCCAGAGACCGAAGAAGAAATCAGCCGGGTGAGGACATGGCTGGATCTTGGGGCAGGAGAGTGCCCTATTATTAAAAGTAAGCAACTTCAGTTTTTGTTGTATTCATTTTTGAGCAGTTGACTAGACAACCAATTTTAAATATACCTGAGCCTCAGTTCACACAGAACGGATATGATTCGCACCGCACTGCAGTGTGAGTCACATGCGATCTCTCTGCGATACAATCTCAGCCATAGTGATAGTATGGCTGAGATCGCATCGCAATCGGATCAAACTCGCACAGGACCCTTTTTGTTCGCAGGGTCAGAATCGGATCGCATGGTGGTTCAGACCATGCGGTCCGATTCCTGTGCGAGTTTGCAGATGGCACTGTGATATGTGAACTGAAAAGGGGGTGTCATTAACAATGTACTAACACCTCCCTTCAGAGTTCGCATAGGGCAGTGTGAACTGCCGCCGTGAGGCTAGCGATGTGGGAACCTGCAGTGGATTTGCAGGGTTCCCGCATCGCTGCAGTAGGAACCGAGCCTAAAGCCTAACTTCTATTTTTTTTTAGCTTTGATGAGGAAGGGTTAACTACCATCAGTTTTGGGAAGTTGTCCATTAAATTCCTTTTCTGTAGGCACAACTTACAAGAAGTAAGAGGAAAGGTTTCAAAGCAGGCACGCACTCTCTGACAGCCAGATTGTCCCTATTGGAAGACTTCTCTTTCTATTCTTGGCCAGTGACAACTCAAAATTCTGGATTCTCTTTCAGTGCTGGTGACAATGGTTCCCAATAGTGACAATGGTTCCCAAGACAAATAGAGAGAGTGAATGTCTGCAGCAGGACAAAATGAGTAATTAAAACCCTTTCCCACTCTATTCAACACTAAAAAAATGCTTGCGGTAAATGTTATTGTTTTGAAATAGCAGAAAAACAGTAAAATGTTTGATATCCCTTTAATCATGTGGTTCCTAAATTCCTTCAAGGTGGGATGGTAATTGTGCTAAAACACACAAACACAAACCACATTTTAAAAAAGCACAGTCACTGAGGAAATGGTCCAATTTAATCATAAATACTAAAATAAAGAGGCATGACAAATACGGTCGCTTGAATTGAAACTGAATGCGAGTCTGAATGACCAGTGGGAAAAATCTTATAATGAGAAGCATGTGTGCTGCGGTTTCTGTTCAATTACGTCAACTTACTTGGATCCCAGCGCACTAAAGATTGGATAATGTAGGAGAAAAATGCTACAAATTATACAATGGACTATTTGGACTAGCAAATTCAAAGATGTATAAATCAGACAGGAATACTTACCATATAAGCATGGCTCTCCCTGTCCACTAGTGGGCTGTCTGACTTGGTTTGATACGTTTTTAAATTCTGCTGCACTTCCATATGCTCAGGATTGGCCATAAAGAAGGTATGAGCAGCTTGAGTGGCTTCATCCAGCTGATTCAACTAGAAAATAGAAAAATAGATACAATCAGTTTCTTTGACTAGCCCATAGATGTTATTAATTCATAGCATATAAAGCAAAACATTAATACAGTTGACCTAATGAAGAAGACATGAGTTTGTCCTCCAAAATGATTTCTAAGTCCAAGTAAAGCTAACACCAAATACTCAGCTTTTGGAACATTTATGGTGTTTATGAAGACCCTTGTGTGCTCCAATGCCATTTATTACAAAGTCCTGCACAGCATAACACTGGCGTCATATGAAAGAATATTTCAGCACATGTCAAAATGTTCATAAATAAACCTGGATATATTGTTACAGGGCAGCTAAAATGTCAGCAAAAAAATTATCTTGGGCTTTTATTTGTGTATAAGTCCACCTTGTTTACCAGGTATGTGATAACTAAAAAGTAGGCACCCCTAGCAAACAATTCTGATTTGATTTTCATGTCTGTTAGCTCAAACTACAGTATACTCAAATCTTGGTTCAATTCATTACGATGGCTTATTGTGAGGCCTTGATTGGGACATATTTAAATATACAGTATTTATAAACAGGAGGTTGAATCCAAGCACAAATTCAAATCATGAAAACTGAGTGCATGACCATGCTTGGGGATCAGGTCATGGTCCAGTGCATAGAGTCAAGGCTGTGAGTGCATCAGGCATATTAACTAATATGTGTACACATGAATGTTTAGCACTAGCTTTTGGCACCCGGAGCCCTGTTTAAATCACAGCAAAACAAAGGAGACTTGCTGAATGGTCATCAGCTTCTGTCTCTTGGCCAGACCAGCATCCTGCTGTTCTGTATTTGATATGTCTTGCCTCCTAATGCCTCCTAATGCTACCATAACCTGATCTCCTTTTGTTGACCTTGGATTGTCTCCCGACTTCATCCTCTGTCTGCTGTTTTGGTGCTTTTTTTTTTTTTTTTTTTTTTACAAATTCCTTTTTATTGCTTTTTCAATTGCAATACAAGTACACTCATCAAACAATAGACAGCACAAAACAGTACAACAATAAAACAATGACACCTTAGCACCGGTGGCTACAATAGCACTTTCAGTAATCAGCCATAAAAACTAAGAGAAACAGATTCATACAGTGAATAAGGTACATGGTAAGGGCTACACAAAGTGCCATGATTGGTTGGTCAAGTCAGAGACAGAACCAAAAAGAAAAAATTGGATACAACCCTGGTAGCTACTAGGTACAAAAGAGGCTTCATAAAGTGACTAATCTTGAAAAATTGCTAAAGGATCCAAAAGAGACTTACAGAATATGATATATTATAATAAACAGTAAAACAGTGGTAATGAAACAATCAATCTGACACTGTAGATGTGGAATTGACCCAGCCACCCCAGATCTTGTCTATTTTAGCAGGTACTCACCTATTTGTGTAGGTGGCTTTATAGAATGGTAGGTTTTATTTGTCAAGGCCTTGCAGGCCGACAGAGTGGGTGCAGAATAGGATTGCCACCTTATGCCTTTAAGCTTTTTTCCAGGAAAGTGTTTCTAGCGTAGAAAAGGGATAATATAAGCAAAGTATGGATAGTTTTCAAGGATGCCAGAGAATCCACCAGGCTTAACAGACACACCTCAATAGAGGAGGTGATGACCAAAGTAGTGACAGATTGGATGCAACTTACTATACAATCTCCTGACAATATTGTTGAATGAATAGACACTCCCAAAAAATATGCATAAAGTTGGCATTAAAAGAGTAACAGTGCCAATGGGTGGAGGATTGAGTACTAAAAAGTTAGTCCTTTACATACAAACTTTTTAAAGATACGAACATGCCTTTGCATGTCCAATCATGTGAGTTAGCTCTTATTCCTGGCATACATTCTCATGCGTACATCCTCTACAAGTGGTTGTGTTTCCGTGCACTTTAATGTATACAGTACTTTATCTTTATTTCAAACTTTTTTCTATGTATTATTTGTGTGAAATGTGTTATAAACCTATTACAGTAGTTTATTGGGCTGATTGTATTGGTTGGGTATTTTATTGGACTTTCAATCAAATTGGACTTATGAACATGCTCTCAGAACAGAACTTGTTCGTATGTAGGGGTCTTACTGTACACCCTGGCTGTTTCGGTACTTCTGATGCTCATTTGATATTGACCCTGGCCTGGCTTCTGACCATGCTCCTGCCTTCTGATTTGGTACTGCCACTACCCAGTTGCTGCTGACTCTGGCTCATCTTGACTATGGCTTCGCTTTCAACACCTGCGGGTTCCTGTGCTCCACCTGCTTTCCAGCATTCTGCACAAGCTCCAGTATGAGCGTTCACAGCACCCCAGCCGCATTCAGATTGTTGTCTGGACAAACCACTGTGCCAAGACCTACCACAGGCACCTGAGCTACTCCTCGTTCTGCTATACCCTGTCACCAACTCCAGGGGGCATTGGACAGGAAATGTAATGGAAGCCCTCTCAGCTGCTCAACTTCAACCAGGTACATGATATTCAATTCATTGCATTTAGTGGCACTGGGTGTAGAGAACATTTAATTATGTAGGCAAATACTTTTTTGCATATAAATGTACAGCTGTAAATGCAATCAAGGCTAATGTAACAATAGTCATGATATAAATACAGCAAACATTACTGAGACCTAGGATTTCTACTGAAAAAGTGGAAATCCAGACATTGAACAAATGGAGGCAAATTCATGATCCATGCAAGCAAATCCTGCCAGTAATTACACTTTATAACTAGTTGAGAACTCTCACAGGTGGACAGCAGTCTAAAAGCTTTGAATGGTCAGCAAATCAATAATTTTCTGCTTATTAAATATGCCTTGTTTCGGGTATACGATGGCTGAGTTTCAGCTTGCTAAAAATCAAGCCCACATTCCTAAACCATTTGTTGCTTTTTCATAGTAAAATGTATACTTAAAACACATGTGGAAACTGCATTATTTAGATAAAGATTTTCCGCCTGAGGTCAATAATCAATTGCAGAAAAATAAAATGATGATAGTTTAGCCAAGTATTCAAGAAGGTAAAAAAGCACATGGGATATGTTAATAAATTATATGCTATGCCAAATTGGACAACTCCTTTTAATCAGTGTTCAACAAGCTCTTCTGTGCTTTGTTCCCAAGAGACTTAAGTCTGAGGATGGAAGTTTTTTTTCCAGGACTTTACAAGTTGAAATGCTAGATTTGTTTGGGGAGTTTCAGGCTTCCTGGAGTGACATCATGACCACACAATGATTTTCCTGTTCGGAGTGACGTTGCTGACTGAGAGCAGGCTTTCCCCTTGAGCTCTGCATTCCAAAGCAGTGAGCTCTGTTGTATTACACTTCATTCCACTGTGAATGTGGCTATTAGATCTGATTTTTGAACATTCTGAAGGATCCCTCCAGGGCTTTACAATCTTCATACCTTCACAGAAAGACGTCCTTCACTAACGTAATGCCAAAAACATTACTGCAGTCTTTATTGTAGAGATTTTGCAGATCACCTGTGTTTAATCTAAAAAATTTGTTCTTAGTGAAATGATAAAATGGTCTTGTTGGAATAGCTATAACTTTTGACATAATAACAATAACAAAACTAGATGGTTTTCCTTGCTGTGCCCAGACTTAAGTAAGATGTTGAGGCTTGTTTGTTATTTAAATGCTCTCCGCCTCCGAGCAACAGCATCTGACTTACATTCCAGCACACCTGTGTATATCAGACATCATAAATCTAGGTGTTTGGACATAACTCATCATTTTACCACCACAGATGTCATTGCTAGAAGACATTTGCTACATCAATGTGAAGATCTCATCATGGAAATTTTGTTGTGTGATGGACTGACATTTCACAGGTAAGGCAGTGCATCCAAGGTAACTTATGTCTGGCAAGAAGATGCACCAATCACTCCAGGAATCTGGCATTTGTAACACATATCCCTCATAAGGCTATGTTCACATCTGTGTGGGTGCAGGAATGTGTGCAAATAACACACGCTCCCACACCTATATGCAGTTGTACACAAAATGTGGTGCTTTAATGGAAACATGCAGGGGTACCATTAATTCCTAATGGCACCACTACACGCTAAAAAATGCGGTGCAGTTTGCCACACACGGAAACACATGGTGCAAAACCATTAAAAAAAAAAGGTTTGTACTAGCAGCCCAAAACAGGTTCACTCAAGCTATGATTCATGCCAAAATAGAAGCGGTATTGTTGGATAGGATCCCTAAATATGAGGAGCCCTTGGGTTGAACACTATTTGTCCTTCAACTTAGACAATACACTTTTACTCCCATAGATGCTCCCATGTACAAGCGAGAAGCAATGTCCACAACACCCCCTAGATGACCCAGTTTCCCCCAGGGAAAGTTACCTTTAGGATCCCTAAATATGAGGAGCCCTTGGGTTTAACACTATTTATCCTTCAACTTAGACAATACACTTTTACTCCCATAGATGCTCCCATGTACAAGCGAGAAGCAATGTCCACAACACCCCCTAGATGACCCAGTTTCCCCCAGGGAAAGTTACCTTTAGGATCCCTAAATATGAGGAGCCCTTGGGTTTAACACTATTTATCCTTCAACTTAGACAATACACTTTTACTCCCATAGATGCTCCCATGTACAAGCGAGAAGCAATGTCCACAACACCCCCTAGATGACCCAGTTTCCCCCAGGGAAAGTTACCTCCTCCCCTATTCTTTCTTTTACCCTTAGACAATTCACACTCTACTGTATATTCCTCTCCTGTGTACTTAACACTCTCTCACATGTCTCTTTCTTCTTCATTATCATGGTTTATCATAACCTTAACATATTCCATATCCATTCATCCCCCAGGCCACCATCTACCATATAACACAGGCCCACCCTGATGCTTAGGGTTGGAGGCAAGCAAAATGTGCCTTCTTCAACCTCACTCCCAGGCCTACACATATTACTGTTCAAACTGGTTATGTTTTTCAGCACAACCTGGAACCACTCCATGGTTAGGGCGTCATTTGCCTAACAAACCTTGACCATATTATTCTAAAGCAATCACTTTACTACATTTCACTGTTAAGATTGTTTTCATTTCCGTTTCAAAGAAGAATGATTGCTCCAATCCTCTTATGCCACAGAATGTATCTGTGACATGTTCATTGTATTTTGTTAATTTCCTCACCAATAAAATATTTGAACAAGAAAAAAGGGTTGAGGGACCTTTTCCCTGCAGGAAACACAGATAGAGCAGCCCACTCAAATTAATGAGCTGCTGTGCCTGCACAAACACGGCAGGCAGAGCCGCTTAGGTGTTAACATAGCTTGAGACCTCATACACACTAGTCGTTTATCCTCAGTGCATGAGGCTCCGGCATTTGAGTGAGATTGGGAAGTACAGGTGCGCCATCAAGCCCGCTGCTGGTAGCCTGTAAAAATGTATAAGAGGCCGACAACTAGTAATTTATATTATATTTATTATATATAATATTTTTATATTAAGTTCAATTTTTGTATTTAATATAACCCATTAGCACTGAAATTAGGCATTATTACAGAGGGAGGGTGGTTCTGTAAACCCAACATACTTTATGTCCTAGGGTGACAACACTGTTCCACCATATATACAGTGCGGTAAGTTTTGTCACCCTTACTGGCAGTGTGTCACTACCAGGGGAAAACCCCCCCCAGAAATAATAGTCAAAAAAGAAACTAATGCAGCCACCATACCATCATGTCATGGACTGGTAATCTGTCATGCATTTTATTGTTGTTCTTGTGTTTAGCTGCCCTGTAAAGTTTGGTGTTCACAGGTATGACAGTCTACTATGAGGGGTGAGGACAGTGTGAGCAGCAGCAGCCATACGAGGCGTAAGGCCTTATTCACACCTATGTATTTTTAGTGCCTTTTGCATTTTGCAGATTTGCAGTACAGAACGTGTTCCATAGGAAACCATGTTAAATTGACTGTAGTGCAAATCTGCAAAATGCAAAAAGCACTAAAAATGTATAGGTGTGAATCAGGCCTACAGAGCTGCTAATAGACAATGACTGTGTGGCTTCATCTTATGGTTTTAAACACATTGTATGTCAATGGTGCACTGGAAGCACCATTAGATCGTGAGTACCTCTCTTAAAGCGGTTTAATAAATTGTGTGATTTTAAAATTATATAAGCACTATGTAGTTCATTTTCCCATTCAATAGGCACAAAGGAGATTGATCCAAGGAGCAGCACAGGAGTCTGGAGATCCAACGTTAATTGAGCCCAGGGGTGGCTCAGCAGCGCTGATTGACCAAACTTAGTTGTGTGGTCACACACCCTGAGATGAGGAGATAACCACAGGGGGAGCACAGAGTGTTGGCACATTTTTTCATGTGGAGCACTAAAGCACGGAGTATTACATGTGGATACATCACTAAATGGACTTGGAATAAGCACGCACAGGATTGGTGCAGTGGAGGATTTTATTTTGCATGTTTTATTTCACATCCACCAATTATCAGAGCACTATGTATGGACTTGTAATGTATATGGCACTGAATTAATGTATTGGAGAAATGTATGGTTGTTTCATATTGCCATTGATGATAGCTATAGTGATAATTATTTAATTGATGATATTGAATACAGCACAGATTATATTGTTTAATATTAAGCAACAGAGCCACACTATTATATTTATTTATATTATTTTGCACATACATATGGGAATGTGACAACAGCTACATTTATACATATTTCTCTGGACAGTACAATAGTGAACACACGTGGTAGCTCTCAACAGTTTATTCAATATAATGACAGTCTACTATATTTAGGGTCTGGTGAGTTACCCATTACTATGTCTTGGTAAAAGAGAAGTATGGGGTTGTTTTTTTTACTTACCCAGGTGGATGCAGCATCGGTCTGATGCTGCATCCTTCCCCCGCCGGCTCTACCACTGAGAACTGAGCGATCAAACACCGTTGATCACTTGGTTCTCAGGGCTCCCCGAGCAGAGAGCTGGTGACTGTCAGTCACTGCTCTTTGCTCTGTCCCCCCTCCCTAATTGGAGCACTGAGCTGTGGAGGGGGCGGGAGCGGGCGGCTCAGGCTCTCAGCGGCTATCTGAGAAGCTGATCTGGGTGCCGGTCCAGGCATGTGGGAAAATCCTGACTTCATTGTTGCAATCTTGCCCGAGCCTGGACCGGCTTTCTGACTTCAGCCAACAGCGGGCTTTAGACTGCTGTCTGCTAAACACGGGTGCAGAACAAATTGCACTCCTGTGAACCACAGAAGAAGTACAGACAAACAAGCTTTGGCTGTACTTCTCCTTTAATGAAAACACAAGACTGGATCTCAGTTGAACAAACTGTCTTTTAGTTTGTAAACCAGAAAATGCTGCTGATTGATGGCCTCATTGAGCTGATGATGTGCATGTTTCCCAGTGAGACTGTGTTCATTCCCTTTACTCATGTGTCAGATTACACTCACCTTTGTGCAGTGTGTGATGTCAGATCCCTTCTCAATGCCCACTGAAAGCTGAGAAATACCATCTGATATGTGTACTTTAGAGGGCTCTGGAGGAGAGAGGGTTGCAAATAAACAGGTATGAAATGTGTGGGAGGATTTTCTTCATCATTGCTTATCACCCGAGGCCAGTCATTTCAGTGAGTTTATGTAAAGTTTTATTACGACTTTATAGTGGAAGTCCAGATTAACCAGACAATCTGTGAATAATCAGACTCTCCTCATTCACAGATTGTGTTACAGGCAGTGTATTCAGGGAAAGGCCTTTTCTCAATGGAGGAGAAAACAGGAAGGGAATATCCCTGTTGGATCATCTTGAGTGCAGCTGAGCCTGGAGACCCATTGCTAGGGGTCCAACAGCAGAAAGAGGACAGGGTAGTCCTGCAGTGAAGATTTCTACAGAATCCAGCAGCCAAAACTTTGTGGGGCATAAGGCTTCATTCACATGGGTGTACTTAAAGTGGTTGTAAACCTCTGAAATAAAAAACAAACAAAGCATATCCTTCTATAGTGTCTACATGCAGTGACTCAAAGAAACTACTGTGATTTCTATGTGATATCTCATTCCACTGATATATGCCTATGCTGACACCAAGCAATCACATGAGATGGCTCCACCACCCTTCCAGCACACAGCATGTGAATGGCAGCCTCAGCTGTGCATGTTTTTCTATAAGACTGTGTTCATTGCCTCCACTCATGTCTCAGATTACATTTAGCTTGATGCTCTATGCTGTGCAGTATGTGACATCAGATCCCTGCCTTCTGGAGCTCAGAAATGCTGTGTAAAATGTGTGCTTTAGGAGACTGTAGAGGAGAGAGAGCAATGCACATAAACAGATACAACTTATGTTGGAGGATTTGTTTTATTTCTGTGTATTACTTGATGCCAGTCACTTCAGAGCGTATATGTAAGGATTGATAACCATTTTAATTGTACACGTGTGTAAAGGCCGTGTTTATCCTACATGGGATGCTCAGGTGTTCCATGCATCTGCATGCAGGCAGTGCCATTCAAATCAAAAGGGATGCATCGGCTAAATAGACACATCTGCTGCTCTCACTTTCATACCTGTGTGGGTGCACGTGGCTCCCCAAACTCATATTCAGGGACATGCACTCGCACCCACATGGCAGTCAAAAGTCAAGTGTCCTTACAGCTGCTGCATCTTAACTGACATGGATGGGACAGCCTGTATGCAGATGCATAGAGCACCTCTGCATCCTGTGCAGACAAAACACGGCCCTCACATGGGTGTATGATTAAGTATGCCTGTGTGAATGAGTCTCAGTTCATTCCAGGTGATGCAACTAAAGGTGTAGAGAAAAAAATGTTTTTTTACCAAACTTCAGCTTTAAGTTATTGCTAATTTAAGCTGTACAATTATTTGTTTGCCTGGAGTTCCAAGGTGAACAAGAAGCACACTTCAATTATAACCATGTAGTGTTCATAATGAATGTTTAAATTAACTGTTTCATCATTTAACACACTTTCATTTTATTATTTATGATCAACGCTATTGGCTCACAACAACTCTGAACAAGTTTGGAATGCATTTTTGTTATTTTGGTGTAGGTATAACACATATTAATAACATTTAATACTAATTATGTAGGGTGTTGCATGGGTGTGGATGCTATTGATGTTGCCCTCTAGATATTTATGAAAACTCCCCCTTGGTAACCCCTATACACTTTTTTAAAATATTTAGAAATATAATGACGATGAGTTATTTTAAAGATTTAGTAAACAAGATATCTTCCAAAGCATGTGCTTACAAAAAGTTATTTAGCTATTTTTTTAGGGTAGTATTTTTTACTTTTTGTACCAGTGCAACACACAAATAACTACATTTATCCAAGTACGCGCATTCATTCTGTTACAAAAGTTAGTTGCTTGACTATTACAGATATTCTCTCATCATGTAAACCGTACAAGAAAACTGAATCTAGGGGGAGCCAAAGTTTTAAAGAAATGTGTAATGATCAGCCTTGACCCTTTGACATCTGCATCTTAATTAGACCCTTTCACACGGGCTGTCCAATCAGGTCCACCTGTTGGCTTTTCAGGCAGACCTGATCGGACCTTGTATTTTCCTCTATGGAGGAATCCGATCCTGTTCACCAAAAATTGACAGATGGTGGTCCTATTTCCATCTGACTGGAAAAGGACAGGCGTTCAGTTTCCATCCGATTGCCCCATAGAGGACTCCTCCTCCTGTTCAGAGGGGATCGGTGGAGAGATCCCCCACTAAGCAAGTGGATTCTGCTTAGTGGGGGCATCCGTGTGAAAGGGGCCTTAACCTCCCTGGCGGTGTTCCCGAGTGTGGCTCGGGGTGGATTTTCAGTACCAAGAGCGGTAACCCCAAGCCACACTCGGGATTGCATCGCTGGATCCAGGCAATGTTACTTACCTTGTCCCCTGGATCCAGCGATGTCCTCCCGCGGTGTCAGCGTGTCTCTCCGCCGCCAGATGACTCCTGTGTGCCGGGCTCCGTTCCCTGCGAGCGTCGCGTCGCACGGGGACGGAGACCGGCGGGAAATTCAAAAAGTTAAACACACACAGCACATACAGTACACTGTAATCTTATAGATTACATTACTGTATGAAGTCATTTCACATCCCCTTTGTCCCTAGTGGTTTGCCCAGAGCCCTGCATGCACTTTTATATTATATATGTCATTCGTTCTGCCTGGAAACATGAGAATGTCCATAGCAACCAAAAAGTGTCCCTTTGCGTCAAAAGTGGTTTTTGATCAGCTAGAAAACACCGATAGTAAATAAGAATCATTTTCAGAATTGAGTGATACTGATTTTTGGGGAAATTTATCATCAGAAACTGAAAGTGACGACAGCGACAATTCTGCAAATTAGCAAATTTCTGCGTTTTTGGTTTGATTACATTATTGAATACATTTTATTACTATTATATTATTATTTTTGATAATTATTTTTAGTTATTTATTATATTATAATTTATGATTTAATTTTTCAAACTTTTTCATACCCGGGATGTCTACTAGACTCTGGTTTGGACAGATTTAAGTGAGTTATTGCTAAGAATTACAGGCCTACAATATAAAACGCCAAATTTTCATGCAAAATAATTGTACCGCTTTCAGCACCAAAAATCTGAAATAATCATACCACCAGGGAGGTTAAGCCTCGTACACACGGTGTGATGGTCATACGACCGAATGGCCCAAATCGTATGTTGGCTGTTGTATCTCGCGTACTGACATGCAACCGTCGTACAACCAAGCCGCACGTAGTGACGTGTTACGAGAGTATAAAGAGGAAGCTCAGGTGCATGTGATTTGTGAATTAGGAACATAGGTTTACACGAACGGACACTTCTGGACGTTCCTGACTTCTGAGCATGCCTGTTTTGCACAGTACAACTTGTTGGACCAACTTCTCTGTTCACACGATACAACGGTCGTACGACCGCTTGTTGTACTACCAAAGTTTTCTAGTCTGCTCATCCAACTTCTGCTGTACGACCGCCCTACGTCGGCTGTTCTAATCGCACGTACCAACGGTCGGATGACTGTACGACAAGTGCTCGTACGACCGTTTTCATACGACCGTCGCACCTTCTGTACGGGGCTTTACTCAGCAGTGCAGCTTAGGTCTCTGTTGTGCACACCTGACCTCATCAGTGGACTTTAAAGGCCAGAACCTCAAAGCTACACTTGATTAATATTTGTTTGCTTGCTCATGCTCTGGACAGAGGTCTGACTGTCTTTGACTTCTATTTGACTGCTTATGCTTGGGGATCATTCCTGTGTATTGTTTGGAATGTGTTTGTATACATCTGCTAATGTATGGCATTCTGCTACTGTTTGTATTTTGTCCTGACCATCTGTCTGAGGACATACACCAATAACCACTTTCTGCCCACGCAATAGCCAAATGACGACTACAGCGTGGGCTTCCAGTGCCGGGAAGGTGTCAATAGATGTCCCCCCCATCCGTGATCGCGCTGCTCGTAGCTTGCATGCTAGCTAGCATGCTCTCTGACTGCCGAGTCCTTCCAACTCGGCTGATCACAGAGCAGGGCAAAGGGCCAATCAGCTGTCAGCCAATGACGGAAGTAAACAAGCTGGTTATCGGCTTTTTCTCTCCTCGTAGTCAGAGTGAGGAAACAGCAGAAAGCCGGTAACCGGCTCCTGTTACAGGGACATTGACCCCTGCCTCAGTTCCTGCCAGTGCAGCTAATCAATGCCCACCAGTGTCACCTATCAGTGCCCACCAGTGCCACCTGGTGCTGCCAATCAATGCCTCAACATCAGTGTCACCTGTCTATGCTGCTTATCATAGCTACCTCATCAGTGCCTCCTTATCAGTGCGTATCAGTGCCCATCAGTGCCGCATCAGTGCCCATCAGTGCCACCTCATCAGTGCCCACCAGTGCTGCATCAGTGCCCATCAGTAGATCTCCATCAGTGCCCATCAGTGCAGCTTCATCAGTGCCCATCAATGCCACCTATCAGTGCCCATCAGTGCAGCCTCATCAGCGCACATCAGTAAAGGAGAAAAATTACCTGTTTGCAAAATTTTATAACAAAATTTTCTATCTTTTTTTTTGTTTCTTTAGCAAAAAATAAAAAAATCCAGTAGTGATTAAATACTGCCAAAAAGCTCTTTTTGTGTGAAAAAATTATAAATATTTCATAGGGGTGCAGTGTTGCATGACATTCAAAGTGCAACAGCGCTGAAAGCTGAAAATTGGCCTGGGCAGGAAGGGGGTTTAAGTGCCCAGTAAGCAAGTGGCTAATATCTGTTGACTGTTGCCCATGGCAACACTGAGGATCTACCAAAGTAAAATTCCTCTCTACGTATTTACATGTATTATAAAGTAACAATCTTGTTATGCAAAGGATTTTTGCCATTTATTTATGCATCAGAATTATTTTAAGCAATGGTCTCTCATTAAAAATATACATTAATATTACTCTTTGGGGTTGATTTACTAAAGACATATATACTGCTCACTTTGCAGTGAAGTGAAGTTGTAATTTGCATTGGAATTTTCCGGAATCATCCAATCATGGGCAAGCAAAAATGCTGTTTTTATTTGTTTGTTTGCATGCAATTGGCTAATATTTCCAAAGTGAAATGTCATCACATTCACTAAGCTTAGGGGGAAATTCCCATGAAAAGTGCAACTTTCCTTGCAAAGTGAACAGTCTATATGCCTTTAGCGAATCACCCTCTTCAATAGCAGTTACTAAAATGATCACCATTACACATGTCCATATATAACCATATTTCAGGTAATGGAACAACTAAACACTGAACCCACCACATGGATATGAACTGAACATATACACACCACTTGGAACCGTGAGCTGAATGTACCTGAAGCTCTCTCTACACACAAATATACACTTTGTGCTAGTTTCTGTTTACAGAATTAGGATGCTAAGCTGAGTTGTGGTTTCCAAGAATGTCTATATGCCTTACACGTAATTTCAATTTGCCTCTACGGTCTGTGCATCCTTGTAGTGGTTACTCGCTATGACATTTCTTCCTGTCTTGTACACAGAGGCGTAGCTTGAAGCTTGTGGGCCCTGATGCAAAAGCTGACCTGCGGGGGGGGGGGGGGGGGGGGGGGGGGGGGGGGGGGGGGGGGGGGGGGGGGGGGGGGGGGGGGGGGGGGGGGGGGGGGGGGGGGGGGGGGGGGGG
>BLSH010068827.1:170032-196566 GCA_018402905.1 Glandirana rugosa | reverse complement strand
CATATCTAAACGAGGGATCCTTTGAAGTGAATATTTGTTGAACAAAGAGGTCTGGGTCCCATTGTTTAGATGAACAAGTATAGGCCCCAAAGCTTCTGCGAAAAGCTTTTTCACATACAGGCAAAATAATGAAGATATTACCTCTAATATATATATATATATATATATATATATATATATATATATATTCATAATTACAATATTTTACAGCTGTTAATGGAGATTTTGCATAAATTCCTAAGGCAATACAGCAAACACGTGGAAGAAGGTGCTCTGGTCAGTTGAGACCAAAATTGAACTTTTTGGCCTAAAAGCAAAACACTATGTGTGGCAGAAAACTAACACTCCACATTATCCTGAACACACCATCCCCACCATGAAACATGGTGGTGACAGCATTATATTATGGGGATGCTTTTCTTCACCAGGGACAGGAAAGCTGATCAGAGTTGATGGGAAGATGAATGAAGCCAAATACAAGGCAATCTTAGAAGAAAACCTGTTAGAGTCTGCAAAAGACTTGAGACTGGGACGGAGGTTCACCTTTCAGCAGGACAACGACCCTAAGCATACAGCCAGAGCTACAATGGAATGGTTTAGATCAAAGCATATTCATGTGTTAGAATGGCCCAGTCAAAGTCCAGACCTAAATCCAATTGAGAATCTGTCACAAGACTTGAAAATTGCTGTTCATAGACGCTTTCCATTCAATCTGATAGAGCTGAAGCTATTTTGCAAAGAAGAATGGGCAAAAATGTCACTCTCTAGATGTGCAAAGCTGGTAGACACATCCCCAAAAAGACTTGCAGCTGTAATTGCAGCGAAAGGTGGTTCTACAAAGTATTGACTCGGGGCTGAACACAAATTCACACCACACTTTTTTAAAAAATTGGAAAACCATTCATCATTTTCCTTCCACTTCACAATTATTTTGTGTTGGTCTATCACATAAAATCCCAATAAAATACATTTACGTTTTTGGTTGTAACAGGACAAAATGTGGAAAATTTCAAGGGGTATGAATACCCGGTCCAAAGCAATAATTTGCAGTCAGTGCTGGAGCACAAGCATGTAGACAAGGAGTGGCTGAAATAGTCTGCAGGAGACCAGCAGCATTGATATATTACAATAATAATAATATTTTATATTTTAAAAAAGTAGCAATTGCTTAAGATAAATAGTGCAAAGTAAATGTCACCCAGTTAAGGTTTAGATCAACTTTAAATTGTGATCATTTCAACATATACTAGTGTGCTCTTATTGTGTGATGAAAGACTTTGTTATCTTTACACTAAAGATGTGCTTTAAACAAAAATCTAATAAAAACCCAATCATATGCCTGGTGCCCCATTTCTAAAGGGCTCAGCATTCCACATAGTGACCTAAAGGAGTTGCTAAGCAAATTAATATAACACTGGATTGCTTAGTTGAAAAATAAAAAACAAACCAACATCAAACGTTTGCTGCTTTGGTTAACATGAAGCAGACTGGTTCTCTTTATCATTCAGTTTATCCAGAAGTCTTATAGAGAAAGTCAAATAAATGATCACCAGCCAACAGCAATACACACTCCCTTCTTGGCCTGGAAAGGAGAAACTGCATAAAAGTAAGACTGTGTATACTTCAAAACCAACTTGCTGCTATGAGTTTGGCATCCATGCCAAAAAATGGGAGTGTGATTACATACAGCTCACCTGCACGGAATGGGTTGAGTGTAAGTCATTAATTTGTACATACCAGTCAACAAGCCATGTTCACCAATACTTATAATTAAAATAACAATAAACAAACTAAAAGCTAAATAAATTAAACAGTGGGACAAACTGAGTGGGAAACATTAGGGTTGATGGCAAAGAGATGGGGCACCTTGCAAGTGCAGTTGTCTAGAGCTTAGTAAATAAGGTAAAGCTTCACTTTACAAAACAATACACAATCACATGCAAGGAAAATAAAAATAACAGCATTTTACTTGCACATGATTGGATGATGGTAATCAGCAAAGCTTCCCTTCATTTACTAAACTCAGGAGTAACTGCATTTGTACAGTGCAGTGCACAGTCTATTTGCTTAGTAAACAAACCCCATCATGTCAACTATAGGATGCACCAATATATTTTCTAAAAATTATAATGGTAATTAACATGTTTGTAATAATTACAACTTATAGGATAACCAAAATAAAGGGGGCATTAAAATGTTACTATACCCACAATAGTACAATCAGTCTGTGTATGCAGTAAAGCATGCTTGTTATACTCACTGTGGAACCTAAGAGGTTAATCCTCTGCATTGTGTAAAAAGACTGTGTGATCCTGTCTTTTCCAATCCTTTCTATCTTCCACTGTCCCAAACCCTCTGTGCATGCTCAGTTTGATGTGCATTGCTAGAGAGTTGTTTTTTTCTTGGGAGAGTGCATGTAATCAGCACAGGGTATATAAGGGTATATAAGCACTGTCCAGACAGAGGGTCAGGGGTTAACACTAGCAGGGGTGCTTACAACGACCAGCTTTTATTTATTTATGTAAAACCTTTATCCCAAAGGGCAAAACAACTGTTGGAGTTTGGCTTTAATTTGTTAGTGCATTTACATCTGCTATTACATCTAACACTCCTCTCCCCTTAGACTGACAATGCTACTGTCTGCTACGGACCCTGTTCTCCTCCATCCAGAGTGGGGGCACTCTAATACATGAGGTGTGTTACAGGCCAGATCACCAGGGGAAAAAGTCTAAAATAAGAAATCTGATGTACCCACCACATCTAATGACCGGTAAACTGCAATATTTAGCATTTTTGGTGTTGGGTTTAATACCACTTTAACAATTTAGACTCACATGACTATTTGTTTATTTTTTATCCCTAGATCGAGGCAAGTTTATAGAACTGCAAGGGGACATACATAGGATAATAAAGGCAAGCTGGCACCTGCACCACACTGTTTAGTCACACAGCAATTCACAAAAAGTAACATTATTCTACAGTATCCAAGCACAGAGAAGTGTTAATGTCTGTGGCTTCAGTTCATTTAACAGCCATGCACTTCACAGTTTGCCAAAACCACTGATTTTCCAATAGTGAGTACTGGGCACAAACTTAATGTAAAATTGCTTTCAGACAAATTAGGTTTAACATAAACATATCAGGATAGACAGACTGTTGCAGACTTTTTCCTGAAAAATGCATGGTGTGGGGCTATCATCATTATTCTTCCCTACCTGGTGAATCACCGTCAAGCTATATGCTTTCTGCAGGATAATGATTTGCCTAATACCTAGGGTCAAAATGTAAGATCATTATATTAATGTCTACATTGTATTTCATTTATTTCTAGCCTATGCCTAATAGAGCCAGTTCACACTAGAATGCATTAAAGGAAATCTGCGTTCCATGCGCCTTTCCAGCAGCACATTTAAAATGCACAGCACTTGCGATCTGCAATGGTTGTCAGTGTTAACTTAGCAACACCCCACACGCAAGCCGCAAACGCAGTGCATTTGCCTGCATCGAATTGCATGGTACTACTGTACTGATCCGGTTGCTGTGTGTTTATTGAAGTAGTGCATGCATTGCTCCCAACTGTCTCTGATTTCAAAAGACTGTCCCTGATTTGAGTCCTTCTGTCCCTTTCTCCCTCATTTTGGTCTGATCTATATCATTGTATATAAAATGCACTTTTTATCTTTCAAAAAAGTGTTTCCCAGTGCTAAACCTTTCATCCAATTTCTAAAATGTTGCAGCTGTAAATGATAAAAGTCAATATTAAAGGAATACTAGTGGTAAAAAAACACTTGTGGGATTAACTAATCATTTTTTTAAACAAATTCTCTGCCTACATACTTTTGCTAATAGATGTCCCTCATTCCCATCTCAAAAAGGTGGGAGGTATGGTGCATGCACTACATTTGGTGAGGTCTGGAGTGATTTCAGTCCATACAAATGAATGGGTTGACATCACAGGGCATCCAGGTCGCATGTGAATTGAACAGGAATGCACAGCGTGTTCCTGTGCAATTAATGGTGTGAACCAGCCCCTAATCTGAAACATCTTGAAGTTTGTAAACTTTCTTTGTGAGGATCCCCACACATTTACTTCTTGAATTGTGTGACATGTATTCACTCTGTGAGTACCCACTGTAGTGTCAAACATTGCACAGAGCCTGCCTTCTGACCTACATGAGGAAGAGTTTAACGGTGCACGTTTAGAAGATATTCATTTAACCTACAGGTAAGCTTTATTATATGCTTACCTGTAGGTAAAAATACAAAAATAGAGTTTACTATCACTTTAAGAGTGAAATAAAGATAAGAATGTCAGTCAGTCAGTAGAATGCACCTTCATAAACAAGTTGGAAATAGTAATCACCACACTTGTATTCTCCTAAATCTGCTTTAAGAGAAGCGTGAAAAGGGACAGAAGCGCCAAGTGTGCGCTGGTATAGTACAGTTTTAATAACAATAAAGTAAAATACATAAAAGTGTTCCACTCACAAAAGATATCAACAGAGGGGGCTAGGTGTAAAGACATCTTGCCCGTGGAGAAGCTGCCACGCGTCCCCAGTGCAGGAGGTGGTCGGAGGACGCCGTGGAATCAAGCTGTCAAAAGCCGGGAACACAGTCAGTCAACCTCGGAGGGGAACAGCCAATATGGGCACTCTTTGGAGGCAAGCCATGCCTCCTTTCTCAGCCAGCTGTGGCTGAGGGAGGAGGCGTGGCTTGCCTCCGAAACACGTTAGCTGAGGAAGGAGGAGTGGCTTGCCTCCGAAAAGAGTCCCGATTGGCTGTTCCTTTCCAAGGTTGACAGACTATGTTCCTGGCACTTGACAGCTCACTTCTCCCAAAATCCTCCGACATCCTCCTACACTGGAGCCACGGCAGCGGCATGGACTGACAGCCCCTCCTCACCTTTTGTGAGTGGAACACTTTTATGTATTTTATTTTATTGGTATTAAAACTATACTACACCAGAGCACGCTTGGCGCTTCTCTCCCTTTTCCCTCTTCTCTTGCAGCGTGGGTCTCCCAGCTCTTTTGGACATAAGCAGCCTTGCATCTCTCTTGGACTACAGTTACTTATTTTAAATACTTCCAGGTTACATGCTTTCATCTCATATCCTGGACATTTATATGGACAGTACACCTTAAAATTTTATGGACAACAATTCAGAATCATTGAATTCTTGAATCCTTGAAGTTTTGGGCAGGGGCATAATGATAGGGGTTACAGGGGTTGCAATTGCAACCGGGCCCCATGGTCCCCATGGGCCTCCCTTGTACACCTGAATAGGAGGGATGGCGGGGATGGCATTTAGAGGAACCAATCTCCTCCATTTTCCTCTATCCAGCTTACTTGTCTTGTGCTGTTCCCAGGGTCCCTGTGTGCTTCCCTGGTCCCCCCCTCACAGAGCTGCTGTCTTCCCCCCTCCTTTCTCCTGCAAACTGCTGTAGAAGATGTGTCATGATGGAGAGAGATGGGAACGGGTCGGTAAATTTGTCATTTACGGGCTCCTTCCTTTTCTGAATGAACAGAGTCAGTGATTGGTACCAATTGGTTCATTCATAACTGAAGCATAGTAAACTGTTGTTTTTACTATACTTCTGTTTCTAAATGAATGGGAGGCTTGGTGCAATAAAGGGACCTGCAATAGGAGTAAAGGACCCCAGGATCAGTGGGAAGAGGGAAGGGCCCTGGCCAGGGGTCAGAGGGCCCTTCATAATTTCTTGCACTGGGGCCCTAGTTACGCCTCTGGTTTTGGGCACCCCCACTGAGTAGGGTAGCGCTGAGAACACTTTTTGTTCCTAGTTTCTAGTTTACGGTCAATACCTTTGGACTATTGCCATTCTCATAGAGAAGGGTAGCGCTGAGAATTTTTGTAGGTACCTAATTTCCTTACACAACTGTAAAACATAAATGTAAAGGGTCCTATGCTTCACGTATAGAAACAGCAGCAATATAAATGCTCTATTTAAACAGAGAAACACTTCACCATATCAGTCCATGCACCTTTAACCATGGATGGTAGATTCTGTCATTAAGGCTGCAGTTTTGCCCAGGCCGCCACAGAGAAAACCAATACCACATGAAAAGCAGTAGACCGCCTTTTACCATGGTCTTATTATAACATAAAATGTTAGCTTATATACTACCATCTGATTTGCAGAGACATCTGTACTTAAATTCAACTAAATGCACCCACTGGAAGAGAAAAAAAATCAAATAAGAATTACAAACCTCAGCCTTTTATTTTACATATTTTTTTTCTCGTTTGAATGCGTTTTATAACAACCTGTCACCAATAGTATTCATCTAAACTTACACTCTTTAATAGTTATAATAAAGTAGCCTTACCTCTCAGGGATTTCTTGTTTTTTTTTTTAAATATTTGCTTTTTCTCACTTACAGAAAAAAAGTGTCAGGCTGTAAGGCTGTACTATTTTCTGGACTATTAAAAAAACTGTATTTTAAAAAAGGTGCTGTCCCAATTACATACATGAAAATTAAGGGCCTCGTTAATTAACAGTTTTACCCTTTTCCAACAGTCAGAGCAGAATGTCACTTTTTAATTCTGAGCTCAGGAAATAAACAAGTCAGCCTGCATAGTGGCATTTACAGACCAACACCCTGAGCTGTCATTTCCATTCCAACAAGGAACGAATACAAGTGAGTACCTGCACATACGCCTATCACTGAAAAGTAAGAATGAAAACCTATTACAAATTACCAGGGGACATTAAGATACCCTTTCCTGAGTTGATTTTTTTATTAACATTCAAAAGTACATATATTGCTATGGCTTTTTTGGTGATTTTTATAGCATAGATATTTGCATTGTTATACTTTAGTCCAAATATAATTTAGAAGCTAATATTCCTCTATCAATATTGCAAAGGATCCGTTGGACTTGTTCATGAAGCTCTGGACAGGAAATGATGTTACAGGAAATGGGGGGAGGAGAAAGGACATGAACAAGAAATGTGTTAGAAGACAAAGGAACAGTTGTTTGCAGGACTCTGATTAGGAAGGAGCCATAAAAAGACTCCATCAAATGAGTTAAGTAGATGTTTAGTATACTTATTGCATACATTGTACATGCTTATTTGCTAGGAAGGATAGATAGCTTGTGCATTGTAGGCATATTTTGTAATATCTGTCAGTCTTGTATTGTTTTCCTACAAGTGTAACAATGTGTATGTATGGAATTTTTGTTTGGTAAAAGCACATTAATATACAACATAGGTTTCTAAGCTTCCTTGCTTAACTGCAAATTACCTAAATATGTGCAAAGCAAAGCAGTACAACAGTAAATATTCTTAGCTTTCTTTTTTAAGCATTCTGAATACATTATTGTACATTTTTACTTTGTAGAAGAAAGAAATTGTTGAGGACTGGGTGGCAGTGTAAACACACTATCCAGTGCCACAGTAAAAGGAGGTCTAGTGTTTTTAATGCAATTCCAGCTTTACTTTGCGGTGGTGGTTAGCATGTAATATGAATATGTATTTGTAATTTGTAATTGACATGGCTAGGTGTATGGCTATTTTTATAGAGCCCACCTTCTGCTTTACTATTCCACAATGTTAGCTGCAAAGTTTACACAAATTGTCCTTACACTCTATCTTGCCATTTTCTTGCCATTTTCTCTTTTCTCCAACATGCCCGTTAGCATGTGGGTTAGCACCTTCTTCTGACCAGAGATCAGATTAACTTCCATGGTCCCACAACAGAAGGACAACGTCATTCTCTCTTTCTGCTGTTAGTGACCACCTTGTTCCAGCACTGAGAAAATTCAGGAAAAACAGAGCAGAAACCTATTCCTCCCACCAGCTCTTAATGACATCCAATCGCTAGGGATGGAACATTGGAGCTTGCTTTTATCTTGTTTCAATTATTTATTTTCCAGGGAGCAAACAGGTACTGTACCCACAACCTGAAAGAAGTTGAGCGTGGCCATTGTTGCCCAGGAGAGAGCCTTTGTGGACACTGACACATTTAGCAACTGATCTAGAACTGTATAACGTAGCATTTCTAACCAGACACATAATGGATTGGATTCATGGCACCTCAATATACAGAGACACTGAACTTGACCAAAACTTGACCCTTCGGAACAACTTGTTATATGTTCATTTTATATATATATATATATATAATGCCCCCTGAGGTGTTAGCTAATTCCCTCTTATACTTTACATGGTTGGCATGACACTAAATATGTTCACATCGGATGCAATATAGCCAGCTATCTCTTTTCCTTCCCTCTAGTCTTCCTACCCTTAAACAGTTGAACCATGCCAGTCTTTGTTATATAAACTCTTTGTTAGATGTTGACAATAACTGATCTTTCCACTCCAATACAGCGCTAGAGAAATTGCTATACCTTTTCAATAACTCACTCATTTTCCTAAAAGTGAAATACTACATTGCCTCTATCAGTAATAATTGTTCTCGAAAGGACTGGGGAAACTTATTGCGCACACTCCGAGGATATCCTAATCCAAAAAAAAGCATTTCTACTTTATACAATTTCTTCTGGCTGCTGGTCTACACCTCTAGAACAACTGATCTTAACAAATGGACAAAAAAATTCCCCCAGCTTCCAGTTGACACTCTTGTAAAGTTATTATATTTATCTTGAGAAATAATCAGAGCCACAATGTACCGTGAGATGAAGCTTTGGCTTTAACATCATTCTTAGATATCTCCACATGATTCTTATTTTATGGGTCTAAGCTCCTCTTCTTGCTGTCTGTAACGTGGACATTTAGATGTGGACTTGTCCTATGCCTTCTGGGTGCATCTTAAGAGTAAATGATTTTGGAAAACAGTAGTGCATTATGCTGCTACACACTTAGTGAACTGCATAATTCTAACCCCTCAATGGGCACTTTTTGGCCTTATCAAAATTCCAGGTATTAAAATCTTAAGAGGCTGTAAACAGCTTCTTATTGTCATATCATGTGTAGCATAAAAGCCATCCTACATACTGTAAGTGGATCTTCTTGGAACACCCCACCATTTCTTTGTTCATAGACAAACTATCCATTGTTTACACAAAGAATAATGGGTCTAAAATTCTTCAATGTCTAGGAATGTTTCATTTCTAGACATTGTGGAATTTTTCATTCATACCTTGCCTATTGATACCCAACAATTGAAAATACAATGTTTTCAGTATGCCTGTTGGTATTGAACCAGACTGCTAACCAATGACCTTCCAATAATCTTGAAATCTTACCTCAACTTAAATCAAAATATATTTTATGTTTTAATAGCTTAGGGCTCCCCCTTTGCTGCTAGTTGTTAGGCTAACCCCCATCCATCTCAGTGTTTATTAAAGCGGAGTTCCACTCAAAAGTGGAAATTATGCTTATCCGTCTACCCCCCCCCCCCTCCAGTGCCACATTTGGCACCTTTAAAGGGAGAGGGGGGAACTGGCACCTGTTTTTGACAGGTACCCTTTCTCCACTTCCGGGAGACCAGGCGCAATAGGGAACCAGCTGTAAAGCCGAAGATAGGCTGGGGTGCTGACATCGCAGGCTCCCTGAACAGGTAAGTGTCCATATAGTAGAAGTCAGCAGCTGCAGTATTTATAGCTGCCGACTTTTAATTTTTCGTGAGGGAGCTGGACCTCCTATTTAATGTTCATCCTTAGATCCAGCATTGCTACTTTGTATTATAATGACAAATCATACACTCTCATATTTGTATTAGTTCCCTGGCCAAATATTGCAGTTGTTTTCATTGTTAACCGCATTCTTGTATCAAAAAGTAAGATTAAAAAAAATGCAAGAAGTGTAAGTACCTGAAGTTTACTTGAAACGAGAATCCTGTAGTCCCTGTATACCAGAACTGGTGTGTGTGAGAAAGGAGCAGTATAAGAAGCCTACGTTGACAGGAAGCACAGTGACAGAAGAAGCAGAGTGACAGATTGATGACCTTATCACTGTGCTGCTTCTCCTTTCACTGTCCAGTCACGGGTGGGGTGGAACCCAGAGGAAGTGGATTGAATGATGCTGGCCATCAGTCTGAGAAAATCTATTAGCAGAAAAAGGTTACTGCTTGGGAAATCCCTTGGTTGAAGATGAATATTGCAGCTAAAACTGTTTTTTGTTATTTTATCTTTTATTGGACTAGTCAATGTTATTTTTTTATTTTCGGCTGTAGTTCGTAAGCCCTGGAAGAAAAAGAGCACATAGTGTGCAGGCCCACTAGACAGTCTGAACAGGGAAGAGCACACAGGTGAATGCAGATATGACTGTAGTACTGGGGTCAGCTGCAAGGCTGGAAATATAAAGGCAACTCTACTTCCAGGGGGAAAGGCCACATTGCATGGGTAGGCCCATATACTGTATAAATAAAAAGATATTTAAAATGTTGTGGCTGGAGTTCTGCTTTAATCACTTATTTATTATGTTACCATGTGTTAGTGACAGGTTTGCTTTAAGAATATATGGGAACAGAGGCAATGGGGGAGATTTACTACAACTGGAGCGTGCAAAACCTGGTGCTCTGCAGAGAAACCAATCAGCTTCCAGGTTTAATTGTCAAAGCTTAATTGAATAAGCTGAAGTTAGAATCCGATTGGCTACAGTGTACTGCTGCTCCAGATTTCGAGTTATAGTAAATCCTCCCCAATGTCAAACTGGTGATCCTGTCACTGGTAAAAACTGGTAAAACCACTCATCTGCATGGTGTGCAATTTTGCTCACTAGCAAGGAAGAAGCAATGGAACCACACCTGGGATATTCAATCTACAAGAGAGAAGCTCCATAGGAACATTAAATGATTTATTTTCGTGTCTTTGCACTGATTAGTTTTGTAGCACTGATTATGTCTTTATATTGAAGATACCCACTTAGCCTTCCAATATTAATACTTAATTCACAGTCCTAATCTTTGCTGACTGCCATTTGTCATTGAAATAGGTTGTCTGCTCTGCCCAAATACCGGCTCTTGCTAATATGGCAGAGCTCCAAATGTTTTATTACTGTATTTGATTATTCTGTCTTATTTGCTGGACTAGTCTGTAAGGGAATGAAATGAATTTACACAGTTTCCGTTAAAATATTTGTCTAGTCCCGGAACCGCTCTCTATTTTCTGTGTTTTTTGTTCCCAAATTGGATTTCTCAGCTATATAGGAATCTCACATGTACTGCCACAGGCTTTCCATCCACATTTGTGCTCTGGTTTTACACTTTGGAAAATTTCATAAATGACTCTCTCAGTATTTCAGATTCCTTGGGCAAATGCAGTTGAGCTAATGTCAATATCAACAGAATGTGGTCCTCTTATATGCACGCCTTTTACGTCCAGAAATAATATAAATATTTTTTTCCTGTAAACACTATGCTCAGCATATCACTGGCCATTTGAAATCCCTCTGATGTTTTATAAATGCTGACAGTGACAGCAGGGGTCCAAATAGAATCTGCTAAAAAATAAAACACGCAACAGGAGCAGGAAAAAAGGAGAAAAACACCTTCAAAGTTAAGGCTAATATGTGACTAGCCCTGTACTGATTGACTTTACCTATCCATTCAGGTTAAGCGCTAAAAGGCTTATTTATTGATCTGCAAGAAAGAGGGATGAATGAAAGGATAGTACAAGAATCCTTTCATACACTCAGTTGGTAAAGAAGAGCAATTTCAATTACTTGGGCTCTGCAATCAACAAATATTTTGAAAATTATTTGTACTGCCCGTGGGCTATTTACTGCAAGTGTATAGCTGTCAAAAGTAATGAAATATGTACTCATTAAAGGAAAGAAGTTTATTTAATATTAGAAAAGGTAAGCATGTCAGTTAATCAGGTGTCAGGAACATCGTGCCAGCCGGCAGGCTAATGCGCGTGGGTTTACGGGCATAAAAACAAAATTACATATGTGATGTTGTGCGCGCACACCAGCAATTACCAGGGGTCAGAGAGCCCCAGCTATAAGCCAAGAGACAGAGGGTTTTACTGAGGGGTCAGAGGAGCCCCAGCTAGAAGCCAAGAGATAGAGGGTCTCACCCAGGGGTCAGAGGGCCCCAGCTATAAGCCAAGAGGCAGAGGGTCTCACTGAGGGGGCCAGAAGCCAAGAGATAGAGGGTCTCACCCAGGGGTCAGAGGGCCCCAGCCAGAAGCCAAGAGACACATGGTCTCACCCAGAGGTCAGAATGCCCCAGCCAGAAGCCAAGAGACAGAGGGTCTCACTGAGGAGTCAGAGGAGACCCAACTAAAAGCCAAGAGACAGAGAGTCTCACCCAGGGGTCAGAGGGTCCCAGCTTTAAGCCAAGAGACAGAGGGTCTCACTGAGGGGTCAGAGGAGCCCCAGCCAGAAGCCAAGAGATAGAGGGTCTCACCCAGGGGTCAGAGAGCCCCAGCTACAAGCCAAGAGGTAGTGGGTCTCACTGAGGGGTCAGAGGAGCCTCAGGCAGAAGCCAAGAGATAGAGTGTCTCACCCAGGGATCAGAGGGCCCCAGCCAGAAGCCAAGAGGCAGAGAGTCTCACTGAGGGGTCAGAGGAGCCCCAGGCAAAAGCCAAAAGACAGAGGGTCTCACTGAGGGATTAGAGGTGCCCCAGCCAGCAGGTCAGGTTGGCTCCTATCAAGGTGTCAGGAGAGCCCCAATCCATAGGCCACGAGTGGGTCGTGCAGCAGGGCGTTGTGACCAAAGGTTAGTAGAGCCAAGAGATCCAGAAGAGCAGGACACCACAGTCAGAGGGACTGGTGAGAGGAACAGCTGTGCTGTCAATAAGTGAGCCAGGTGACTCAGCATTTTCATTGCTTGGATTTTGTGTTGAAGTATATGCATGTGGATTTTCTGTTTATTTAATAAAGGTGGGTTGCCATGCCCTAAAATACAGTTTTTGACTGGCGCAACTCATTTTAAATGTACCTACCACTCAAGTATAATCTTTCCAATACCACAATAGTTAGACACAAATTCAATAACATTGGGTATTGTAGCCTCATGCTTATATGCTGCAGTGATTATACATAACATAAGTCAACAGGAACAAAAGCAATGAGTACGAGCAATATTAATATTGGGATCCTTTCACTCAAAAGGGCTAGAGAAAGCACTGAAGATGTAACAGGAAAAACAACCCATTGGTCAGATGCAAAGGGAAAAGATATAATTGTGCTCTCTGGGAGTGTGAATGCACTCAGTGGTGGAATTATATCACAATTCCTGTCTATTTCTAATATTATAAAACAAGGGACAACATTATTTAATTTGCAAAATGATCAGACCCCAGTACAATACAGTAATCCCCCCCCCCCCCCCCCCCAAAAAAAAGGAAAAAAACTTTTACAGGTTTTGAAATTTACCAGTGACATCTAGCAAAATGCAAAAGGACTGAACTTTATTTGGAACATTTACATCACTAATGCATGGTATTACAAGAATCACTACCTCATGCACAATATGTTTTGTGTCTGGATCCAAGACATCCTTGGCCATAGTCCCAACTCATCAGGAGCAATTTATCAAGCAGATGTCACTTACTTCCTGCTTTTCTGGGACCAATTGTTCGCCTAGAAAACACACTTGTGATAATGGATTAAAATAATTTCTCAATTCACAGAAAAGTCCCCCTAGCATGTATCCTTCTGTTAGTGATATTTAACTAATGTAAATACTGTGCTCATTGTTGGCATTATGACATTTCTTCTCAGAATTATTACATTTTATACATTTGCAGCTATTCTGTAGAAAACTGACTGTAAAAATAAAAAAGTCTAAAGCCGGTAATACATGGATAGAAATTAGGGCAGTTCATCAGGGACTGGCTGAATTTAAGTCCATGTATGGACAGAGTGATTGTGCAGAAGCTGATCTACGGAATGACTTCCATGCAACCGCCCTTTTGGATATTTGCCACTTGATCAGCACTGCCAGCTATAGCCTGCAATACTTATCAGTGTATTCTGATGGCACTGTCTGAATACAAAGACTCAGCAGAAGGATTCTCCCACTCACATCAAATGTGTGGATGGGGGAATTGGGTCATTTTTCTTTTTTAACCTACTGGTTGAAAAAAAAAGAATCGTTGATGACCAGTCTATCTATCTAAGTTAACACAATGTGACCTATTTTAATTGTTAACTATGGTGCACCAAATATGGACATCTCCTCTCAGCTCTGACCCAACAAGATATGTGTCAGAACTTTGCAAAGAGACCACTGCTTCCATGCATTGAGCAAAGGTCCTTCTTTACAGTAAAATACTTACTGCCTGGAGACAGACTCTTCTACTCAGGTTGTGGATGTGCTCTAAAAAAATGAACTGTACAACTTTGCATACCTTTTGTTTTGATGCACTGGAATGTTTTTAGTGGATATAAACAGATTAGTTGGGTTTTAATTTCCAGAGAGAAGTTCCCATTGTTTTAGGTCAGAAATGATAAGGGCTTTGCATTTTAGGTTGTGGTCAGTTTCAGTAGTTTACACTTAACCAGTGCTAGGACTGGAAAATAATGTCCTAAATTCCAAGGGTGATGATTGATATAGAGATGTGTCACATTTAACTATCACTATGTCTGAACATGATGTACTTACTACTAGTCTGACAAATATCTTTTTTTTCCTGAAGTGATTATTCTTGATCTCTTAAGTACCATAGAATGTCATTTGTTATTGCAAACACATGTGAAGCATGGTATACTCATAAGTTAGCTTTCCAAGGCCTTATTCTTGCAGCTCGTAGCAACTAACAGCTGTATAATGCCTATTGTCAACTAGCAGAAAGGAGTTCTGGTTCCCTACCTTACACTTAACATCTGGTCAGATCTGATTGATCTATCATGATGTAAAACCAAGATTATGTCAGCACTCAGCTGAAGGGTATTTCCATTTGTTGGAGCTAGAGGCCAAACAAATATGTAATTAAGGCTCTTTTTCTTAAAGAGAACCACTAAGAAAAAAAATGAACACCTCCCCTCTAGTATCCCAGCGCTCAAGAATTGGTAAATATCTTCCTGTTATTTATTTTCTCTATATATCTCTATATTTTCTAAATCTTGGAAGATTTTTTTTTTACTAAATAGTTTCACTGCAGTGGCTGTCAGTGCGGCTGTTAGGCTGTCCTACTCAAATGTCATAGTTGCAGCCAGATTTGTAAGATGTTGGCCATTAAGACTTTTCCAAGCTTTCAGTAAAGTTGAGTTTTTCTGTATTTTATAAATATGTTGCTAAGATGACAAAAACATAGAAAATGTAGTGATGGTTTTTACAAGGGTACACCAAAATAACATTTTATTAGCAGTGGCGGCTGGTGGCTTTCTTTTTTTTTTGGGGGGGGGCCTCAAACAACCACCCACCCTGGGCGACAGGCAGCTTGGCACTACCACCCCCTCTGGTGTTGTGGCACTACCACACCCCACCCCCACCGCTGCCTTCCGGTAGGTCCGACACTTACCCCATCAAGGTGGCGGTTATGGGATGCGGACAGCGGCTCCGGTGTCCACCATTGTGGCAGGCTGTGGGAAGTGGCTCTGGTGTTCTCTCCTCAAGCCTCCACTGTGTGTCTCCTCTCTCCTCCTCCTAGGCACTAGGCGTCCAATAGGATTGATGACGTTTTGGCCTATCAGGAAACAGGTCACATGACCCGCTTCCTAATTGGCGGGGAGGAAATTTACTGTGAAAATAGCGGATATTCATTTGCTATCGTCACACTGTGGGTGGGAGCCAGCCCACCCTTTTTTGAAGCCTATTATAGCCTCTGGCTCTAATCACATGCTTCAAAAATACACCTTCCCCCCATTTGAATCCATGGTCCGGCGCCCTGTATGTAGATCAGGGGGCCGGTCGCATGGATGGGGGGGCGGGGCGCAGCTAATAGATAGGCTGCCACTGTTATTAGGGACGTGCAAAAGTATATCCTTTAGAATGACAATGTTCTAAAACTAATGGTTTAGAAAAAAAATTGCATAGCCATATCAATTATATCAGTTATATAACATCAATTTAGAATAGAAATGTACAGAATAGAATAGAATAAAAAAAAAATTAATAAAATAAAAAGAATATAACCATCTTCTGAAATTCGAATTTCAAATAGAATAAATTTGAATTTGAATACATAAGAAAAGAATAAAAATAATATAAAAAAAAGAATAGAAAAAAAAAACAGAATAGAATAGAATAGAAAGATTATAACCATTTTCCAAAATTTGAATTTGGAATAGAATACATTTGAATTTAAATAGAAATTAATAAAATAGAAAAGGATAGAATAGGATAGAATAGAAAAGAATAGAATATAACCAAATAGAAAATAAAATAATAGAATAGAATAATCAAATAGAAAAAGAATATAGTTAAAAAAAAACAATATAATAGAAAGAATGTAACTATTTCAAAAAAATCAAATAGAATCAATCTGCATTTGAATTGAATAGAAAAGAATAGATTACAATAAGAAGATGGTTATATTATTTCTATTATATTCTGTTTTTTCTACACTATTCTGTTATTTTCTATTCTATTTAAATTCAAACTTCTATTCTATTCTATTGTTTTTTGAACTACTGTATATTATTTTCTATTCCAATTTCAGAAGATGGCTATATTGTTTCTTTTTTATGCTATTCTTTTTTATTCTATTCTATTCATTTGTTTCTATTCTACTCTGTTATTTTAATTACTATTCTATTTTGTTCTGTTTTATATTCTATTATTTTATTTTCTGTAATATTATTTTCTATTCTATTCTAATTTTTTATATTCCATTCCTTTATTTTCTATTCTATTTTATTCCCTTTGGAAATTGGAAAATTATTCAAATTCGAAAACTATTCAAATTCGAATAGTTTTCAAATTCAAAAATGTTTCCAATCCGAATTTGAAAACTATTCAAATTCGAAAACTTTTTGAATTTGAAAACTATTCGAATTCAAAAACTATTCAAAATTGATTAGAAAACTATTCAAATTGATTCAAATTTGAATTCCAAAAATGTAAATCGATTTGAATACGAATACACTGGTTAAACTAATCTAACTAACTACAATGTAAATAACGAATCGAAACTAAACAAAAACAAATTTCTAATTTCTTACCACATATTCACACTGGTTTGTTGCAATAATGCATGGTAAAACACTCAGAACCACTTTTCTGGCATTCATTTCTTTTGTTAATGTGTTGCACCTAATTCAAAAAACATCTGCAACAGTTTTGGTTCTGACAGCAACTCCACTTCTACATTGTGGTGGTTGTAATTTGCTCCACTTCTACATTGTGGTAGTTCTAATTTGTTCCACTTCTACATTGTGGTAGTTCTAATTTGCTACACTTCTACATTGTGGTAGTTCTAATTTGCTCCACTTCTACATTGTGGTAGTTCTAATTTGCTCCACTTCTACATTGTGGTAGTTCTAATTTGCTCCACTTCTACATTGTGGTAGTTCTAATTTGCTCTACTTTTACATTGTGGTGCAACACCTGTGCTAGATTCCAAATACAATAACAACGGTTCATATCTTATAAAAGTAGAGCTAATTAAACCCAACTTTCTTTTGGTATACGGGTGTCCGTTGACACCTGCTGCTACATAGAGGGCAATGAATGGTCCGATCGGGTCCGCCTAAAAAGCTGACAGGTGGACCCTATCCGTCCTCCTGTGTGAAACGGGCCTAGGGCTTTTCTGGGCACAGTTTCATGCTTGTCTACTCCAAATATAATTCTGGGCTAATAGGCCTACATCGTATGTGATAATGCTAAGGAACTGTCCATAGCCCGTGTGTCAGGGAAAGGAGATCAGTGCTGAAGCCTGTCAAAGCAAAGGTAAGACCCAGAGTTGGTCTTTAATCTATGGGACAGTGGTATTTTCTGCAAAAAAATTAAAAAAAAAACTTTAGAAAGGAGTGTCTTCTGTAACATTTTCAGGCTTAGCTTGTCTGCCTTCCTTGTCTGCCAGCTCCAGTATAAATACCCTTGTACATAGATTCCCTATCAAATTTTCCCATCACCAGTATGAATGAAATCATTTTCCTCACATTTCATTTTGTCATTTTGTGTCAGAAAATGTTTTTATTTTCTTTTTAAAGCTAAACCCCTGGGAAAATATTGAAAACAATGTTTCCAGTAATAGGTTAATCAGAAAAATCATTGTATTTTTTTTTTTTTTTTTACGTAGAACTATTGTAGTATACCTGCTGCTGCATTTATTGAATAATTTGCATACTTTACTTCTCCCACACATATTTGAATGCACTTGATCTGTTTTTGATATGTTTTAAGTTTTTTTGCCTGTGCTTTTAAGTTATGTTAAATACCTATTGTACCCTATGACAACTTTTAACCACAGATGAATTTTATCCCTTGAACTGAGGACGTGGCAATTCAAAGACACAAAACACATTCTATTTGATGAAATCAAAGTAATTGGATGGGAAAAAAGACTGCTTTCTAGAGAGTGCCACCATTCCTATAATATGAAACAAAAAACGAGAGGAAACCCCCCAAAAGATATAGAAGACACAGTCAACAACTTCTATTTATAGCATACAACAGAAGTGATACATTTGTACCAAACAACTGATAGTAGTGAAAAGTTGATGTCCGGTAGGTCAACGTGTTTCGCTTGTTGAGCTTCTTCAGGACCTTTCACATCATAGGCTGAAGTTGATTAAGCCAGAATAGAAAAATATATGTATCAGTACATCATTGGTACAAATGTATCACTTGTGTTGTATGCTATAAATAGAAGTTGTTGACTGTGTCTTCTACCCTGGGACATTTTTTCTCCAGATGCCCTGGGAATAGATGTTTTTATCTTATAATCAATTTTTATGAATTTTCAATAAACTATGTAATTTTCTATGAACTATGTTTTTCTAAGTCTTGTGGTGTGCCCATAAAGTCCACCATATCTTTTTGGGGGTTTCCTCCCATTTTTTGTTTCAAAGTAATTGGATGTTTCAATAAAGCAGATGACTCATGCCTATCCTTAGAATATCCACTTTGGGCAGATCTGTCGATTAGACCATGGATGGGCTTTTTTTGCAGTCTCCTCTTATCAAGTATAAATACCTAAATCTATTTTCATATCTACCTTCTGTAATTTCCTATACAGCATCACTCACAATCACAGACAGAAAGATAGGGTCAGCGCTTCAGGCCAGCATAATGCACAATGCTATGTCTAATACTAAAAATGCTTATAGGAGAAGAGAACAAGGATCTTCTTAGGGATGACCTTATCAGTGTGCTGCTCTTTCATTGGCCAGTCAAAGGCTAAGGTGGGATGGTAGAACTGTTTTAAATATATTCTGCGTAGAAATCCAAGACTTGGCTGTGCTGTTTGGCAGCAGAGGTTGGATCATAAATGTGGCTGAGAAGAATTACAAATCCTTTAAAAGGATATATTTATTTCAACTGGATATTTGTAAATGTGCCTGCAGTTAAGCTGAGCTGGATTGCATGCAGTGCAACACCTAAGGTCACTAGTTTTAGATCTCAAAGTTTATGTCAAGGCAAAACTTTTTTGAATAGAGTGGAGAAGAATTACAACTAGACTTGTGTACTGCCGAAAAATGTACTCGTTTTCATTTATGTATATCGTTGCTTTGTTACGAATTATCCGAAATAACGAATGCCGCATCTAAACAAATGAAACGTAACAAATTCATATTAATAAATAATAACAATAATACTAAAAAAAGTTTTTATTATTATTGTTTATTGTTATTAATTTGTTAAGTTCCATTTGTTTAGATGCGGCATTCGTTATTTTGGATAATTCAGAACTTCGGATAAATTTGTATTCGTTACATTCACTAACAGCTAAAATTAAAAGGAAATTCCAATACTTATAATTTCATAGTTAGTACATTATTATAAGTTAGTTAGTTATCATTTCGGATCCTCAGATTTTTGTTTTCATTTTCGGATTTTTGTATTTTCGAATTTCGGATTTTTGAATTTTTGGATTTTCGAATTTTGGATTTTCACATTTCTGAATTTTTGAATTTTCGAATTTCGGAAGAATTTGTTAAACAAGGTTTCATTAATTCAAATATTTCTGAGTTAACACATTTTTTGAATTTCGCTGAAAAACTAATTCAGAACGAAACAAATTGCACGTCCAATTACAACCCATCTTGGGTTTTTGAGACCCTGTTTGTACCCCTATTGCAGATCTTTCCTTCACTTAATCTCAGGTGACACAGTTGTCACTGTGACGGTAAGTGCCGGTTCACACTGATGCAAATTTGTTGCAAATTTGATGCGTTACAAAAACCTAGATTTGCGTGTCATCCAAAAACACATTGGGGTTGATTTAGTAAAGGCAAATCTACTGTGCACTACAAGCACTGGAAGCACAAAATCACACTGTACTCCAGCAAAAGCCCACATGAGAATTCCACCCATTCGCATCGCATAAGAAGGAACCGAGACTTAAGCCTCATACATACAATGCGACGGTCGTACGACCGGACGCCCAAAATTGTATGTTGGCTTTTGTGTCTCGCATACTGACGTGCACTAAGCGATCGTACGACCAAGCCTAATGTGGTGACGTGTTACGAGCGTATAAAGAGGAAGTTCAGATGAATGTGATTTGTGAATTAGGAACGTAGGTTTACACGAACGGACACTTCTGGACGTTCCCTGACTTCTGAGCATGCGTGTTTTGCACATAGAACTTGTTGGACCAACTTCTCTGTTCACATGATACAACAGTCGTACGACTGCTTGTTGTACTACCAAAGTTTTCTAGTTTGCTCATCTAACTTCTGCTGTACGACCGCCCTACGTTGGCTGTTCTAATCGCGTGTACCAACGGTCGGATGACCGCATGACAAGTGGTCATACGACCATTTTCATACGACCGTCGCACTGTGTGTTTACACGAACGGACACTTCCGAGCGTTTCTGACTTCTGAGCATGCATTTGCACATACAGCTTTGTTGGGCCAACTTCTCTGAACACACGATACAACAGTCATATGACCACTTGTTGTACAACAAAAGTTTTCTAGTCTGCTCATCCAACTTCTGTTGTAAGACCGTCTCATGTCGGCTATACTAACGGTCGGATGATCATACAACAAGCTGTTGTACGACCATTTTCATATGACCGTCGCACCATGTGTATGAGGCTTAAATGATGAAATACCTTTACAGAGGAATACACAAGGCCATTCATGAGACCTATTGAGGCTGTTAGCTACACACCATCTTCAGGACATGTATAGCTCTGTGTATGTCCAGCCCTTTGGTCGCACAGTGCCATTGGATGTTGTGATACTGTAACCAATAACGTTGTCATCTGTGTCCTAGCAACCAATGATGCAGGAGCTTCAAAAATGTCCACCTAAGGTGGCATCAACCCCCTGGAATGGTCCCGGGGAACAGACAGCAATTCCCCTACTGTACCCAAAGCATTACTTTATTGTTAGACTTGTTTTCGGAGCCCAAACATTGTACATTACTTTTTAAGTTTATACTATGCTATAGTAATAAACACACAGCATATGATTCTATACTATTTTTATACTTTAACAGATCCATGTACCCAGAAGAAAATGAAGACATTACAGCAGAGCAGTATGATGGTGTTGAAAAGGGTGTTAGAGGCAAGAGGAAAGCTAAAAATCTCTAAACTGATGAATTACCTGATTTGAGATAATACCTGCTACGATTTATTACATTTTGGCTCAGGAAAGAAAGCTAGAATAGCCATCTGCTTTCGAAGGCTATTAGACGCAATAAAATCCTATAAGTGAACCCTCCCTCTTCAAGGTTTAGAAGCTTACCTTTGGCTGTGAACAGCTGATTTATAATGTGTAGTATTCTGCAACAGATACCGCTGCAAAGAAAAAATACCCCATTTTGTATGCTGACTGTAGTTCTCCTTTAATTCTGCACTTCATCGTCATTTCTAGGGCTTCTGTTTGCAGTGACTCAAGAAAAATGATATTCCAAAAGAATTGTGTGTTATGATATACTGTTTTCACAGTGAATGCTATTAAATATTATGATATGAATACAAGGCAACATAATGATCTCACAGCTGATAATGAAATGTTTTCATAACCAGTCATTTTGGGTATTTCCTAAATAAACTGTATTCCTGATTAAACTCATCCATATTTGCTTTCTTTGCCTGGGGTGTTTATTTTTACTATATGCTCACATTAATTTCATGGGAACTCATAGGGCACGGTATCCTGGGCTTGTAGCATTCAAAGCTTTTATCTTGTTATATATTAATATTGTGAAGAAGTAGAAATTTAAAGTAGAGCTCTGAGCACAAAAATTCCAATCTTTTTATTGATGATGATGTCATAGTATAGACAAAAAAAGATTAATTTCTGACTTCTGTGGGCAGATGACTTGCTCCCTACTCATATCAAACCAACCTTTGGTGTGACCTTCTCCCATTTGTTTAGGTTGCAGTGTCTGTGCAATGCATGCCTATGTAAGCACAAACTTCGATCCGATATTCCCATGTAGCAGTACCCCCTGTTGTTGGATGTGGTTCACCTGTCACCCTGCCCAAAAGTTACAAAAAGGAGAATTAAACGAAAATGGGACTTTATATGTCACCCTGCCCCGTCAGTCACACTTCTCACAGACATCCAAAGTCATAAATCAGTCCGCATGCTTTGTTTTGTTGTTTTTATTAGGAGATTTAACTTGGATTTGGTTTGGGATTTCTGAGATGCCCAGAAGAATTGAACTTTTTGCTTGGGACAAACTATGTACACTCCCTGTACATACTACTCCTGTCTCCTCCAGCTCAAACGTGCTTGCAGAATATCACACACTTCCTCCTGCACAAAACTTCCCCAGGCACAGCTAGCACATGGTTAGGCCTGACTCCGGCTCCAGCCAGGCTTTGCAGAAATGCCATTTTGCAGGCAGGGACCATGGGCCCCTATGGTGTAGGAAAGGATTGTGAGTTTCAGTGCTGCCCTTGGTGGACTACTGCTCCCAGTCAATCCTCTTCAGGCCCTGCCAGCCCTCCTGGCAGCAGCTGCCTGACTCCACTTCCTGTGACCCCACAGTCCATGCTGGTTCCACATCCATTCCATATTGTCTCTCACCCCAATCCGCTCCGGTGTGCCTCTCCAGTATTCCTGGCTGTGTGTCACTCATGGACACCTGGTAGATCCCTCCTGAAGACTTGCCCAACAGTATTCTCCACTGTCCTCTCCTGCTCCTGGTCAGGAAACCCCTGTGGTTTGTACGGGGGTCCCTTCCACTCCCGAGCTCCAGACCCAAGGTCACCTCCCAGACTGGGGAGCTCCCTCAAAGGCCCGACAGCCTAGTACTCCATCTCCATTTCTCCCACCTGAACTCTCCTTCTCAGCTGGACTGACCCTAAGTATTTAAGGAGGCCTGCCCCCTGCCAATCCAAGTTGGGTATTGGTCAGGACTCCCCAAAAACTCCAGACAGCTCTACCTCTCCTCTACTCTTTTCTCCTTCTAGAATGCTCCAGAAGCCTCTGGAAAGAAAGGGGAGGTCTCAATGATGCTGCCTGTGAGTCACCAGCTGCTACTCTAGGCCACTCTCAGCCCACACAGATCAAAACAAACAGGCCTAGCTTCCAGTTAGGCCTGCTTAAATTTACCTGCACTACAAAAAACACCTACTTCTAGCACACTAGCTAGGTAGAGGGTGCTACACCCACCCTGGTCATTCCCCACTATGAGGATCAGAAGAAGGATTGCCAAGATGGTATGGGTATCTGAGAAGTGTTGTTCCCCACTGTTGCAATGCACTGTATTTTTTTGTTTTCCTTTTATTAATACGTTGTGGTATAAGGTAGGATTTTCACTTAAACTTGATTCCAGTTTTACAGGAAAACTGTGGAGTGGAGAAGCTTTATTGTAGACATCACTCACGTCCTTAGATCATCTTCACTGCACAGGGGATACCAAACAGCAACCACAGCTTCCTGGCTATACCTGTAACCTATCTCCTCCTTCCTATTATACCTTTTTGTTGGCCATTGTGGCTGTCCTTTGATTAGGGTAGCCATTAAGATGGTGGGAAGTTTTTAGGGGCTGTGCCAGAAGTGGGACCAGAACAGAGTAGGGGAGATTCACTGAAACTGAAGCATGCAAAATCTGGTGCAGCTCTGCCTAGAAAGCAATCAGCTTCCATGTTTTAAGCCTCATGCACACTGGACGTTTTTACAGCTGCAGTTTTTGGCTTCAGATGTTTCTTTCTACAGTCAATAAACTCCCCAGCATGTTATCCTGTGTCCATGCACACATAGGCTGTTATCAGCAGTTTTTGGCAGGGGCGTTTCCTAGCTGGAAAAAAACCCCAGAACTAGTGGATTTTAAAGGGGAGTTTTTTTAGCTGTAAAAAAGCTCTATCTCTGAAAAAAAGCTAAAAATAGCTTAAAAATGCCAACAAACTTGGCTATTCAGCATTTATCCGCATTTTTGTGCCATTAGCTTTTATGGAGTATAGTTTTGCTAAAAAAAACTAAAGGACACTATAGCTAAAAAAACACCAAAAAACGCTACTACAAAAACGCTGAAGAACTCTACAGCTGCAGCTTTCTACAGCTAACGTTACTGGCTTTTTTAAGATAATATCCAGTGTGCATGAGGCCTTATTGTCAAAGTTTAAAGCGGAGTTTCACCCAAAAGGGGAAGCTCCACTTATCTGCTTCCACCCCCCTCCGGTGCCTCATTTGGCACCTTTTGGGGGGGAAGGGGGGAGCGGATACCTGTCAAAAACAGGTACCCGCTCCCACTTCCGTATAGCCGCGGCGACCTACATCATTTGCGACCCCTGCTTCTTCCCCCCCACTTCCTTCTGGGAGACACACAAAGGTCCCAGAAGACAGTGGGACCATTCATAAAGTGCAGAACGACTCACGCATGCGCAGTAGGAAACAGGCTGTGAAGCCGCAAGGCTTCATTTCCTGTTTGCCTTAGTAAGGATGCCGGCTTGGGGTGCCGACATTGTGAACTCCCTGAACAGGTTAAGTGTCCTTATATTAAAAGTCAGCAGCTACAGTATTTGCAACTGCTGACATTTATATTTTTTTTTATCATTAAATTTTTATTGCAATTTTCAAGTTACACATAAGATAAAGTGAACTCTTAGTCCGTATGTCTTATAAAACAAATAACATCAATAAACAGATACATAGTCCATAATGATTGCAAGGCTTCTTTCAGAGTGCATAACGTTTGTACCACAGCGAGGTTCTGTAGAAGAGAATGAATTCCCGCCCCTGAGCTTAACATTTATAAAGAGTGATACATCACACCCCCGGCACCCCTAATGGGAACATAATGTGTCGGGGGGGATGGACTGAGTGTCTTGGTAGATACCTAGGCCTAGGTTATCGGGATTATACGTATCGAGAAGAGAAAAAAAAAAATTTTACCTCTGTAAATCTTCGCCTAGCAGTCATTAGTACTCATTAAACGCTAATTGACACGGTGATGTTCACCAGCGTCAAGAAATGTTACCGTAGGAATTGGTTGTTTAATGCTGGTACTGTGGCTGCTGACTATTGAATAGCCAATGAACTGTCTGCAGTTCCTCTCTACCAGGATCCTGTCCTGCATGCCATGTTGAGCTCCTCCCCTCCTCTCCCATCCGGGTAAAATGAGGATGGGAAGGGCTCCTGGGCTCTCCAGGTAGGTGTATATGGGAGTGTAAAGTATAGTTGGTAGGAATGTAGTACTTATGGGGTCTTATTATTTTGTGATTGTTTAGGATGCCTGAACATCCGCATGTTTTAACCAAGTGTTCCAAGGGGACCATTGTTCTAGAGTTGCTCGATATTTTTTGTCCTGGGTTGCCGCTGCGATTTCATATGAGGAGTGTAGGCTGGTCAGATCTATAGTGTCCTGCACTTTGGGAATTTTTTCGGTTTTCCATATTTTAGTGATGGTCAGCTTTGCTGCCAAAAGAACATGGGTGTATATTGCTTGTAGGTTTATAGGAATTTCCCCAATGGTTAAGTGTAGCAATGCAAGAGCTGGGGTTTTGGAGATATCAAGGCTTGTTGTTTCTTTGAGTATGTGGAAGATTTTTCCCCAGTACTCCTGAAGCATTGGGCATTCCCAGAGTATGTGGAATAAATGACCTGACGGAGCTTTACATCTCCAGCAGGTATCCCTGTTTTGTGAGTTGAATTTGGCCATGTGATCTGGTGTCATATACCATCTAAGCGCTACTTTTGTGTATAGTTCTCTCAAGGATGAACTTCGTGTGTATTTGTGTATAGAATGGATGGCCGCTTTCCATTGCTCTTCCGCGACTTTCGCCGGTAGGTAAGATATGTGTTTATGTGTGCTTCAAGTAGGAACTCTCTTGATATGTGTTTTCATCGCGAATCTACCATATACTGTGGTCTAGCGTACCGGTTTAAGTTGAGTGTTTTGTCCCTATGGACGACCTCTACATTTCGAGGCAGTCCAGTAAATAAGGTGTATGAGACCCTTACGGGTTACGAAGTCCTCATGACCCCTTTTTAGAAGGTGTATGAGTTTCTTTGTTGTTCGGAACTATAGAGGTTTTGGGGTCGAGAACGTAACGATGTGAATTGGTAACCCCTTTAAGG
>BLSH010068827.1:135814-147739 GCA_018402905.1 Glandirana rugosa | reverse complement strand
GAACGATTTTTGAAATGTCCGGGTCCGGGTCCGTGCCACGGACACCCGAAAGTTCGGTACGGACCCGAACGTTACAGTCCGGGTTCGCTCAACACTATTTAGGACACTAGTTTTAGAGTAGAGAGTTCCAAGGAGTAAATAGCATACAGTATATTTAATATATACCTGCTTATAATAAATATTTTCTCAGTACCAAAGAAAACACACATACAGTACAAGATTCTCCTTAACCACTTCAGCCCCGGAAGGATTTCACACTTTAGGACCAGAGCACTTTTTGCGATTCGGCACTGCGTCGCTTTAACTGACAATTGCGCGGTCGTGCGACGTTGTACCCAAACTAAATTTGCGTCCTTTTTTCCCACAAATAGAGCTTTCTTTTGGTGGTATTTGATCACCTCTGCGTCATTTCTGATCGCCACTATAAATAAAAAAAGAGCGACAATTTTGCACAAAAATCAATATTTCTTACTTTTTGCTAAAATACAAATCCAAAAAAAACCACATTTTTTTTTCATCAGTTTTGGCCGATTTATATTCTTCCTCATATTTTTGGTAAAAAAAAAAATCACAGTCTGCATTTATTGATTGGTTTCCGCAAAAGTAGCCGCGTTTACAGATGATGAGAATTCATTTCTGGGATTTTAATTTTTTTTATATTTTACTAGTAATGGCGGCAATCTGCGATTTTTAGTGGTACTGCAATATTGCAGCGGACATGTCGGACCATTTTGACACTTTTTTGGGACCATTGGCATTTATACAGCGATCAGTGCTATAAAAATGCACTGATTACTGTGTAAATGCCATTGGCAGTGAAGGAGTTAACCTGGAGGGGGCGCTCTAAGGGTTGAATGTGTTCCCTAGGCGTGTTCCCTACCCTCTCCCTGGCACCCCAAGACACAGTGAGCATGAGCACAAGCTCACAGCACTAGTTATGGCAGCCGCCATCATATGACGGTGGTTTGCAATAACGAGCCTCCTTGTCGCCGTCAGACTGCGGTCGGCAAGTGGTTAAAGTGTTTATTAACCACTTCAGCCCCGGAAGGATTTCCCAGTTTAGGACCAGAGCACTTTTTGCGTTTTGGCACTGCGTCGCTTTAACTGACAATTGTGCGGTCGTGCGACGTTGTACCCAAACAAAATTGACGTCCTTTTTTCCCCACAAATAGAGCTTTGGTGGTATTTGATCACCTCTGTGGTTTTTATTTTCTGTGCTATAAACAAACAAAGAGAAATAATTTTGAAAAAAAAACAAAACAATATTTTTTACTTTTTGCTATAATACATATCCAAAATAAAAAAAAAATGTATTCCTCAGTTTAGGCCAAAATGTATTCTTCTAGATATTTTTGGTAAATTAAATCACAAAAAGAGTTCATTAATTGGTTTGCGCAAAAGTTATTGGGTCTACAAAAAATGAAAATTGATTTATGTCGTTTTTAATATTATTTTTTTTTTTTACTGGTAATGACAGCGATCTGCAATTTTTATCGGGACTGCGCTATTGCGGCGGACAGATTGGGTACTTTTTTGGGACCACTGACATTTATACAGCGATCAGAGCTAAAAATAGCCACTGATTACTGTATAAATATCACTGGCAGGGAAGGGGTTAACACTAAAGGGGCAATCAAGGGGTTAAATGTGTTACCTCACTGTGTTCTAACTGTGTGGGGGCTGGGCTGGCAGGGGCATGACAGATCTAACTGATCCCGATTACAGGGATCAGTAGATCGCTGTGTTTACATTGGCGGCTCCCTGTTCTGGCTCTGTAGTAGGCGATCGCGGGTCACTGGCGGACATCAACTGCGGCTGCGTGAATTGCCGTTTATAGACACCGATTTGAGCATCGCTGCAAACCTGCCGCAGTAAATGTATGCGACACGGTCGGCAAACTTTTAAAGCCAAAAACAGACACTTGTTACATTGCAGCTTACCAATTCTTAGATGTGATGGCTGCATTAGTTTTATTTTTTAGCCTTTCTGTTCTTTATTTTCATTTCACTGATCTGCCCAGTAAGTCTGTTGTTTTTTAGCATGTTGAGACAAATCATTTACCACTGACAGGGTGCTTACAACCACCAGCTTTTATTTAGTCATGTAAAACCTTTATCCCAAAAGGAAAGCAACTGTTTGCTGTAACTGCAGTGTGAATTGGAGTTTGGCTTCAATTTGTTTAGTGTATTCAAATCTTCTAATACGTTAAACATTCCCCTCCCTGCCAGACTGACAATGCTGCTGTCTGCTGTGCCCCCTGTGTTCCTTCATCTAGAGTGGTGTCTCGCTAATACAGGAGGTGTGTAAAGGGCCAGATCACCAGGCGAATACAGATGGAAACAAAGCCAAAAATATGAAAATGAATGCAGCCACCACATCTAATGATTGGTAAAGTGCAATATATTACATGTTTGGTTTGAGGTTTAATCCCACTTTAAAGCACAGAAATATCACACATTTTAAATTCTTGCTTATAATGTTTTTCCTCTCCATATGATGTGTTATATTTTGCAATGTGCCTTTGAACTTGCTGGACAATTGAATTCTCTAGCGCAGTCCCCCTTCTTTATGTGTCATAGCCTTCTCCTCTGTTTGTGCTGACAAAGCTCCTCTGCCTATACCTCTGCCTCGCTAAATAACCTGTATGTAGCTGCTGGAGAGGAGAGAAGGGAATACTATAGAATGCCACTTGAATGACAGCACTGAGTCTGCTGGGGCTGCTGACATCACAACCAAGATGGTGGTGCCCAGCAGCAGTCTCTGAGCTTTTAGATGTCTACACAAGGGAAGCTTTTACAGGTAAGTAACATACAGTGAGGGGAAAAAAATATTTGATTCCCTGCTGATTTTGTACGTTTGCCCACTGACAAAGAAATAACCAGTCTATAATTTTAATGGTAGGTTTATTTTAACATTGAGAAACAGAATCACAACAAAAACATCCAGAAAAATGCATTTCAAAAAAGTTATAAATTGATTTGCATTTTAATGAGTGAAATAAGTATTTGACCCCTTCACAAAACATGACTTAGTACTTGGTGGCAAAACCCTTGTTGGCAATCACAGAGGTCAGATGTTTCTTGTAGTTGGTCACCATGTTTGCAGACATCTCAGGAGAGATTTTGTCCTACTCCTCCTTGCAGATCCTCTCCAAGTCATTAAGGTTTCAAGGCTGATGTTTGGTAACTTGAATCTTCAGCTCCCTCCACATATTTTCTATGGGATTAAGGTCTGGAGACTGGCTAGGCCACTCCAGGACCTTAATGTGCTTCTTCTCGAGCCACTCCTTTGTTGCCTTGGATGTGTGTTTTGGGTCATTGTCATGCTGGAATACCCAATCATGACCCATTTTCAATGCCCTGGCTGAGGAAAGGAAGTTCTCACTTAAGGTTTGACGTTACATGGCCCTGTCCATCGTCCCTTTGATGCGGTGAAGTTGTCCTGTCCCCTTAGCAGAAGAACTACCCCAAAGCATAATGTTTCCACCTCCATGTTTGACAGTGGGGATGGTTTTCTGGGGATCATAGGCAGGATTCCTCCAAACTTAGCACGTTGAGTTGATGCCAAAGAACTTGATTTTGGTCTCATCTGACCACAACACTTTCACCCAGTTCTCCTCTGAATCATTCAGATGTTCATTAGCAAACTTCAGACGGGTTTGTACATGTGCTTTCTTGTGCAGGGGGACCTTGCGGGTGCTGCAAGATTTCAATCCTTCACGGCGTAGTGTGTTACCAATTGTTTTCTTGGTGACTATGGTCCCTGCTACCTTGAGATCATTGACAAGATTCTCCTGTGTAGTTCTAGGCTGAATTCTCACCATTCTCATGATCATTGAAACTCCACGAGGTGAGATCTTGCATGGAGCCCCAGACTGAGGGAGATTGGCAGTTATTTTGTGCCTCTTCCATTTGCGAATAATCGCACCAACTGTTGTCACCCTCTCACCAAGCTGTGTGGTGATGGTCTTGAAGCCCATTCCAGCCTTGTGTAGGTCTACAATCTTGTCCCTGACATCCTTGAACAGCTCTTTGTTCTGGGCCATGATGGAGAATTTGGAATCGGATTGATTGCTTCTGTGGAAAGGTGTCTTTTATACAGGTAACAAGCTGAGATTAGGAGCACTCCCTTAATCACCCTTAAGGCCCGTACACACGATCAGAAAATCGGAAGAAAAATTGAGTCCACCTAACGATCTGCCGATTTTCTGATCGTTAGAATGGTGCTTTCGACAGCCGATTCCGAATTTTCAAATGACAAAAACTCGATGTGCAGGCTCGAAAATTTTTGTAGTTTGTGAACACAACGTCCGATTTTCATTAATTAGTATAGTTTTTGTCTGAAAACAAATCGCTAGAGCAAGACTACGCATGCTCAGAAACAAAAGAACACACACAATACAATTCAACATGACATCACTTCTGACGTTGAATTCTGTCGTATGAGAATTTTTGGATGTTTAGTAACCTCTTCAGATTCGATATGAGACTAGCATCCAAGAAAAAATGAATGAAAATTTGTCTGATAATCTGATCGCATGTACGAGCCTTTAATCTCACTCTCTTAATGTCAAATAAGTATTTGATCCCTTATCAATCAGAAATCTTGCGGATAGATAGGGAATACTTATTTCACTCATTAAAATGCAAATCAATTTATAACTTTTTAAAATGCATTTTCTGGATATTTTTGTTTTTAGTCTGTCTCTAAACCGACCATTAAAATGATAGACTGATCATTTCTTTTTCAGTGGGCAAACGTCCAAAATTAGCAGGGGATCAAATGCTTTTTTTTCCCTCACTGTACATAAAGTATGCTAAAGACGCATATCACCTTAAGGGCTCTTTCACATGAGCTGATTGTTCGGGTCCGCCTGTCAATTTTTCAGGCGGACCCGAATGGACGCTCCATTGTCCTCTATGGAGCGACGGATGTCAGCGGTGACATGTCCGCTGACATCCAATCTGCTCCGATCCGCCAAAAACAGACGGATGGAAACCCTATTTTCCATCCGCCTGGCGGATCGGATCAGATTAACACGGACAGACGGTCCATGTCCATCCGATCCTCCATAGAGGAGAATGGAGCTGTGACAGGTGAGTCTCTGCACGCAGTGCAGAGACTGTCCTGTCATCCGCCGGCTTAGCGGGAATAAACGGATGGATCCCCGCTGAGCAGCGGAGACCGTCAAAACGGGCTCCGCTTGTGTGAAAGGGGCCTAAGGCCCCTTTCAGATGGAGCAGATCCCTCCAAGCGGAATCCGCCTGCTCAGCAGATCCCTGCTAAGCAGGCGGATGACAGGTCCGCGTTTGCTCTGCTATGCAGACTGGACACGGGCACAGCCCGCTCTCCTCTATGGGATGGTGGGATGGAAACGGACTGCATGTCTGTTTCCATCTGATTGTCATCTGCCATACGTCTATTTTAAGTGGATTTTATTGGATCGGATGCCCGGCAGGTGTCCGCTGACATCCTCCTCCCCATAGAGAACAATGGGTGGTCCGATCGGGTCTACCTGAAAAACTGACAGGCAGACCCGATCGGTGCGCTGGTGTGAAAGGGGCTTAATAGAATATTTTTGTTGAAATGAACTCTCAAGGACTACCCATGGACTACATGCACATGGGCACATTTCCTTGTGCAGCATAAAGACATTGCCTATTTCTGGTATCTGGGATGTGCTGAAACTGTGTACATCCACCCATAGAAATGGATAGGTGAAGGTGGTTGTATGCAGCTCCGAACAGCTATTTTCACTTGTACTGATGAAATGTACCCAAATCTCCTATCTGGCTCATTTCTGAAAAACATGTATAAAATGTGCATACCTTCTATTTTGTTGCACCTAGAATGTACAGTATTTCAATGATTTAAACTGAAGTCACAGTTGTTTTGTTAAGTGATATCACCTTAGAGTCTTCCTAGGAGGGATGTATAAACAGACGCTCATTGACAATCACAAATGGGCAGAGTTTTTTTTTTTTAATAAAAAGATACCACACACACACACACACACACCAAGCAGCACATTTCAGTATAATTGCATACGATTTATGAAATATACAGTACATCTTCCCTATTTTAAGGTGAAAATGACTTTTAGTAAGTGTCCTGCTGAATAAATAAAGGAAATGTCCTCCCAGATGAAATAAGGGTTAACAGGCGCTGCCATTCCGGTGACATCACATGGTACAGTCATGTATGAATCTTCAGCTCTCCTTTCCACTTTGGGAAATAGGGCAAAGAAAGTTTTCAGTCTCCTGCATCCTGCCAAAAAAGTAGTTTGGACTGAGGGTCTGGAAGCTTTCTCTTGTTTGGACAAAGTCCCTGGCACAGAGACCTAAAAAGTTTGAAATTAAAAAACATACACAACACTTTGACCTTGTGACAGCAATGCTTTGCCAAGAATTAGTAATGTAGAAACTATTCTTTGCTACATCTGAAAACAAAACTAAATGGAGATTTTTCACAGGGCTACTTGGAAAGAAATTCCAAAAAATGATCACAATTACTCTCTTTAAAGCCTAAGTTTATTATTTTTTTTAACACAGCACAAGGGATGGCACTTACTTTGAATGAGAAGTGTTACTTGTGCTGGTGGCTGCCCCCCAATATACCCCCCAATATACCCCCAAAACAGTAATCTTTCCATGCTGTGGGAGTTAATACAAGTCAATGGACCTGTCATAGGCACTCCTCAAGAGTGCCAACTATCCCCACCCTTTGCTGTAGTATAGTAGCTTCCATGAATGAAAAGGGTTCTATGAATGGAGGAGGTGGACCTTTCATTCATCCACCTGTCCTCCATTCATAAAACAATTTTCATTCCTGATAGCTTTAGTACAGATTCTGTGTATGGAGGAAGGGGTGGAAAAGACAGGCATTGTCAGCACTTTTGAGGAGTGCCTATGACAGATCCAGCAGCTTGTATTAAAGTGTAACTAAAGGCAAAACTTTCATTTTAGTTTTGGATAGAGTGGAGATGGATTACCTCCTGGCAGGTTTTTTTATTGCTGGAAAAAACAGTATTTTTTTTTGTGATCCTTTCAATGACACAAGGATACAGGCCCCCCCCCCCCCCCCCCAACAAAGTGGGGGAAGGAGCATGAGATTTTCACATGACATGCTGTTAGATATATAAAGCCAGGCTACAGGCAATACACCATGTGGCTCTGATGAAGAGGAGACTCCCCTTGAAACATGTCAGCCATTTAGATCTGGGTGGCTTCTTCCCATAACAAGGTATATGTGCAGTAGATCTAGCACTTCTGCTTCTGAAATATCTATCAGCCTGTGAAAACAGTAGTTTGTGAGTCTAAATCTGTTTTATACAATAATAAATTGTATCTAAAAGGTAATATGCTAGGCTGATGCACCCTCTTTTTTTTCTCCAGTGCCATGTGTATCAGGGCTTCCTCAGTCCCAAGAGGGCAGCAAAGCGTGGTGGCCTTATAAGCTTTAAAGCAACATTGAGAGCTGTCTTATTCCTGAGCATCCCACTTAAGTGCAGGATGTTGCTTTTATTGGTTGTGGGTTTTTTTATTTCTGTCTACTGTAATGTCCCCTTAAGGGAAATCCACCCTCTCTATTGGTCCTGTTTCCTGGTATTGCTGAACATGAAAGAAAATCCCAAATGTTGTATTGTCCCCAGAACAGTAGTAAATGGGAAATCTTTCAATGGGGACACAAGTTCTGGTGACCTTTTTGACAACATGGGATTCCCTCACTTTGGAGGGATTCGACTCACTTCCCGATATGTAGAATGGGACAGGAAGCAAAGGGAAATCTCTCCAAGTAAACAGAGATGGCAAAATAAACCTGACCAGGATTATAATCCTCCCTTACTGTATCTAAAATGAAAAAGTGGGTATGGGGAATGTGGCCGAGGGCAGGAGATTTCAAGTCAACTAAGAAAGCAACTACCAGCACAAGGGCACTTTTCACTGAATGTAAGTACTGTCCCATGTGTAGATTTAAAAAGAAAATAAATAACTAAACTTAGGCTTTAAAAATCTACAGAAACAGGATATTTCATAAGTGAAAATAAGCCAAAATAAACCTCAGTATAGAAAATAGCTGTGACTGCTCATATATATTTATATTTTCATCTTATGGATAGTGTGTGCCCCTGATTGATGGCTCTAAAGACCCACCAGCTGCTTTGGAGGAAAATCAGACACGCACTATTTTTTAAAGTGCAACTCAAGGATTCTTGGATAAACTCAGCAGAACTTGCATACTATAAAGTTCATTGTAGGATCAAACTGTAGAATGTATGATAGCAGCTATATCATCTACTGCAGGGATATGCAATTAGCGGACCTCCAGATGTTGCAGAACTACAAGTCCCATGAAGCATAGCAAGACCCTGACAGCCACAAGCATGACACCCAGAGGCAGATGCATGATGGGATTTGTAGTTTTCCAACAGCTGGAGGTCCGCTAATTGCATATCCCTGATTTACTGTATCCTCTTTGCCAGGCTCTCGTTCTTACAACAGGTCTACATTGCATAAACACCACAAAGGAGTCATAGGTAACCATCCTTTCACTTTCACCTGGCGTGGAGTGCCTAGGGTTGCCACAAACATCCCTTTAATCCGGGACACACATTAATTACACAGGTTCTGTGGCTGATTAAGGTGGTAATTAAACTCACTTGGTGCCTTATCATTAAATTAGCCTCGGAACCTGTGTAATTCATATGTGTCCTGGATTAAAGGGATGATGTGGCAACCCTAGGAGTGCCCCTTTAACCACTTCCTTACTGGGCACTTAAACCCCCCTCCTGCCCGGACCAATTTTCAGTTTTCAGCGATGTCGCTCTTTGAATGACAATTGCGCGGTCGTGCGACGCTGTACCCAAACAAAATTGGCGTCCTTTTTTTCCCACAAATAGAGCTTTCTTTTGGTGGTATTTGATCCCCTCTGCGTCATTTCTGATCGCCGCTATAAACAAAAAAAGAGCGACAATTTTGAAAAAAAAAACTATATTTTTTACTTTTTGCTATAATAAATATCCAAAAATAAAAATAAAAAAACAAATTTATTCATCAGTTTTGGCCGATATATATTCTTCTACATATTTTTGGTAAAAAAAATTATTGATTGGGTTGCGCAAAAGTTATAGCGCCTACAAACTATGGACATTGATTTATGGCGTTTTTATTATTATTTTTTTTTTTTACTGGTAATGGCGGCGATCTGCGATTTTTATCGGTACTGCGATATTGGGGCGGACATTTCGGACGTTTTTGACACTTTTGGGACCAATGACATTTATACAGCGATCAGAAATGTAAATATCCACTGATTACTGTATAAATGTCATTGGCAGTGAAGGGGTTAACCTGCAGTGGGCAGTGAAGGGGTTAACTATGTTCCCTGGGTGTGTTCTAACTGTGGGGGGGCGGGGTTGGCAGGGGCATGACAGATCTAAGTGATCCCAGTGACAGGGATCAGTAGATCTGTCATGCCCCCCCTCACAGAACTTGGAACCGCCGTGTTTACATTGGTGTTTCCCCGTTCCGGCTTTCTGGAAGGAGATCGCAGGTCTCCGGCGGACATCGGGTACGGCACGAGCCAAATGGGAGGACTTTTAGAGACGCGATGTAGACGTCATTCGGCTATGGTGCGGATGCGAGGTGGTTAAAGTATGCTTGAGTGCATTTTTACATCAGAAGTCCCAGGACACATTTTGTAAATGTGCATGATATTACTAGCCATAGCTGGTTTATCTAAATACATTTATGAATATATAACGACATTTAGCAGCAAGCAGATTTTCTTTTGATTAGTAAGCCAGGACATAATTTCAGCATATCAGTGGGGCACAAACAGCATTTATTTGTAAAGGAGAGAGAGCATCAAAGGCCTTCTCTCCATGCCAAGTTTACGCTCTAAAAGATTTACCAGATCAGTGCATCCAAAAGGTCATTCTTTAAGAATGAGCAATGAAAACGTATCCCCCTCGTTATAGTTCTAGCAACTACTTTACTAAAAGAGAAAAACAGATCAGAAGCGTGAAGGAAAACAAAAGGAACCAACAAAAAAAGTACTCTGGTATTTGATTTAAAGCATGTCACTGAGCGTGAGAACAATTTGTTCCTGCACACACAAATAAGTGTTTTTTTAGTGCTTGGAGTATTGGCTTTAAAGTGTACTCATCATTCCTTTACAAAATCTTCATACTTTTTTGTTAAGAAATCTTGACCTGTAGTCAAGACTGATGGAAATAATGAGCTAGGAGGCACAACAATTTTATACTGATCCATCAATTTTTAAACGCGGCAGTTCTCAGCAATATTCTCATCCTTTAAAATGGGTTTTGTGGCTGACTGCAGGGGAGTTCTTCAGTTACCTTGCAGTTACACAGATAAGGGCTCATTTACACTTGCAGCAGGGGTCTTTAAAAATAGCCAGCTGAGCTGTGTTTAGAGTGCCCCCCTTAGCCAAATGGGGGCGTACACATGGTCACAGCAAAAATGTTCCACTGTCAGGTTTGTTGGGCAGAACTGAGCCGGTTGGTTAGGCCAGTGCTAAACATTACCCTTTCAAGTGAATGGGGCCGGGATACAACCACCCTGCAACCGTGTGTAATACATGCAAGCGCAGCGCAGTGGTGCAGCATTTACAAGGCTAAAAGAGGCAACGAGGAGGCATTGTATTGCCTCCTCACTGCCTGTAAAATTATGAAAAGAATTCTGAAAGGCAATCAACTGATTACTTTTCAGGGGCATGGCAATCTTAGCCTCATGTCCAACCTTGGTGCGACCCCACTATGGATCTCACCAGTGATTCTGTGATGAGTACTGTAAAAAATCTTAAAGTGGTTGTTAACCCACAGGATTAAATTTACGTTATCCTCTCAGTTGATTCATGTAATGTCCCTCTGTGACTGTGCTTTATAAAAAAAATGCAGCTATTTACCTGTTTACAGAGCACTCACGTGACCCGCCGGCTCTCTCCTCTCTCGGCCTGACAGCTGCAGCGGGCGGGGCCAAGGATTCCCCACTGACGCCAGTCAGGAGGGGAGGAGGAGAGGATAGAGAGCCGGCGGGTCACATGAGCGCCAACCGGCACTCTGTAAACAGGTAAATAGCTGCATTTTTTTATAAAGCACAGTCACCGGGGGACATTACATGAATCAACCAAGAGGATAGTGTAAATGTAATCCTAATTTGAGCAGCAGGAGGGGAAGGGGAGCACACAGACATGGAGCTGATGGGAGGGGGCATAGAGTAGAGAGGGGAGACAGGAGAAGCAGCGGTTGGCAGTGGCATGTAAGCTGACCATGGTGTCAGGGCTCAACAGCCCTGATATACCATGGCCAGCTTACAACCAGACAGGATAAGCCAGGTATTTTAGGTGATAAAGGGGGCCAAATGACACAGCTCGAGCACTGTGCTGTATAACATACTTTAACCACTTGACAACTGGGCACTTAAACCCCCTTCCTAACCAGACCAATTTTCAGCTTTCAGTGCTCTCACACTTTGAATTACAATTACTCAGTCATACTACACTGTATTCACGGGTCAACAGTTCACCAATTTCATACAATATGTCGTGTCACGAGCTCGACACAGTAAACCGGGGGAAATAGTGGATTTTATGGACCGAATAGGACAGACCAACATTCGACCGGTACCATATAGTCCCGACAACTCGGGACTGTGGTACCAGTCGAATGTACGGTGACGGTTGGCGACGAAGAGGACAGAGGGGAGAGATGAGATACGGGGGAGGGTAGTCGAGGTACAGACACACGAGGGGAAGGGGAGGACGACGAGTTTAATCCTAATGTAAATGTGATAGGAGAACCAACTAAGTACATTACAGGGGGCCACTGACACGAAATATTTTTTTACGTCGATAAATGGACAAATGTCTCACGGCCAACCGCGAGTACACTGGGCGGCCGAG
>BLSH010068827.1:108011-122030 GCA_018402905.1 Glandirana rugosa | reverse complement strand
CTCAACATCTCATGATATACAATAATGGATTAGGGGGCCTTTTGGTGGGCGTGACTTTTTTTTTTTTGGGGGGGGTGGGGGGCAGCATTTTAATCAATTAAAGTGGGCCGGTCTGGATGAAGTCCAGGGCCACATTTTTGTCCCAGTCCAGCCCTGCTCTCATGTGCATCGCTGGATGAAGATTAGGCTTGGGTGAGTATTAGGGGATGTGGAGGAAGCTGCATGCAGAAGGTTTTTTACATTACTGCATAGAATGGGAACTGAGTGCTGCAAATGCAGCCATATTTTCTGGTCCCTGGAAAGGGCATTACAGAATTAACACATCCAAGTTCAAGGGGTGTGCTGGAGTATTTTATTAAGCCGGATACACACTACAGTAAAAAAATCTGTCAGCTCCAGCCGGAGAGACTGTACTAACCATGCAAGATTAGTCCAGCGATCTCCCCCACTGAGCTATTGCGTTCTGACAGGGGGACAGCCCCCACGCCAGAACACTCCGATCAGTGCTTTCTGCCATCGCTGAGAGTGCTTATCGGGAGTCGGTTGGCTGCTGGTTTTCCAGCATGCACGTCCGACATACACACAGGCAGAATGTCGGCCGTTTTTTTTGAACCGGCAAATGTCTCCCGACATTGTGCTCATGGGTACAGGGCTTTATGCTCAGGAGACACACCCTTAATGCCAACCATTTTAATATACCTATACTTCCAGAAGACAAGATTTTTACAATCTGACAACCAGCGTGTTATTTAGCAGAATTAAATTACAGTTTGCTGCACACCAAATATGATAAAGGATACCATGATTGCGGATACTGTGAATGGCACTCTTAGGTGGTTGAAAATGTCCCATTCGCCTTCTGAACCTTGTAATATAGGCACGTTTGGTGTCTGGTAATTGATTGGCATCTTTCCATACATTAGAATAACCATTTTTTATGCAGGTGATTTTATTACAATAAGAGATATGGAATATTCAAAGTGTTTGGCTTTGGTAAACATACAGATGTGTGTTAATAAACTATTATTCACACTGTTTATGATCTATCCATTTTATGGCAGGCCTAATTAGAAGTCTTTTATAGACCCTAGCTAGTTGGGGTTTTAATACCACTGCTTTTTGATAAATGTGTTTTAAACTGGGCTGTGTTTCATCAAATGTGTCACCTTCCATGAATGCCTAGCACAGACATGAGGATTAAATTAAATCTGACTGTGTTTGCAACTGATGTTTTACTTGGGAAAACTGACACTGAGCTGGCACTGTATTCAGTAAGCCTCCCCCATTCACTAAACACAGGTTGGTGTTCATCAGAACTCATTATCATTACAACTACTACCAATGGGTTTGCAACCCTTGGTTGGCATTGTTGGCAAAATACAGGAAGCACTGTAAGGGGGAAGATACTGGCAGAATTTACTAACTATTGAAAAATATCAAAAATTAGAAGGCTTAAATTCTTGAATTTGAAATGTGACAGAAGTTTACACAGTCTTTAAATAACTAAAGAGCATCACTCACAGTACGGTTTGCAAATATTAGTCTACCAAAAAATGTTCCTGCTATTGCTGAGGATCAAGAGTGAAAACTGAAGTACAGTTTTCAGAAAAAAGGCATGCTTCTCAATGACGAAACAATCTGTTCAATGAAGACTACATTTTGTAGATGTGATTATATATGAGTTCCTACTTATTTAAACAAAAACTCCGTATTCAAATGTGTGGACATGCTATTTTTGTTAAAAACCTGAAAATTGGGACTATAGGGTAGTGGTATGAGTACGGGGGCTTGTGTTACCATGTAAGGTTATATGTTTCATTGAGTTAGGGGGTTCTTTCCCTGATGAACATAACTTCTGTAAGGTTATGTATAAAATATTGTTAATATACAAGTATGGATGGAACATAAAGGACATTTTTTTTTAGAGGCCTCAAAATAACTATTCAAATTTGATATTTAGAATTGTTTTTCATAGATTTATCAATATAAAAATGTAAAAGTGAGGGAAGCTTTAGTCTAGTGACAGATTTTACAGGCTTTTCCACAGCTAACGAGCATTAAATTGATTCTATGCAATTTCCTGTATAGCCTCCATAGTTTGAACTAACGGGGCAAAAGAGATGCATTTTGATCCAGCTGGCAGCTGAAACAGCTGGCAGTAGAGCTATTCTGACAAGCACTGTGAAATTAGTGTATCATTTAAACTGTTAACAGATGGAAATTATCACTAGCTCTCCACAAGTTACAGTCTTTTGGAGAAATAAAAGAGTAAATCTGTGTCGCGTAGGTAATAACAATGTTTTAATAATACGTTGACCAATTTCTAAACCAAACAAGATGGTAATAGTAGGAAACACGCAGGAGAATGACTATAGAAAGGCTGCAATGTTTAAGCACTAGTCAAGCACCCCTAGCCAAATTTGGAGGAAAATAGTGTAGGCAAATCAAATTCTGTTGTCTGGTTGTACCTAGGAAGGTCCGCAATATTCAAACCACAATGTGATACTTCAAATAAAGTAAAAACAAAAAAGCGATGCACACCACACTCCTCCTTGCCAGAGCTTACACCACACTAGTGTGCATGGTAAAACACTGTGTTTTACCATGCAGGCTAGTATGCACGTAACCCCAGTCAGTTGTCATTTGAAGTAGAACGTCAAGCCATGGACAGTACAGTTTTGCCATAGTGGGTGTCCAATTAGCATAACACAATTTTGGTTGATAGTGTGGGTGAATGATACTTCACTTGATAGCACCACACACCAATTATGGAAAATTGCAAACTGGAAAATTTGTGGGACTTTAAAGGAGCTTAAATAAAGATGATAATGAACTACATTAAAGTTTCATAATTTATTGAATACAGATGTTAAAAACATTTCATATTAAAATACACAATCTGTACATAGTCTCATTGTGGTTATTTCCATACTGATAGCAGTAATAATTCCCAACATGTTTCACCCTTGAGGGCTTCTGCAGGGAAAATAACAGCTGCTATTGATCTGAAGGCCTATACTTTGCTGTGTGTGGAGGAAACAGATGAGGGCCACAGCAGTGTCCAAACTTAGACCTATACGTGACCACAGGAGGTACAGAGGAATCAAAGAATGTGATATTAAATAAAAAGCATGGGCAACACAGTGGTGTAGTGGTTAGCACTATCGCCTTGCAGCAAAAGGGTCGCTAGTTCAAATCCTGCCTGGAATTTGCATGTTCTCCCTGCACCTGCATGGGTTTCCTCCAGGTACTCCGGTTTCCTCCCACACTCCAAAGACATGCTGGTTGTCAGGAAGCCCACGGAACAATCTGTTCATCCCAGCACACGCGCATGCACACTCGCGCGCCGATGCGCACGGTTGATACGAACATTGGCCCCAGAGGGACTATTTAAACCGGGCTTCTGCACTGACACATTGCTGTTTGGTCTGCAGCTTCTGCGTTCCTGAAACCTGTGATCCTGTTACCTGTTTTCTGTGACCTTGACCTGGCTTGTCCTTCACCTTTCTCTGATCGCTGCCTGCCCTGACCCCGGCCTGCCTTGTGACCTGTCTTTGTCTGCCCCTTCTGCCTGCTGTTTGCCCGCTCATTGCTGACCCAGCCTGCCTGACCCTGCTCTGCTGTCCAGCCAGTCTCTTCCAGCGGCATGTGGCATGTGGCATGCCTGATGAAAGGGGTCCTGCGTTGCTCTGAAACGTTGCTTTCTGCTGTAATGATCTGATCACTGATTAAAGCTTTGGACCCATTTTTGGAGATATTGGTGTGCTGGTGACATTACTCTCTCTGACTACACACGGTTCTAGCCAGTGGTCGCTTCAGCACCCACTTACAAATACAGCCATCTTTACAGGAATATGTGCATTGGGAATAGTGCGTTGCACAAAAAGGGGAGTCACAGCCAGTGTCACCAGCACCAGCAAATCTATCATGTGACTGTCTTCTATCTAAGTGCAGGCTGCCCACATGGCTCCGGTAAAGAAGAACTACAAGCCGCCTGCCGTGGTGGAATCTGCCATCACAGCTACACCGATTTTAAATGTGATAGAGGATGCAGAAAGAGGCACTCCCATCCACTGTCATGAGGGGGGGAACAGGAGGGGGGTGATTTAGGACCCCCTAAATATCGATGCAACGTGCTCTAGTCTAGAAGGTTAATGTATTCTTTAAATTGAAAAGAGATAACATTTCAAACATACCTCTAGCAGAAAAATGATTTGATGTTTTATAGTAGCACACAAAAGCTGCACAATATACATTTTATTGTTTGAAATTTACTAAGCTTAGGTCTTTAGAACAGTCTGCAGTAAAAGTTCCTGTCTGTTCTGCTCACTTAAAAAGCCACAAGTGTTTTATTTTAGCAAGTATTTCCCTCCTGACAGCAGACTTATTCTCCAGTTATTTATACTAATGTATGCTTCAGCTGGCAACAGGAGTTTGCAATAATCAGCCTAACCACAGGTCTGGAGGAAGTATTTCTTTTACGTGTAGGTCTGCATGCACAGGCTATGATGTCACTGAGTAACCACAGTCATTCACAGGGTTTATTAACTCCCCCCCAAAAAAAAATGTTAGCAATTTGACATATTCAGGTAAGTATATGATTTTATGATTGTGTAGTATTCTTTACTGCTGTATTTCCTTTTTTTACAATAAATGATGCCCATACATACCTCTTAACCCCTAATTAGCAAACATGTTCTTCTAAGGATTGCTCATGCTCTTCAGAGCTTCAGAGTTCCCCTCTAGCTTACTTTCCAATCAGAGTGCTGTTTGTTGCCACCAACCAAGAAATAGCGGTCCAGTACAGGGCAAGTATGGTTGCCTCATGGCTAGTGTTTTAGCATCCTAGCTAGTAAACATATGGCTAGATACTTTTACTTGTCATGCATTTGGAACCATGGGAGTTTGTTGGGCATACATTAAGACTGGGTTCACACCTCTGAAGGATGCGGTTTGCAGCAGGGGTCTGATGCGTCCCTGTTCTCTGTTTCAGGGATGAATCAGGGCTGAATTTTTGACTGAATTCAGCCCTGAAGCGGAGCTAAAGATGCACAGCACTCCTGTGCAATTTGCTCAGCGGCCACAATGGACATATGTAAACCGGCTCTATAGAGAGCTGGCCACAATCTCCTGCTATGTGAATTGGATGCAAAGAAATCTACATACAATTTGCATAGGTGTGAACCCAGCCTTAAGGTGCTATAGCGGCTTCTCAAGGTTGTTACTTTAGCATTTTAAGGTTTTATTGCACCCTCACACAATACCCAATTCACAATGTTTCTAGTCAATATAGAAGAGTTACTGTTTTTTTAGCTGTATGTTTACCGAAATTATACATGGAAGAGTGCCTACAAAAATAATAAATAAATCAGGTGGTGTTGCTCATAGCAGCATTTCAACTTATAGATTTATTCAAATTTATAGATTTAGCAAAGGAAAGGTTTTTCTTTGGTGGAGAGGATCTGGGTGCAGAATACACAAGAGGCTAAATTTACCTTGGTGGGAGGAGGGGGTAAGTGTTAGGATTATAGGTAGTTAGAGGACCTTAGAGCCCTTATCTTTAAGTATTAAAAGCTAATGTGAAGTATGAACCAGTAATGCCTCATTAACACAGGGTGATTACATGTGTGCCCTGTGTATGGCCATGTTTTGCCGGCACATGGATGCATAGATGTTCTGTGCATTCCCATACTGGCATTCTTATTGTTGTCTATTGGGATGCAGTGGCTGTTGGACACAGCTATGTCTTCCAATAAGACATATGTGCAGGTACACGGCTGCAAAAGTACCCAGAGTGAAGTGAGGGACACTCATTCCTACCCACACAGATTTTATATTGGGACACAGTGACCGTGTCCATTCAATCACTGCATCCCAATAGACAAGAATGGGAAAGTTGGCACAGGAATGCACAGAACATCTGTGAAGAATCCCCATGCCTTGTATGCCCATGCATGTAATCGCCCCATGTAAACGAGGACTTAAAAAACAACAGAAATTTAGCTTCCACTTGCCTTCCCTTCAATGTACATACAGTATATAAGGTTCTTTCTACTTATTGCATCTGCTAAATAACTGCAGTTACAGAATAAAATATATAAACATTAAATCATTTTTCCAAACATGCTGGATTAGAACTTTTAAAAAAAGAATACAAATCTACAGTCTGAAAATGATACCTCTGTCTACTGTAATACGTATATGTCTGCTTAGTCATCCAGCATGTTAACATACCACCCTTAATAAAAATAGTCTGTTCTACGGCCTAAGGAGTCTGGTTGGGGTTTATTGGAGTTTTTTAAGACCACAACTAGGTTAATACACATAAGTGCTTTTTGGATATGCTCTTTAATCAAGGTAGTCAGAGCATTAAAAGGGTTTAATGTGTGTCACTCATTAATTATACTGCATACCATAGCCATCATTCAAATCTAAGAATTGTTTCTGCTCATCATAGACTATATTATGGAGGCACCCACAGGCAACAGTTGGTTAGATTGTTTTAAACTCCAAAAAATACAAACACAACTCAAATGCTGAATCATTTCTAAATATGAAAAATAAGACTATATAGTCAGTCATTTAATTTGCATGCATTATTATTCTATATGTTTATTAATTTACTAAAGATAATAGCGTTAATAAATGTATGCTCTTGTGTTACATTATTAATCTAGGCAGTAATTTCTATGTAAACTTTAGTCAATTTTAATGAGGAGCCTTTTAGGAAGAACAAGAAAAGGAGCAGTTTACAGTATAAATAAAACATGATTCCTAAATGCACATTTAATGTGGAAATAAAAAATCCACAGCTATTTATTCATCTTTGGTATTGAACATTTCTAAAAAATGTTATAACATAGAATAAGAAGAAGCATTTAAGTAACTCATATATCTTAGTGGTTTGACCCTTTTATGCACATAGTCTTGTGGTATTTATCTGAGATTTAATCTGCTTTATGAATTTAGCAAAACTAAAAGTTAAGGTCAATTAATAACTGATATATATAGCAACAGAATATTGAATAGTTTGGATGTATTTAACTCTCAGTGCATACAGTCAGTGTTTGACCACCTCCTTTATCCTACATACGATCCTACAAGTTTACTTGGGAACACACACTGAGCAGCTGTGTCCTCCGGGACACTGTATTATATTAGCCATAGACATTGGATAACAGTCAGTAATATCCAACTGACAAATGGTTGCTTTGTAGTAAAGGATCATTCCATCAGCAAACATGCTTGTGTTGCCCAACTGTTACTTTTCATGAGAGCATAGATTCCGGTCAGCAGTCTTTTGTACCATCAGCCATCAGCAGTAATCCTTTTGTAGCCATGTGCTCCCTTAAGAGTCGCTGATAGCTGTGGTCCACCTGCCCACTCCCCTCAATCACACAAATTCCACACATCCAAAGTCACTGAACAGGCCGGTACTTTGTTTTGTTGTTTTATTTAGGGGTTTCAACTTTGATAGGGATTAGGGACTACTGTGGGATGCCCAGTAATTGAACATGGGACCTACTATATACACCTCCGGTATATACACTCTTTCTCCTCCAGCACACTACTTGCTGACTGTTACTCTTCTCCTTTCCGCTCTCCAGCACACTACTTGCTCACCATTACACTTGTTTCCCTGGTCCAAAAGGAAATTTATCCGACCTCCACGACACTTCATCCCAGTTAGCACATGGTGAGGCCAGCTGCAGCCGCAGGCAAAGCCTCAGAACCACCCTTTGTGGGTAAGAATCAAGGTTTCCTTCCCTGAAACCATGGACCCTCTTTTGTGCAACAAAATACGTTGGTGCTAGCTGGGCCCTTTGATGGACTACAACTCCCAGCCCATCCTTCTTCCAGACCCATCCGGTCTGTCCTGCATTCTAATGGCTCTCCTTCCCCTCGGTTGGCTCCCACCGACTTCTACAGACTGCTCTCTCTCCTCCCAGACTGTCTCAGCCTTTTCATCCAACTCCCAGGGGTCGCCACTCACCGACTTGGTGGATTCTTTAAAGAGTCTCCTTCCATGTAGACCTCAGCTGCTCTCCTGCTTCTCTTGTGCCACCCCAGGAGCCAACTCCCGCTCCCAGCTGCACTCAAGCCCCAGGCCTCAGGTCCCCCCCCTCAGACAAGGGGATACCCTCCTGGGCAAGGCCTGATCCACAGCTCCTGACTACATCCTCACTCTTCCACCCAAACTCTCCTGAAACCTGCTGGCAGATAGCTATATTTAAGGAGCCTGTGGATTGGTCAGGGCTCATTGTCATACATCAGGAAGTGACACTTCCTCATCAATCCCACCTTCTAGAGCTTTCTCAGCTCAAGGGGAGGAAATCTCCAAGGAGTGTACCTTCCTTACATCTCCAGCCCCACCCTGAGCCACTCACAGCCCAGATCAAAACATTCAGGCCTGCACCTACAGTCAGGCCTGACTAGATTTTTCCTATGGGGACGCTACACTTGTGTTGCCGAAATGTTAACCCTTGCTTGTACTGGAGGAATATTGAACTTTCTTTTAAGAAGGGATTTTGGTTAGAAGACTTTGACTCATTAGTTTTTATGCATTCTACATAGACCCATAGGCCTATACAGTATATATATTTAACTATGATCGCTTTACAGAGCATTTGAATGCACACACTTCTTTACATGTATTTCAGGTGTGTGGGCATTGGTGCACCCTTCTGTGGATGCGTACATACTATGAACTTTGAAAAAAACTGCTAGTTTAGATGTATGCCTTACTTTGAGAATGTACAGAAAATCAGGTAGGGGGGAGCTAGGGAGGGGCATCTTATTTAGGAGAGTGGAAGAGATCTGTAGTAATATACACTGAATGCTCTTCAGTAGCATCCACAACAGCAGCAGATACATTTCATATGCTCCCGGGGCACATACCAGGCAGTGCACCCTCTCAAAAGGTTTTCTTCCAACATCAATTGACAGGACCTCACAAGGCAATGGGCTTATCACCAGCAGTAAACTAGCCAACACCATCTCTAGGTATAAATGAGGGAAACATACAATTACCAAAACAAAAGTCATTTGATCTTCCTGACTCAACCCAGACTTTATTTCTCTTAGATCTCAAAAAACTCTGCACCCTTGGTTTCTCTTCAGTAATAGCCAACCCCTTGCCCTAAGTTACACAAGCCAGCCAGGTTCTTTATGTGGTGCAAATTGGTAACCAGAATCCACACACTTTGTTTCTTAAACAGTTAAAATAGCTTACAGCAAAGTTATTTCTCAATAGACAAACATTGCATCTTGTTAATTTTGCAGACAGTACCATTTTTGCCACAACGCCTAAAAACAGGTACACCTACAGAATTTTCTTTACAGCATTAGGTAATGACAAGCTCATTCTCTCTTTATGCTCATGCAGCACCCTCTACCTAGGTAGTGTGCTAGAGGTAGGTGCTTATAGTGCAGGTAAATTTAAGCAGGCCTAACTGGAAGCTAGGCCTGTTTGTTTAGATCTGTGTCTATAGTAGCATCTGGTGACTCACAGATAGCATTACTTCTCTGTTACCTCCTTCTTGCTTCGAGAGGATTCTGGAAGGAGAGGCGGGGAGAGAGGGGGAGTTGTCTGGGGTGTCTCAGGGAGCCTTGACCAATCCCCAATTTGGATTGTCAGAGGGCAGGCCTCCTTGAAATACCCAGGGTCAGCCCAGCTGGGCAGGATAGTTCGGGTGGAAGAAATGGAGATGGAGTGCTAGGCTGTTGTTTGAGGGGGCTCCCTAGTTTGGGGGGGTGACCTTGCACCTGGAGCTTGGGAGTGGAAGGGACCCTTGTACAAACCACAGGGGAGTCCGGACCAGGAGCAGGAGAGGACAGTGGAGAGTACTGCCGGGCATGTCTCCAGGAGGGATACACCAGGTGAGTGACACACAGCCAGGAATTCTGGAGAGGCACACTGGAGCAGATTGGGGTGAGATACAATCTGGAATGGGTGTATAACCAGCATGGATTATGGGGTCATGGCCAGTGGAGTTGTGCAGCTGCAGCCAGGAGGGCTGGCAGGGCCTGAAGAGGACTGACTATGAGCAGTAGTCCACCAAGGGCAGTTAGCACTGAAACTCGCAATTCTTGCTACACCATAGGGGCCCATGGTCCCTGCTTGTAAAAGGCATTTCTGCAAGGCCTGGCTGGAACCAGAGTCAGGTCTAGCCATGAGCTAGCTGCACCTGAGGAAGTTTTGTGCAGGAGGAAGTGTGTGATATTCTGCAAGCAAGTTTGAGCTGGAGGAGACAGGAGTAGTATGTACAGGGAGTGTACATAGTTTGTCCCAAGCAAAAATTCTTCTGGGCATCTTATAAATCTCAGACCCCATCCAAGTTAAATCCTCTAATAAAACCAACAACACAAAGCACCCAGACTAATTTATGACTGTATAGCAGAAGATGAGAAATTAAAAAAAATTGGCTTTGTAGGCACCAATAATAAAAATATTTACAAATTTTGTTTATAACAAATTCATTAAAAATCACATATATAAAACCAGTAGAATATTGGTGTGGTCAATTGGTTTGGGGGCTACATTCAATTGTAGACCCATACAGACCTGTTTTTTTATATATGTGATTTTTTTAAATTCATTTGTTGTAAATATAAATGTTGTAAATATTTTTTATCATTGGTGCCTACAAGTCCATTTTTTTCAGTTCCTCCTCTTCTGCTATGCATTGTTGGGATGTGGCACTTTACTATTTCAGTACACACCCATACGGCTTTCCTGGGTTGGTGTACTTCATTTTCTTTATTGATTTATGACTCTGGATGTCTGTGAGAAGTGTGACTGGCTGGGCAGGGTGACAGGTGAACAACAACACTCAGCAGCTCCTACGGGGATACCACTACACTCATATCAGGGACTCTCATCATCTCCTTCCCATTTCTGTGAGATACCCCAGGGGGGAACATGTTACCCAGTCTATTTTCTTTCAGGAAAGGGAACTCACTTATTGGTTACTTGAAGAGGCTTGCAGTCCAGAGACATGTTATAGAGATTATAACAGGAAATGTGGCAATCCAACAGTTACACCAGTCTATTGGATATGTTATAAATCATATGTCAGGATTCTCTAAAAATCATAATAAAACATACCACATTCCAATGTATTACTTTCATCTCCAAATATTTCTCAGAACTGTAATGTACTATATATTTGGTTATATAAGCAAAAGGCTCAATCCACCCACAACATATATTTTACATTTTACTTTATAATGGTGTGCTGAAATAACATCTCAAATGTCTTGAGGGCTATTGCACACATTGGAAAATGCTGTATTGGAAGTGAACTTACTCCTGTTGCAGCAGAAAAGGTGAGACTTTAAGGGAACCAGAATCTTAAACCTCAAGGTGCTCACTTTAAGACCCCTTTCACACTGAGGCAGCCTTCAGGTGCTTTAGCGCTAAAAATAGCGCCTGAAAAGCACCTTAAAACTGCCTCCCATTCATTTGAATGGATGCTTTCACACTTGGGCGATGTGCTTGTGGGGCGGTAGAAAAAGTCCTGCAAGCAGCATCTTTGGGGCATGTTTGAAGCTCTAGAAATAGCACTTCAAAAATGCCCCTGTCCATTGTAATGAATGGGCAGCTCTTCCAGCATTTTGAAAGGGCCGCAAAACTGGTCTTTTTTCATTTTTGTCACGTGACCTTAAGAAAAACAGCCCCCTTGCGCCGCTAAAATGCAGCTAAAGCACTACCAGAAACTACCAGTGCTCTAGAGCACAGGTGTCAAACTGGTGGCCCTCCAGCTGTTGCGGAACTACAAATCCCATGAGGCATTGCAAGGCTGACAATTACAAGCATGACTCCCACAGGCAGAGGCATGATGGGACTTGTAGTTTCGCAACAGCAGGAGGGCCACCAGTTTGACACCCGTGCTCTAGAGGCTGTTTTAGCAGCGCGTCAGTGTGAAAGGGGTCTTAAAGGGGAAGATATACAGAGCTGGTAAAAAGTTAATTTCTGGCTGGGTTATTATGAGAACTAATCATTAATAGACCCAAACTAAACATATAATGGCATGCAAAAAATGTAAAATATGCAAAAAAGTAGCAACTTGCATTCATATAGTGTGGATTGTCAAAATATCCCCCCCGAGCAGAGGCTCAAATGACATTGGACTGCAGCTTCACTTCATAAATATTCCTTAAGTATGAAAAGATGTCACTATAGTCAGCGCTAGCTAGTGTCTTCTCTGTTCCACGAGGAATGTAAAAACTTTGGGTAATAAAGTGAGGCTGGCACTGATTTCAGTGGAGTTGAGTGCCTTGACATGTTTTCCTACTTATAGAGTATTTCATTTCCAAACTAACCAGAGAAAACCAGCAGATCAGTAATGTATCATTTCAATAATAATCTTTAGGGGCTACACATGTGCATTCAATATAAGAGGAATTGCTGCTGAAAATTGAAGCCCTCTAATAAGGCTATGCAATGCATGATTTTCCACCACCATCACCCCTTAGTAGGGGTCAGACTCTGGAAAATCTCCTCCCTTTACTCCCCATTGTCAGCCTTGTCTGCAGGATATGGAAAACAGGCATATTATGTGTGTGGTTTGCGTGAACAATTCATTAACAGCTCAGACTCTTCATATTGCTCTCATTAATTGTCTTGCTGGGAGATATTGGAACATTTTTTTAATTTGACTATTGAGATGCATTCAAAGCACACCAAACAAAAACATGAAAGTTTAAAAAAATTATACAGTCACAATGACATCAGTAGGGATACTGAGAAGCGTAGCCACAATGAGCAATCAGCTAGAAATGTACTTTTCAGCAACGTTTTTTTTCTACTATAGTTTTATGCCTAAATCAGTATTTTGTACTGGAAGTGCTTTATTGCATTTTTGTTTAGAGTAAATGTATTTAAAGTTAACCAGTGCTTTCCCATTGCAAGATTGACATTTAGGTTGTTAAAGTACAGTGTATCATATATATATTTTTTTTTAAATCATAAAATACTTTTTTTATTCGTTTTATGTCTCAGTGCTGTTGATCTCCTCCAGCCTCTTTCAGCCACTTCCTGTCTGCATAAATTCCCTCCAGCATCGACTGCACATTTTTGCTCTGGACCAACTTCCAGATAGGGGTAACAGTGGACTGCCCCTATTCCATGTGTGTTGCTTGGACACTTGTGGGTTGATTTACCAAAGGCAAATAGACTGTGCACTTTGCAAAGTGCAGTTGCACGCTGCAAGAATAGTTACTCAAGGGCTTAGGAAATGAGAAGAAGCTCTACTGACTTCCATCATTCAATCATGTGCAAGCAAAAATGCTGTGTTTTTATTTTCCTTGCATGTGATTGGGTACCCTATGTAAAGTGAAACTATACCTCATTTACTAAGCTCTGGAGCAACTGCACTTTGCAAAGTGCCATGAGAAAAGAAGGTCCACAACTCCTTTCTTGTTCTTTAAAATCTTCAAAATTTATTGATTCTCCATAAAAGACACAGACAGCAGATGTAAACGCTTTTCAGCCTTGAGGGCCTTGTTCACTACTTTGCAAAGTGCACAGTCTATTTGCCTTTAGTAAATGAATCCTTTGTAGTCTCTACCAAGGTTGTAAGTGACAAGGTATTGCAGGAGCACAAATAGTAGACAGCTATAGCACAAGGTCCAACTTGCCATGAGAAAGCGCCAGCTACCAGAGCACAGTTTGCTCCCGGATGGGGCGCTTTGGGAGTGGTATATCCTCTGGCAAGAAACACATCAGGTGCGACCCTTTTTGAGATGACAGCTTAGGCTGCCCCGAGCACCATGACCACCTGGAGACTGCCCAGTGGAGACCGCAGGAGAAAATGGCATTCATATGCATGTGTATTAAAGCTTTGATGCGCTTCCAAACTGTACTCCAACGTCACATGATGTATGTTCTGATAATTGTTATTTTATTTTTGGTATATGCTTGAAATTCAATAAAAACCATTTGAATGAAAAAAAAAAAAAAAATATATATATATATAAAAAAAAAAAAAAAAGTAAGTTTACCAAAAATAACTTAAA
>BLSH010068827.1:87179-98321 GCA_018402905.1 Glandirana rugosa | reverse complement strand
TTTTTTTACCACAAATATGAGGAATATATATATATATATATATATATATATATATATATATATATATATATATATATATATATATATATTGGCCAAAACTGATGAATACTTTTTTTTGGGGTATGTATTATAGCAAAAGGTAAAAAAAAATGTTATTTTTTTTCAAAATTGTCACTCTTTTTTTGTTTATAGTGGTGATCACAAGTGACACAGAGGTGATCAAATACCACCATAAGAAAGCTCTATTTGTGGGAAAAAAAGGATGTCAATTTTGTTTGAGTACAACGCCGCACGACCACACAACTGTCAGTTAAAGCGATGCAGTGCCGAATCTCATTAAGGACGGTAAATCCTTCTGGGGCTGAAGTGGTTAACATGAAATTAAATAGCATTTTGGTTCATGGTGTTCAAATGCAGTGTAGTCCTGCTTTAATGTGGCTGCAGTGGAAATGGAAGAAAAACCTTGATGAATCATAGACAGTGCTTCCACTATTTGCTAATCTTGAGGTCCTGTTTAAGAATGGTGAATTAATATGAATGACAACCCCACATTTTTGAAGGCTGAACATAGCAGTGCAAGTGTCTCCATTGATACATTGTTTATCTGTGCTACGCTAAATATTTGAATACGTTATTCAGATTTACTGCAATGTTTTACAATGTAAAATGTGTACATACATAAATAAAGTATAAATAAAAGTGGTACTTTTGAAGAAAATGTAATTCACTTTTTTTTTTTAAATTTAGCCACTGGCATGCAATTGTTCAAAAAGATGTACTTTTAGTAATGCTGTACTATTTCATTCACTTTGATTAAATTGCCGGATACACCCATCCTGGAGCTGTTCTAGAATAGAAAGCTTACTCTATACTTAAGTTTCTATTATGATTTTAAAGAATCCTTTTTAGGCTGTGATTCTATGTTGGTTACATTTCTTGTTGCAAAAAAATGCTACTTTGATAACAGTGGTGAAACTATGTTTTGAGTGGTAAAACCAATAGGTAGGCTAAGATTAAATGTTTTGATACAAAAACAGAAGAAATGTTTTTTTTGCGCTCAGTGTGATTACTTTGTACCCAGAGACCCAGAGCTGCACCTATTTCACAACCAAATGCAAAGATGAACAAAATATAGAACAGGTGTGCTATCAGATAGGTAATTAAATGAGTACTAAAAAACAAATGAATGTGAACAATCCAAAGGTTCAAAATGGATTACATATAAAGTGCACTGCCAACTGAATGACTTAATAAGTGCTTAAAAATCAAATGTAAGTGACCAATCAAAAGACCAATAAAAATTACAGGTGGAAATAGTAAAAAAATAAATAAATAAAAGTCCATTCACCAAATATTAATCAAATGAGCAGGTTCCTGGGTTTACCCACAGCAGCGTGAGTGATGGTGTAGGAAACACTCCAAACAATCTCATGCCCTCCACCACAAATGAGCCTTATATCGGATGCTATGGATCTCCAGTGATCGAGATCAATCAAGCATGTGCCATAACCGGCGCATCTAGATACCCCCCCAGTGATCCTCATCCAACAATCAAACTGAGCAGCTCCAAGTTGACAAACCCTAGAAGGCCGTTTGTATCAACTGCATTGGAGGAAGAAAACAGAGACCGCGTATAGTGTGAATGAGGAGGCATGAAAACCATTAGTCAAATATTTATTAAAAACACGGACAGGTACTCACATAATAGAAACAATTCGTATGTCCAGAAACACAGATGCCTCATCAGCAAGCCTCCTTTTCACACTTTATGCGGCCTCTGTTCTTTCATCCAATGGGATTGATACAAACAGCCTGCCTGGGTTTGTCAACTTGGAGTTGTTCAGCTTGATTGTTAGATGAGGACCACCAGGGGGTACCTAGAGGCACCTGTTATGGCACATGCTTGATTGATCTATGCTACTGGAGATCCATAGCATCGGGTAAAGGGCTCATTTGGGGTAAAGGGCACAAGATTGTTTGTAGTGAAGAGAGGCTTGAGACGCATATACAGAGGAGCCTTAGAGTCCAGCCAGAACTCCGGGTGGAATGCATGCTGCTTGTCAGAGAGCAGATGGTATCATTGGGTCTAAAGCTGCATATGTTTTGGATGCTTAATCTCTATGAACATGTGAGTGCAATACACCGTTGTTTTTAATATTGTTGGAAAATAAAAAAATTGTATTACATTATTTTCTGCCTCCTTGTGGCTCATTGGTGGACCCGTTCCTATAGAGCCTGTTATTGGGAAAAGTGATAGGAGTACGAGTGGACGGAGTTTGGCATATCGATCGATTGGAAGGTCTCACATACTCATATCCATGCCTGGTGGTCACATTGTGCACAAATGTATCTGGTGAGCGTAATTGAATTTCTCACTTTGGGTGGATACTGTGGCTTTGATTCATTGGAGCACATTAATTTATAAACACATCGGTGTTGCAAATATATTAAGAGAACTGGATGGACTTTTCACATTTACACATGGTTTTAAAGTTTTTATATATAGTTCTTTTTTATATACAGCAATTTTTCATACATATATGAATTATTTATATATAGTAATTTTTAGTTTTCAATTTTGATTTTTTTTTCTGGACTTGGTTTTATATTTTCATTATCACCTTTTTTTGTCACAATTGATTTTTACGGACTTGGGTTGTCGTGTTCTATTAATGGACATAGTTTATGGTATCTGATTCACACAATTACTTGGTGATATTCAGATTTGTTGATGGGTATTGATTTATAGTGTAGTCTAATAGACACAGTGATTTGGAAAGGCAATGCCCTATTCTATACAACTTATCTGCAGGTTAGTGGTTCACGAATTTAGGAGCAGCTACCAATATACCAATATTTATTGATTATTTCAGTCACTCAGTTGGCGCCCCCATTTTCCTCTGTTTTCTAATTTAATTATCTATCTGGTAGCGCACCTGTTCTAGGTGTATAAATTTATATTAAAAGCCTGGGGGAAATAAAATGCAAATATAAGGTGTAGCTGTTGCTCATACTGATCAATCTGATTCCCAAGATTAAACCTGTTTTGAGAGTACTAGGAACAGCCCTGCTTTTCCTCCAGTTTTTTTTAGATTCTTTAGCTTTTTGAGTAGTCATTTTACCATATAATCTTGCATGTAACTCTTTAATCCCAGTGAATTGCAAAATAAGAAGATGGTAGGGAAAAAATGCTGTGTTGCTATCTGTAAACCCTATGTTGAGATTCCTCATTTTTTATTCTATGATAATGGTATAGAATGTGGCCAATTGGGGGTTAGCCGAAGAAAAAAAAATATCCCAGAGATTATATGTCACAGAGATTTAGAATTTTACCCACCTTACCAAAAAAAAAAAATATATATTTTTTTTTTGCTGCCCATGCCCCCATTCTGAATTTTCCCTTCACTTATTATCCCTATGATTAGAAGTGAATGGAATCCCCCTGTGAAAGCACAAAAAGCATTGATAAGCTTTCTATCCTTTCTCTATTCTACTAAACAAGGGTGTTGTTATAGTTTAGGTGTAGATCAATCACATTTTTTTGGCTTTGTTATAACTCAAAAATTGATAACAACCTTTTAGAAATTTAGAGGGGAGTAAGGATGTCACAAATATCTGTATGGTCCAGCGTTGAGGTCTTTTTTCTCTAAAACTTACTACTTACTTACTACTGATCACTACTTCTTTTGCTGGTAATGCTAATGTTCCTCCTGTTGAAGAAGACTTTACCAGTTTTACTGGAGCACCTACCACCTTTCCTAAGCATAAATCATTTTTTCCATGAATTGGGTATTCACTTTCCAATTTCCATGTTAGAATTAAAACAGCTAGTATTCAGGCCTTGGAAGGCTAGATGTCTAGAAAATATGGAGCTGGTTCCCAACTATTCTTTGACTATGAGAGCAGCACCTTCTATTAATGGAATGTTTGCATTTGGTGGAAAACAGATCTTCCTGTGTTCTAATGATTTCAAGCAGAAGCCATGTGTTTGGCTACCTTTGTCTTTGGTAGCATAACAAACAGTTTTCAGTTTGGTTTTCTTAATGGCATTCCTAAACATTTTTGATGGACATACATAATAACTTTGGACATATATAATTCATTTGTTTCTCTAGGGTATAACACACCTACAATTAAAGATTTAGTATGCCAGAGATCTGAAGATTTCAGTTCAATTTTCCTGTCAGCAGAGTTTAGATATTTGAAAATGGATACTTTATAATCATAGCTAGACTAGTGATGCACATCTGGATGGCTAGCATCAAGAGTGGCAAACCAAAACCTCTTCTTTTTCTATGTAAATAGTAATCTGCAGAATCATGTTTTTTGTGGGGTGTAATAGCATTTGCAAGTGAACTATTGATGTATTAATTACTTACAACCACTGTTTAGTTTGGTGTGTAAAGACTAAAATTGATGGTGCAATATTTGTGGCAATGTTTGGTGCTACTTAACATGTATAATTAAAATTAAGGCACAATACCCAACTTGCATGAATGTGACTGGTGATGTTTTAAACTAAGAGGGAGGAATCTGCAAAGTTCAGATTTAGAAAGAAAACTCATGCACCTTACTTGTGAAGGCTATACTGACTTAATTAGAACAATGATTAATACATGATATCTAACTCTTTAAATTTAGCAAAGGGGAAACATAACCTTAATCACTTACTCACCCCCTGCCCGCATATGCTTTGTTCATATTTCTGAGGTTTTCCACCACTTTGTAGAACATTGCAGAGTGTTCTACATGAGTCTCATATTATTGTAAAAGATGGCTACTGAAAATTATCAGTATAGTTAAAGGGTATATCCAGACATTACACTAATTATCCCTAAACCTCCCTTCCTCCTTCTAGAGCATGTCTAAGCATTATTTTTCTTTTACCTTGTTTATTTAGTAATAAAGCTTTATTACTCCTAGGGACATCATTGCCAGACTTGTAAATTGTTTGCAGGGGCAGCTGCTGGCAGCTCAGTCCCAGTTGACACAGAGACACTCCAGAACTACATCTCCCAGGAGCATCTTCCTTACAAACAGTTTGTGGGCAGGCTCTTGAAAGTAAAGACAGCAGCACTTTTATGGGAGAAGTGCTGGGAAAGAGATCAATTAATCAATGTGATGTGGGACAAAGAGAGGTTAGGTGGATGTGAAGCTCTATAGTCCAGCAGGCAGGGCTGATAATGACACTCTGGATTTCAGTGCATAAATATCACTTTTCAGTCCAAAGAAGAACTTAGGGGCTCACTGGATTTCTGACATTTTTCTGTACTTGCAAACTGAGTTAATGTGCATTTATTGTAGATATTTACTGTTTTTTTTTTACTTTCCACGGGCATATAATTTAAGCTATATCTGTTTGTATCTCTGACTACCTAGGTTATTACTGGAAGTCAAGTAAACAAATAACTGTTATCCACTTAGGCTCAATACAGTTGTATCAGACTTCAGACTTTAAGCAAAGACAAGTCTGAAGCCAAGAAGGATAACTTAGCGGGAGACAAAGGACTAAATGAATCAAGACTGGGGATGCCAGGTAAAATTAGAGAATGATTTGCCAGCTTTGTTAATTAAATGCCATGATTTAATGTCTTCACGCTTTAGAATTTGCTTTGGCAGAAAAATATCACTGCTGGTCTAGGCCTAATTACTTATAAATGATTTCTAATTAAATGTCTATTGTTCAACGAACACAGAACCATCTGGCAGACACAATACAAAAAGCATTTTCTTTTCCACAAAGTTGTGCAACAGAACAGTTGTTCTGAATCTAGAGCTTGTTTTATTGCTTGGAAACTACGTTTATTGTGTATTTCCTAAACCCATCATACACAATTTTAATAAGAAACAGCCAGTTATAAAGAAGTACATTTTAGCTCACCTGCATAAAAATGACTTGGATAAGGGTCAAGTAATATTCAATTCTCCATACATAACTTGAAAACAATTTTGTTGTATTAAGTTGATACTACAAGATCGCTGGAATAAAGCAAATGTTTCAATCTACTATTTTATTTATAACAAGATGTTTCTGTGAATTGTTACTTCATAATGAAGACCTGTTTCTTGAGTTTCAATATGTTCAGCGCTGTACTATTGCTAGAGTCCAAGAAACAATCATCATAGGTATTTGATTTAAAATAACAGCACCAGTGCATACAAATGTTTGAATGTAGAGCTATTTAAAGGAAATCCACAATTTTGAGATATATATAGTATTTATTATATGAGATGAGGAATGTGTAAAAAGAGAATTTGCGGGAGACCCAGCAGTGTGCCTACTACACGTCAACCCAATGTTAGTAAAGCGATACATAAATTGTCTTCTCAAATATATTCCCAGTGCTGCTAAGGCCTGTAGGCCAGCCATGTAGAACAACCCCACTCTGCCTACTGTTGAGCAATGACTATACCTTGTATCTGACATAAAGTTGATGGAGCAGTCAACAGCCAAACTGAGAGAACAAACCGAAAAGCATTTCAAAATATGGACCCCCTGGTTTATCTATAGAGACTCTGAGACTACGTGAACCAGCTGTATAACAGGCTTCCTTTGGGTTATGGACAGTGGGAGCTACCCCACTCCCTACCTTCCCATGCCTCTCCCCCCTACCCACTCCCCTCTTGACTCCCTCTCTATCGGAAAACAGAAAATAGGAGAGGGAGCACTAGTTACACAGGTACCATACAGTTTCCTCATTACTCATTGCTTGGATCAAATAGTGTATGACCTTTTTGACTGACATTTGAATCATATGCTACCATGTTAATGTTCATTCTTGTCATCGAATGCCTTACTCCAATGACGTTGATAAGGAATTTTATAAAAAAAAACAACAGGATTTGACCGAGATACTGCCCATTTACTTCATGTGAACGTCTGCACATTTGATCACTTTGTAATGATTTTAGTTACTGGTGACATTCTGTGGGTTTTTCCTTGTAAGCCATTTTTCTGCCTGTCCATTTTATCCCACCCCAATAAAGAGAAGTTTAGTTACCTCTCAAAATATTGTAGTCTGCATTTTTTTAGTACATTTGGAGCTAGAGAACTACTCTGAATACATCATTCAGAGTATATTAGGGACAGCTCATGCTCGTCATGATTAACCCCATCAGATAAAGTTGATTGGCTAGTTACAATATCCACAACAAGCTGTCCCCAATACTTTATATGACTCGTTGGCCCAAGCTTGATATCACTGTCCTACCCACAAAAGTTAGCAGGCATTAGATATTTAAGTCAGTTCTAAAGTCATTATGACACAGAGGATTCAAGGCTACATTTTGACTTGTCCTTTGTACCTCTAGAACCAACAGTAGCCCTGAAGAATTTTCTAGCCAAAGATTTTTTTAAAAAGTGATCAGCTTCAACATGCATTTTGTAATATTTTGCTGTTGTTCAATAAATACCAACCACATTTTGCATCATTTCTGAAAGGATGATATTCCACACATGCACATATGTTAACCATGTATGCTGTTTGAAGAACCCACATTTAAAGGATCATTACTTATGTTGTAAATCTGATGGTGGTTATGAAAACAAAGACAAAGAAATTATTGATAAATAATGTAAATACCCAAATTAGATTAAAGGGTATAAAATAATATCCACGTGTTTAGATTTTACACAAAAAAAGGCTGTTAACTCTCAATGATATTTTTGAGTCCTGCAAGGGTGGATTCTAGAATTGTATGGAATTTAATATTCAACACACAAAAGTAAATAAAAACTAGAATTTATTAATTAATCCACACAATTCAATTTACATTGCCATATCTTTACTGAGCCAATGGTTTCAAAACAATATCCACTTTCAGACATTTTTCTGGAAAGTATAAAATCTCTCTCAACACCATCACTAAAATCTTCTATAAGCAGGAACATATTAAGTAATTTTTAAAACCAGTTTTTAATCTTTTGGAGTCCCCAGTTTTCATAATCTGAACACCTGGTCAACCGTGTCATGACGATTCAGTGTTCAGGCATTTCTTGTTACAGGATGACGACACTTGTTCATCCTAATTTTGCTCCTACATTTCTACAGTGTCTCGTCTGTCCCTGATTGAAACTACAAAGCAATGGTGTTCATCTGACACTGCAGTGAATGTATGTAGACACAAAGGAGCTGATAGAGACTACAATAGATCAGCAGCACTGAGAGGCATAACGGTTTTAAAAAATGGTAAAATCTGTATTTTATAAAAAAACTAGCATGACAGTTGTTAATGATACATATTGATTTAACAAAATACATGGCATGATGCCTGAGTTTAGATCTATTGCAATTTTTGAGCAGATCCTACTGTATTAATTCCCAAGCTTACCACCTTTACTCACTTAAATACTTCCGACACCCCACACATCCCACAAACTACTTTGGTCACAGAGGCTTGAAAAAGTAGCAGCGGTAATCAGATTAGTCCCCATGAGTCCATAGGGCACTGTCAATGCTGAAAAAAATCCCGTTTATACATGTATTTATATATATATATAATAATCCCCTGCAGCAGTTTTCTTTTGTGAACTCAAGTCAATGACATCACATGAAACAAAAACGGTATTAATATACAGCAGATTATTCTTCAGTTGACATAAAATAGGTTCTGCTCATTTCAAGGCCAACATCACCTAATCAAACCTTTTCCTTTATATTATACCAACATGTTTAAAGAAATCTGTCTCATAACAACGTGCTCCAAATTTTAGAGGATTTGAAAAATGTTAGATGCTGCCAAATACAAATGATGACGTTCCAAAGGGACAGATAACCAGCTTCTTCTGTCATGACTCATTCTGAGTAGCACTCAATTTCCATCAATTACACAAGAAGAAGATAAAAGGATAAAGGTCCAGCTTCTGTACATTTCCTATGCAGATTGTTTATCTCCATTACATAGGATAAGAACTGGTATTTGTAGCTACTTTTTTGGAACATACTCATACTTTTTCACTGATAAGTTATGGTTATTTTTTAACTTTTCTCAGCTAGAACCAAGATACTGGTAACTTGGTGGCTTATGTTGGATTGTGCCTTTAAGGTATTTTTACACTGATGTCATTATATAGTACTGGACCACACGTAAATCCTGCAGACAATGCAAACAATATGATATTCTAGAAAATCTCTAACACGAGTTTGATTGAATAATAATTGAAGAATAACGTAACTTTATTCTTTCATGAGTTATTTACAAGTTTCTGACCACTTATAAAATGTGTTCAATGTGCTGCCCATTGTGTTGGATTGTCAATGCAACCCTCTTCTCCCACTCTTCACACACTGATAGCAACACCGCAGGAGAAATGCTAGCACAGGCTTCCAGTATTCGTAGTTTCAGGTGCTGCACATCTCGTATCTTCAAGAGAAGAGTGGTTCTTCAAGAGAAGAGGGTTGCATTGACAATCCAACACAATGGGCAGCACATTGAACACATTTTATAAGTGACCAGAAACTTGTAAATAACTCATGAAAGAATAAAGTTACGTTAAAACCAAGCACACCATTGTTTTTCTTGTGAAATCCCCAATAAGTTTGATGTGTCACATGACCCTCTTCCTATTGAAAAAACAAAAGTTGGATTCAAAATGGCCGACTTCAAAATGGCCGCCATGGTCACCACCCATCTTGAAAAGTTTCCCCCCTCAGATATACTAATGTGCCACAAACAGGAAGTTAATATCACCAACCATTCCCATTTTATTAAGGTGTATCCATATAAATGGCCCACCCTGTAGATTGAATTTTGTCCAAATACTCCCCAAAGCTTGCTTTAGTTATTTATGCTGCATAAAAGGTTTGCCATTTGCCATGCTGTTTGGGAGGGATGGGTGGGGGAAATTGTTTGAACAAGGCCTACTTTTGTAGCAGAATATTTTCATTGTTGTCTTCAGCCTATGATTCTCAGCAGTCAGGATATATTTGACTGCTTTAAGAAATTCACTAAGGCTGCGTTCAGACTGATGTGGTGCAGTTTGACCCCACCATTGGGGCAGCGCTGTGTACCTGCAGGTCTTTTTTTTTACTTACTATTTAGTTTTTCATCTTCTGGCCGTTGCCATGATGAGTGTGGGCATTTGAAGCCCTCTAGCAACCTCTTCCTGGATAAGAGAGCAAGGGGTGCATGTTGGGTAACCAGCATGCACCTCTTGATCTCGCGCATGCACGTTGCACTGGCGGCCGCAGTGCCGATTGTTTATCAAGTTGCCATCACAACGCTTTGATCCACTTTCAATCACCAAATTTCCTGTTGGGAAATAACGCAATATTTTAACACAGGGATGCCCACTGACTGCTGGGAAATGATGACTTACATTTCCCAGCAGCACAGGCAGTGGAGGAAGTGATGCATTTTTTTTACTGCAAATGTTTTTTATTATAATTAAAGGACTGGGAATATATTAAAATAGTTTTGTGGGTGGAACTTTGCTTTAATGCATTTCCTGCATTAAAGTGGTTGTAAACCCCATTCAAAAAACTGTATACAGATGAAGGGGTTTTATGAACGTGTGTAAGACACCAAAGATGACAATAACATTGTCAATATAATGACCATAAAATACCACAGAAACATGTTCTGATTGGCCTTACCCTGAGACAGGCTTAGCTCCAGCTGACAGCTCGGAGTTTTGACGGAAGATCACAGTGGTTCCCCCTTCCCCATATCCTCGGGGCTACATCTTTCTTGGGATCCACCCATGGACCACAGGATCTTCCGCCGGCTCAGCCGAGTGCCACTACAGATAAGCCTATATACACTAGCACTGTGTGAGTGCATTTTAAACTGTTTATAAACATTTTTATTTCCATATTAAATCAATGCTGCACTAGATATGGTCTGGCGCTCCTGTTCTTTCTCCCCAGCTTCTCCTCATTCATAAAAACTGACCTGGGCACATATATCTCTAGTGTTTACTTATCTCTCGCCAAAGCACTAAGTTCTTTGTCTTTCTGCTGCTGCGTTCTTCTGTTATCAGCATGAGAACTTTTGACAAGTCCTCAGGCACAGAAGATAACAGTAGCTGAAAATATGTGTCAGGGAGGGAACTTAGAGATAGATAAGCAGAGAGCTTGTTTATTCACAGTGCAGCCTTTGCTCCTCTGCCTATGTGGAGGGGGGGGGGGGGGGTGCCGTTCC
>BLSH010068827.1:72666-87169 GCA_018402905.1 Glandirana rugosa | reverse complement strand
CCCCCGCCGTTCCTCCAATCAGCTCACACACCGTGTATGCCCAGACTCCCCATCCACTGCTGGAAGAGGAAAAACAATTTGTAACACAATCTGCACACTCTAAAGCAGTGGTTCTCAACTGCTGTCCTCATGCAGGACCCACTAACAGGCCAGATTTTAAGTATTACCTTGGTGAGATGCAGACAAAAATACTGCAATCATTGAGCAGCAAATGAGATCACCTGTGATTTATTTCAGTTATCTTGCAATCCTGGCCTGTTATTGGGTCCTGAGGACAGGAGTTGAGAACCACTGCTCTAAAGAATGTAGAAATGGAAAGACAGCAGGTATACACGTAAAACTAATGTAGGGAGATGTGTTTAATCTCTGAGTGTCATCTGAGGCTATTCACTTCACTGGGTATAAGAGAGGGCTTACAACCACTGTAAGGTAAAAAAACTTTCTTTGTGCAGCCTCTCTTCAGCACTCCCCGAGAGCAGCGGCGCTCTCCACTCCCTCTCCTCACTGGACATGGAGGCAGCAGCGGGAGCCATTGCTTCCTGCTGGAGTAATTTACTGCCTGTGAGGAGAGAGCAGGGGCAGGGCTGAACCACACTGTGTATTACAATGGACACACAGAGCACAGCTCTGGAGCAAGCCCGCACAAGTGCCGCAATAGCAAGTGGCTTGTCATGGGGGCACTGAAAGGGGGGGAGGAGCCAGGAGCTCTGGTGGGGGATCGCAAAAGAGCAAGATCAGGGCTGCTCTGTGACAAACCTTTGCACAGAGCACTTAAGTATGACATGTTCATTAATTAAAAAAAAATACCTTTACAATCACTTTAAAGCTGACGTTTAGTGATTTCATTTTTTTTTCCAGCATCCAAATACTCCTGCAGCTGTGATGTTCTGTTGTTGTTGGGGTTAAAACAAATGGCTCCACCTGTCACTGGCATCCCTCAAAAGTGCTGACTATGCCTGAATTTCCCACCCCCTGCTCCAGTTATAGAAGCTGTACTATCACTGCCCAAAATGAAAAACATCCTATGAAAAAATCCACCTCCTCCATTCATAGAGCACTTTTCATTGTGTGAACTGAGAGTACAGTATCAATGAATGGAGTAAAAGGTGGGCACAGTTGGACGTTTTGAGCCCCTGGTGCCGATTTAAATAAAAAAAAAATGATTAAACTTCAGTAAATTCATACCCTTTGAACCTGTAAAGCCTCATCTGGTCGAGACAAAATGGCTAATTTTTCAGACCATTGTCTTTTGTCCATTTCTGCCATAGGTGAATGGTGCATTATATTAGATCAAATAGATTATCAATTTTGGCAATTCCTATTAATAAAACATAAGACAAGACATGGCCGTTCTTACCATGTGGATGTCTGAAAGTAAAACAAACAAGGATCTTAATCTTTTCATGACTGAGGTTATTATACAAGGATGCGTTTTGGCAGCCATTTTATACATGTACCTACAGAACATTGTTTATTTTACTGCAAACTATATAAACCAACACTAAATCATACAATGTATGAACTTTTTAGGAGTATCATGCATTCACAAAAAAGCAAGTTATTAAAACCGACCTGGGCCTAAAGTGAACCTGTTCTTTGTCCATGCAAGGCAGAGCCACAGGTTCCCTTTAAGGCTCATTCACACAGACAGAAAAAATACTGCATTTCTATGCGTACAGCAGATAGTTTTGTATGCATCTAAATGCAGCACTAAAGTAATCAATCAGCCCATACACATAGCTGAGTCTTCATAGCAAAAAGTAAAAAAAAATATTGCTTTGTTTTCAAAACTGTCGCTCTTTTTTTGTTTATAGTGGTGATCAGCAGTGACGCAGAGGTGATTAAATACCACCAAAAGAAAGCTCTATTTGTGGGAAAAAAAGGACGCAAATTTTGTTTGGGTACAACGTCGCATGACACAGTGCCAAATTGCAAAAAGTGCTCTGGTCAGGAAGTGGGCTGAAGTGGTTAAACACGCATAAACAAGAGTTCTCAAGCCTTGTATTTTACGCCGGATATTTCACTCATGCAGAAAATATGCGTCTAAATGCAGCGTTTTTGCTGCAGGTGTGAATGAGCTCTAGCTCTATCTTTTTTTCATGCAGAAAATACATTTCTAAACTCATCGTTTTTTTCCGCCCATATGAATGAGTCCTCAATGCCCCAGACTTAGCACCACATACTTAACTCCACTTTCCATAGCTGTGTTCAGCTGCTGGGTGGCAAAAACAAGCAAACAAGAAAAAAGTCCTATGAAAGCAGCTTACACAGCAATGATGACCCTCTCTGCCCACATAATACAGTACTAGGTCTATCACCAAGCACATATTGTCAGTCACATCACACTAAGTACTAGATATTTTCTTTTGTTTCAGTGGCTTAACCCTGGGGCAGGGTAGCATGGAAAAATTATGCACTGCTGAGCAAAGCACATAAAACTGTGAAGGTGGACTGGATAGGAGAAAGTGTATTTGGGTCTTCCGATGATAGAGACCTAAGTGTATTTGTTTCATTTAAGGTCTAATGACTCATTTTCAGACCTACCTGACTCCATACTGTTTGACTGATACCATGGTAATGTAGAAAAGAAGGTTAGGTGTGCAGCCAATAAACTTGTCACAACATTATCCTAATAATATAAACATTTTCCATAGCTTAAAGTGGAACTTTACCCATAACAAGTTGATGAAAAAATAATGTTCTTCAGCTAGGAAAATACATTCCACATTAATAACTATGCCACCAAAATGAGTGTGTGCTGCAAATTGCCTCCAGCATTATTCCTGTTTCTTCTTGCTGGAGGCTGCCATATTGCTGAAGCTCAGAGCCCCTGAACAGCAGTAAATCTTAAAGTGAAACTAAGCTCATAGATTTAATGGTTTCAAATAACAGTTACATTCCTGGAATGCCAAGATTGCTAACTACCACATTTGCTTGTGTCCCCAACCAAACTGTCAAACCATCAAATGAAATGGCTGGTGTCATAACTAATCACATGTGCAGCACCATGGCAGTTGCAGATCAAACAAAAGCAGCTTCCTTGGCTGTAAAAGAAAGGAGGGTTTAATTCCACTTAAAGGCTGTCAGCAGATTGGCCTCTACACCTTATTCAGTGCCTAACAATGCCTAACAATGTAGAGCAGCTGAGCATGTGAAGAGCAGGGTGAGACAGTGTATTACTGGATTTTTAACAATATGGACACTTATTTTTAATGTTTTACATAGCTATACCTACAAAAGGGGCCAGCCTGAAGTCATCTAGCCGGACTTCATTTTCTGACTCAAGTTCTACTTTAATCTCTAAGCAGAGATTAACTACCACAGACAGGTAGGCTACACATAACTGATATAGAGCCTAAAGTGGGATTAAAGTAGATTTTTTTGTCAAATCATAAAAAAATGTGTTATATTTTATTTTTTCATAATTTCCTCCTTGGGGCATTTTTTTTAAATCATCCCCTGAATGCATTGCTTGATACTTGTTCTCTCTTTATGCCCCTGAGCTGCTAAGATCTATAGAGTAGGTGATTGGGAGTGGCTCCCACTGTGGAGGTGGAGGAGAAACATGGTTTAGGGCCCATTCACACTGATCAGTTTTTCTTTCATATTTGCTTTAGCAAAAATGGAAGAAAAATGCATGACCATTAAATCCTATGGAATCTTTCACGCCAATCAGTTGCGGGTCAGTTGCATTTTTAAAAGTCCTTCATGCTGCAATTTTAATACATGTTTTGCATGGCAAATATAAGGACCAAAAAAGCATTTCCACATTGAAATGACTGGAAAACACATCAAAAACACATTTGCGGTTGCATTTTTGGTGCGTTTTTGAGTCAAATATCCTTTTTTTCACAAGCGCAAAATGCACCAGAAACACAGCAAAAGTGCATTTTTACAGCGTTTTTACAACTGCGCGTAGCTGCACGTGGACTCCGAGTACAGACAGGAAGCATGCATGTAATGGAGGCTCATATACTGTAGGACTCCATGGACAATGGTGGTAGGGGGGCACAGAGAGAACGGGCATCAAGCAGTACAGCCAAAAGACAATTAAAAAACCAAGCATTCAATACACAACGGTTTTGTTATTTTTATCTAATTTAAAAATGTACTGGAAACAAGGGCAACGCCAGCCTTTCCAACCTACCCCCAATATATCCTTTCCAACCTACCCCCAGTGTAGCATATCATTTTCTTCAGTACAATGAGTGCTCTTTACAGTGTGACATTGGATTATTTGTAGTTTATGATTGCATACTGCCACACTTTAGCCGTCTGTACAGGTACGTCTGTCTTTGTGGATTCCATGCTTCATGTAGGTTCCTGTTTATCATTTGGCCTGTGGTGGACATTGACTAATGTCTACAGCACGACATATGAGCAATGGAAAGAAAAAACATATATATTTCATGTTACTGGGGAAACATGAATAGGAACACTAAAAACTTCTGTTGTCTATAAATAAAATATTCCACATGCACCTCCTGAACTTATTTAAGAGAATGAGTCATGGGTCATCCCCACAGGTGGTAAAAGCATAGCAACAAAGTAATGGAAATAAGGAGTTGCCCTGTAGCTCAAAATGTTTTGACATGGAAATATGGATATGCTGGCAGGGGATCCTGGCCATAGCACAATCTCCTTCTTGCTTTCCCTGTCCTCTCATATCATGAGGTTAATCCTGACAATTTGTCTTCAGTCAGAGGTGTGGTATGAGATGAGTCTCCGACATGTTCTAGCAATGCTACTGACTCAGCAGTGAGTGCCAGCTGGATGCTGACAAATCTAAATTATTTCCTGAGTGAGTTGCCAGCTACATGAATAGGCATAGCCTGAGGTGGGCCACAGGAGAAACACCCATGTACTCTCTGACAAGCAGCTCTCTTTAGAAAATAAAATGATGCACAGAAATGATATTAAAAACCCCAGTCTGGTCATGTTCCATAAAATTAGAAGTCAATGCAAAGTACAGCAGTTTCTAAGACGTATGCCAAATGAAAAAGTGTATGTGTGCACTGCCTGGAAAAAAACAAAGTTTTATGAATGCTAGGACCTTAAAGTATTACCAATGGCAAAACGTTTTCTTTAGTTTTGGACATAGTGGAGAGAGAGTCGAACACTTGTCAGTTTTTATTGCTGTCTGTGCCCCCATTAGGGAGATTCACCCTCTCTATTTGTCCTGTTTGCCATTAACATTGCAAGTGAAAGTAAAAGAAAATCCCAAATTTGGGGTTGTCCTCATAAAAGTAATAGATGGGAAACCTTCTAATGGGGACACTAGTTCTGGTGACCTGTTGGCCCCAGAGGGATTCCCTTAATTTGGAAGGATTTCCTATCATTTCCTGTTCTGGTTATGGGACAGGAAATTAGGGTACATCTTTCCAAGGGGGCACATATGGCAAAAAATAAACCAACAGGGGTTACAACCCTCCCTTACTCGTAAACGAAAAAAATGTTTTGCCTATAGTTCTACTTTAAGGAAGGCAAGATGTATAAATTCTGCTACGGAATTCATACTACAACTGACCTATCCTGTCCAGCCAGTAGTAGAACTTTACCTTTCATTGCTTGGTACTCAAAGGGAAATTAGTTCTTTTTTTGGATGGATAAGGGAACGCATTTGTTTTGTTGAAGGTACTACTATAGCTTACAGTAAGGAAAATAAACACCTCTGGCTTGCTCTGTAAGTGCAAAAACCCATAGAATATAATGGAAATCATTCCTTTATGATTTTGATAACAGTAAACTAAAATATGGTTGGTTGAATTTGGTTACTGCAACATGCACATTGGCACTGTACTTTGAGCTGTTTATTGAATTATTATGTGAATGCACATACAGTATACTGTAGTATGTTTACTATCAAATTTTGCATCACCAAAATGTTCTTTTATACCCTATACATTATGATTAGCTTTATCGTAAAATGTTGAAAAACTTGTGGTGTTAATCTTAGTTCTCTAGGAGCTTAAGAACACTAAAAAGGCTTTCTACACTACTGCCTTTCAGTGACACGGCAAGAGGTGAGAGTAATGGAAAATCTTATGTATGTATTCCTATTCTACCAATTAATTGTCTTGCACAAGCATATCCATATACTGTTGTCCTTCAGTTTGTTTGATTTGCAACCTGTGTTAAAATCACAGAAATGTGGGCTATATCCAGTGTTCAGTAGGGGAGAACTGACAATCTACAGGTACCAGGCTTAAAAGTGTATCTGAACTCAAAAGAAAAATGAAATATCCAGTCCTTAGATGTGGTGTCTGCATTTGTTTTTTTATGCTTCAGACTATGAACATGCTTAGCAAGTACAGAAAATACTTTTTGATCTTAGCAAAAATTCAGTGTCCTTGCCACTTCTTGTGAGCTAAAAGACAGCATAACTAATATCATCCATCCTTGGTAAAATACTAGTCTCATCAATCCATCATATAATTGAGATGAACAAAAGATGGACATGTTTGAAGTCAAGTCTGTTTGATAACCTTTGCCTTTGGTAGATATGCTGAAAGAGTGAGTGTAGAAGTGGGACAGAAAGGGGTCGAATTACTAAAACTGGAGAGTGAAAAATCTGGTACAGCTCTGCATAGAAACCAATCCGCTTCCTTTTTTTTTATCAAAGCTTCATTGGACAAGCTGAGGTTAGAAGCTGATTGGCGACCACGCACAGATGCACCACATTTTGCACTCTCCAGTTTTAGTAAATCAACCCTACTGTGTTTTATTCACAGCATTATCGGGTGAGAATAAAGAGCAAAAAAAGACAGAAAAAATGTAGCTAATACAGCAGCTTTAGCTAAGTACTGGTAAGCTGCAATATATATTTTTTGTTTATGGGTTTAGATACACTTTAACCACTTCCACACTGCCTACCGTATATTCACGGCGGCGGTGTGGATGCGTAATGCGAATCGCCGTAAATAAGCAGCAATCTACGGGTGGCTGCTATGGGGCCCGCCGCACTCCTGTGGAGTGTGCCCGCGGCTCGGGCGGACCCGATTTCCACCGGCAAGCCGCGATGAGCAGCCACAGCAAAAGAACGGGGAACCGCTGATGTAAACATGATGGTTCCCCGCTCTGTTAGTGGGGGCATAGGGGATCTACTGATCTCTGTCACTGGGATCAGTTAGATCTATTGTGCCCATGGCAGCCCAGCCCCCCCCACAGTTAGAACGCACCCAGGGAACACAGTTAACCCCTAGATCACGCCCTGCAGGTAAACCCCTTCAATGCCAGTGACATTTATACAGTAATCAGTGGACATTTACATTTCTGATTCTGTATAAATGTCATTGGTCCCAAAAAAGTGTCAAAATGGTCCGACATGTCCGCCCCAATATCGCAGTACCACTAAAAATCGCAGATCGCCGCCATTACTAGTAAAAAAAAAAAAAAAAAACCCCAGAAATGAATTCTCATCATCCGTAAACGTGGCCACTTTTGCGCAAACCAATCAATAAAGCCAATTTTTTTTTACCAAAAATATGAGGAAGAATATAAATCGGCGAAAACTGATAAAAAAATGTTTTTTATAATTTTTTTTTTGGATTTGTAGTTTAGCAAAAAGTAAGAAAAACATTTTTTTTTTTTTTTGCAAAATTGTCGCTCTTCTTTTGTTTATAGAGGTGATCAAAAATGACGCAGAGTTCCAATAAAAACTTTTTCTAAAGGAAAAAAAAAAAAAAAAAAAAAAAAATGACGCAGAGGTGATCAAATACCACCAAAAGAAAGCTCTATTTGTGGGAAAAAAAGGACGCAAATTTTGTTTGGGTACAATGTCGCACGACTGCGCAATTGTCAGTTAAAGCGACGCAGTGCCGAATCGCAAAAAGTGCTCTGGTCCTAACCTGGGAAATCCTTCCGGGGCTGAAGTGGTTAAACAAATGAATAGAAATGAGAGTGACATTTATATGCCTCACTTACTTTAAAGGAGATGCATAGGGTATATAAAAAAATAAACATACATACTCACCTCCATGCTGCACCATCAGTGTGATGCTGCAGCTGTCCCCAACCAGCTCTAAGCTGGCTGTAGCCCCCTGCCAGATTATTCTGGGTCACAGGAGAGCAAAAGTAAGTGCATCCCTGTGCCCCACAAGAGAAGTATGGACAGCTTTGTCCAAAGAATCTCACTTTCCCAGGGACAGACATTTAGTCAACCTTTAATTTAATTGGCAATTTCTGGTTGCTGAATACACTTTGCTCTTCCACGATAGATGCTATAATGGAAACACTATGGGGTTGCTTTGCCAAAACTGGAGAGTGCAAAATCTGGTGCAGCTCTGCAGAAAAACCAATGAGCTTCTAACTTCAGCTTGTTCAATTAAGCTTTGAAAATAAAACCTGGAAGCTGATTGGTTTCTCTGCAGAGCTGCACCAGATTTTTCATTCTCTAGTTTTAGTAAATCAGCTCCATAGTGTTAATTGCAGGAAGCACCATGTAACTTTTAGGACTGCTGAATTCAGCAGCTTTTAGAAAATTTTCCATGACTTAAGCCTTTGTTGTTTGTATGTATAAGGGAAAGATGGAAATAGATACAGGGCGCTCTTTAGGGATTTATATCCAAAAACACAGCTTTTTGTTGATGTCCATTAGTCAGGGCAAACACATCAAGAAAGGACATTGAACTCTGGGATTAATGTACAGGATGTGCTCTCCCCTAAATTCCTCCCAAAAGACAAGAAAATGGACATCAATATCTTGGGAACACAAAGCAGGAGCCTAATTAATGTAATAATAAAAATAATCTTTATACACTGTGTAAGAGCAAAAACAAACATATTATGGGCCTCATTTACTTAGGCTTATGCATATCCATTGTGCACAGACAAAAAATTGTATTTACTATGCCTCCACTTATGCACGCAGTCCCATGAATTCATTCTTCTTTTTACATTAAAATACTGCCACAATATACCTTTTGGGATGATCTGTATACCATGGTTTCCTGATAACCTGCATAGTTTGTCCTTATCTGTGTGTTCAAGTAGGAGGAAATTTCCACCACAGCCTGTATACACGCCCACATGTGTGATGTCAATATCATGTGACCTAAACAGTTCAACTGAAACAGGAAATGTTCTATCCAGCATAAGAGACCAAACTGAGCATGTGCAGCTTTACCACCCTGCTGTGTATTATGTGGACATGCCCAGATTGACAGTGCAGGAGGGAAGGATTTATGGCATACAGGATAAAACAGCCTTTTTTACACAAGGCTGAGGATTAACCCCTTAAGTTCCACAGTGCGTATAACAAGCATGCGATGCTGCATATACAGACTGCTTTTACTGTTGTGGATTTAGTAACACTTTAATAGAATACAATGCTCTAAAACAGATGGTATTGACATTTATCGTGCATGGTAAAGGAGAATCACATTGCCTGCATTGAACAGCATTGTATGATTTGCTAAACAGGTTCGGGGATAATGTATGTGCATATTTGTGCAATTGTGTGAGCCTGCAATAGAAGCATATCATAACAATTTATGTATGCACTTGTGCATTTACTTTAGAAAATGTAGCCCCCATGTGTCTTCTTTGGGTTAACTGGTCCATGTTTTACTGTGGATAATTTTAGAATCCAGAGGAGCAGGAAAGTGAACTTGCAACAACACAGTTGAGTACTGCCCGTTGCCCTTTTTATTTACTTTAATCTCTTTTTATTCATTTAACAAAGGATTGGCAAAACAAATTACATCATCATAAAATACATCCTATATTACAAAAAATATTGAAATCTCAGACACAACAAAACATAAAAAAATACCTACATACCGTATATATAAACGGTGTATCTCCCTGAACCTTATCATAATTAGCAAGTATAACAATATTTTTCCCCCAGGAGGCAAGAGATAGCATAACCACCCAGCTTATAAATGCAAAAACTCCAGCAGATCATCCCCCCAGGGACAGATCTAGGGGGTTACCCGACTTCTCTGGTCTAAGCTCCCCATAGCCCCTTCCATCTCCTTATCCTCCCCCTTTCATCACCCCCACCACCCCATTTCCTCCTTTTTATTTGCACTAACCTTTAATTTTCAGGACAAGATTTTGGAGGGTCTACTCCCTTCATCTAGTGTCAAGCAGTACTGATACACAGAGGTTTAGCAAACTTTAAAGAATAACTCCACTTTTGTTGAGAAAAAAACATTCCCCTCTGGGTGATCTATGTATATTGCAAGGATTTTAACAAACTTTGTTGCAGATTCCTACCTTTTGTTATTCTGAAGAAATCCCTGCGCGTTTCCCTGTGTCCATGTGGGAAAGTGAGTCTAATGGGAGTGGTTTCATAATTATTAATTAGCTGCTTCACCTGCAGGGCTTTATTGAGGAACTCTGCTGGGTCTGCATCCCTTTAGATGTGATTTCCCATTGGGAGTATCCTACCAAAAATTACATTTTTGTTGTAGGGGATACCTGATATCTGACTTGCATCATAACGCAAACTTCTGGGAAAATCAGTGAGCCAATCACACAAGAGGGAAATGATGCTGCCGAGGGGTCTTCCGTATACATTCTGTGTACAAAACACCTCCAGGTAGCTATATTACATTGCATGTTACAGAAAATTACAGAGCTGCAGATTGAAAAGGAAAGGTCATTTTTAATAACATTCAATTACAATATGACTTGTGTTGCAATTGTATGTGCTATATTATTTTTTATTTGTTTGCTATTTTTTTTCCCCACCAAAGTGGAGTCACCCTTTAACCACTTCAGCCCCGGAAGGATTTACCAACTTCCTGACCAGGCCATTTTTTGCGATACGGCACTGTGTCGCTTTAACTGACAATTGCGCAGTCGTGCGACGTTGCAACGTTGTACCCAAACAAAATCGACTTCCTTTCTCTCCCTCAAATAGAGCTTTCTTTTGGTGGTATTTGATCACCTCTGTGTTTTTTTATTTGTTGCGCTATAAACGAAAAAAGAGCGACAATTTTGAAAAAAAAAAATATAATATATATATATATATATATTTTTATTTTTTGCTATAATATATATCCAAAAAAAAAAAAAAAAAAAAAAAAAAAAAAAAAAAAAGGGTCTTCATCAGTTTAGGCCAATATGTATTCTTCTACACATATTTGGTAAAAAAAATTTGCAATAAGCATATATTGATTGGTTTGTGCAAAAGTTATAGTGTCTACAAAATAGGGGATGGATTTATTATCATTTTTATTATTCATTTTTTTTTTACTAGTAATGGCGGTGATTAGCAATTTTTAGTGGGACTGCGACATTGCGGCAGACAAATCGGACACTTTTGACATTTTTTTGGGACCATTGACATTTATACAGCAATCAGTTCTATAAAAATTCACTGATTACTGTATAAATGTCACTGGCAGGGAAGAGGTTAACACTAGGGGGTGATCAAAGGGTTAAATGTGTTCCCTCTGTGGTGTTTATAACTGTGGGGGGATTGTGTTTATTGGGAGTAGAGAGAGAAAGCTGTTCCCGATTACTGGGAACAGCATATCTCTCTTTACTTCCCTGACAGTACGGTGATCTGTTTATTTACACTAACAGTTCCCCGTTCTGACTCTCGTTCCTGTGATCGTGGGTGGCCGGCGGACTTTGCGGCTACCGGCTACGCACATCAGCTTCCCCCCTGTGCAGCGGGCCCGCGCGCACCTGCTATAGCTGTTTATAGCGCCGCCGTACAGGTATGGCAATTCACGGGAACATGTTGACCTACCATCGTATAATGACAGCGGCTGGTCGGCAAGTGAGGTTAAGTTAATAATATGTGAAAAGGAAAAGCAAAGTGTAATAAAATTAGAAAGTGAGCAAGATAAAGGGGTTGATTTACTAAAGGCAAATATACTGTACACCAGTGGTGTCACTAGGGTTGGTGTCACCTGTCGGGAAAACATGGTGTCACCCCCCTCCTGTCTAGGCTACCCAGCTCCCTGCAGGCAGTGCATGGTCATTGGGTGCACCCCAAACCGGCCCCTGTAAATGATATCATAGGGTGGTATAGTGGCAGGTTAGGGTAGTATAGGGGGGTATAGTGGCAGGTTAGGGTGGTATAGGGCAGTTTGGGGTGGTATAAGGCAGGTTGGGGTGGTATAGGACAGGTTAGCATGGTATAGTGGCAGTTTCGGGTGATATAGGGCAGGTTGGGGTGGTATAAGGCAGGTTGGGTAGTATATTGGCAGTTTGGGGTGGTATATGGCAGGTTGGGATGGTATATTGGCAGTTGGGGGGGTATAGGGCAGATTGGAGTGGTATAGGGCAGGTTGTGTGGTATATTGGCAGTTTAGGGTGGTATGGGGTAAGTTGGGGTGGTATAGGGCAGGTTGGGGTGGTATATTAGCAGTTTGGGGTGGTATATTAGCAGTTTGGGGTGGTATAGGGCAGGCTGGGGAGGTACAGGGTAGGTTAGGACTATGTAGTCACAGTGAGCAGCAACTTACAGCATGCCTGCAGATGAAGACACCCTGGTGAGGCTTGTGTATCGTTGCCTCTTTTTCCTTCTTCAGCTGCGGGATCAGCCAGAGTGAAGGAGTCTGTGGGAGGAGTGGGGGAGGCAGCCACACCCCCAGCTCTGCCCATCAACTCTGGCTACCTCGAGAGATATTGGAGGTCTCCAAGTGACAGCTTAGCCTGACTGGAGAGTGATACAGGCAGCTTCCCCCGCACGGTTGGGTGCCCTGCTCGCACTGTTCCGCTGCAAGCAATATAGTGCACTGTGTAGCAGCGGCCCCATTGTCACCCCTCTGGCGGGTGTCACCCGGTGCGGGCCGCACCCCCTCCACTCCCCCAAGTGCACTTGCACCAGAGCTTAGTAAATAAGGTAAAGCTTCACTTTGCAAAGAATACCCAATCGCATGCAAGGAAAATAAAAAAAAACAGCATTTTTGCTTGTACATGATTGAATGATAGACACCAGCCGAGCTTCCCCTCAGCTATACAGCAAATGCACTTGAAGTGCGCAGTCTATTTACCTTTAGTAAATCAACCTCAAACAGTAATGAAATGAGGAAGGGGAAATGATCTCACAGAGATAGAGGTGGTCATAAAGCTATGTGATGGTGGTTTAGAAAGCTGAGTTCCACATTTAGTTCATTATCTCTCGTGGCAGCTAGAACTATAATTCATTGTTTAAAGGTATAACTTTCCTGAGTATTATAAAAGTTACCTTTAAGGCAGCCCATAGATAAATGATTTTTTTTTTTCGCGCCACTTGAACGAAAAAAAATAAATAAGTATTTGATTCCCCCACATTCGAGGTGAATAGGGGAAACCTTCCCACTGGTCCTTTGTATTTTGACAGTAGGGAGACTTCCAATTGCTAGATTGACTTCTGTACAAGCACCCTGCCCATACATGGATAAAAATGTCCCCTGCTGAACTGGCCAAATTCTGATCCATATATGGCCAGCTTAAAACCCAAGACATGTCCTACCTACAGGTATGCAGTAGTTATCTTTGTTATATTCTGGCATGGTATATCTGTTTTTTTTTTCATTTCTGTCCTATATTATCAATGAAACATCCCTGATTGCACTTGTTGCATTGAATGAGATTTTCCCCATTACTGAAGGTATTGTATCATACAGTAATATTGAGTTTCCAGAAAAGCAACCATTTCAATTTTGATTCAAGCAGTCATTAACAGTTTCAGTTTGAAGTTCACATTAGGTCTCATAATGTAATTATGGGCTTCAGAAATAGTCATGTATGAGTGGCTTTTATGTAGAGGTAGTTGTACTTTCAAAGGCTTTGATGAATGTGAATTTGAGAATTAAACTCCCAGGAAAAAAAGAAAAGAATATGCAAGAGAATAGCACAACTAGAACTCAGAATTCTTACCTAGAAAGCTTGAAAGAGATTAATTTATCAGCATAGAAATTACTATTTTCCAATTTGAAAACACCTGTTTCACCTTTGTACATACAGTTGCTATGGTCTGCTATATTTAAAAGGGTAACTCCACTTTTGTGGGAAAAAAATATAGAAAATAATAAAAAAAAAAATTATATCATATACAATTGCGACACAAGTCATATTGTATTTGAATGGTTTTAAAAATTACTTTTCCTTTTCAGTCTGCAACACTAATTTTCTGTAAAATGCAATGCAATATGGCTACCTGGAGGCCTTCTGTACACAGATGGTACTTAGAATGCCCCCCAGAAATGTAATTTGCTGCTTGTGTGACAGGCACACGCGTGAATTAGACATACCCTCACCGAAATATTAATAGTTAGTCGACGACGTGGACGTCCCGAGATTACTGATTTCACCGTCCTAGAAGTAGGGAAATCTACACAAAAGGGAAACCCTCGTAGAGTGGTTTTTACTTTAAAAACAACGTCCCCTACGGGTTTTAGACTGGACATAGAATCATGTCTGAAGACCCTTTTAATCATTCGGTTAGTGTGTTCGTCGTTTAATGTAAAGACCCCCCGTAAGATTCATGGTAGACACATGTCTTCCGGAGGTCCATCGGTATAACGTAACGTAAAATGTCTTTTAATCACAACGT
>BLSH010068827.1:46914-59736 GCA_018402905.1 Glandirana rugosa | reverse complement strand
CCACCCAAATACTCACCTGAGACCGATCTTGGTCCAGCGCTGTGCACATCTGCAGCAGCTCTTCTCTCCTCCCCTGGCTCTCACAGGCTTGGCTGAGAGCAGCAGGAGCCATTGGCTCCTGCTGCTGTCAATCAAAACCTGTGAGCAGAGAGCGGGGCCAAGCTGGGCTGTGTTTCTGAATAGATGCTAACGGCCTGGCTCAAGATCGAGCATGCACGAGTGCCCCCATGGGAAGCAGCTTCCTATGGGGGCACTTGCAGGAGGGAGGAGCCAGAAGCACTGGTGGGGGACCTGAGATGGGGAGGATCCGGGTTGCCCTGTGCTAAATCATTGCACAGAGTAGGTAAGTATAACATGCTTGTTGTTTAAAATAAAAACAAAAAGGTTTTTTAAATGATAAAGGGGTCTTTAGAACCCCTTGATAGCTCACTAAAGCACAGCTGCGATGCTGACGCAATAAGACACTTGTGAATAGGCCATCATGCATTACACCTTCCCACCCGTTATTTAATATAGCAGCACTTTATTAATAGAAATATTATAACTGCACTCTACTCTTGAATTTTTACATAGTTACCAGCGTGGACCAATGTAAATATGGTATGTATGTGCCATACCTGTGAGATTCCCTTGGAAGCTGGAAATTATTGTAGTTGGCACGGCCTCTGGCTTCTGGGTCCCATGCTGAGCGGCTTACTGAGCACCACAGGTCCCTCATTTGGCAAAGGCACCATTTTGAGAGCACTTTCCATCTTCTCAATAAATGCAAAGTGTTCTCTGATGGGTTGAGGTGGAAATAGTGACCTCACCTACACGTCACCCCATTTCATCCAATCAGCAAACACTTTGCATTCACGGAGAAAAATGCAAAGTTTTCCCTGAATCGAGCCAGAGCCAAGCAAGTGACCTCCTGTGTTCGGTAAACAGCAGAGACACGGAAGCTTTTGGAGATGATTGTATTAGCAATGTCTACTTCTGTGATTTCCAGCTTCCACAGGGATCCCACAGGTACAGCACATACAAACTTATATTGGTCCACACCTGGAACAAAGTAACTATGTAAAAATACCTGTAATTCATTTTTATTGTAATGATGAAAACAAAAAACATACTGCTCAACTTTGCATGTGCCCATTATGTATAACTTCAGGTTTATATAAATACCCCGGATCAAACAGAGCATAACCTCTAAATGACCGGTGTATTCAGGATTACTGGAGGATAACAGGAGTCTTCTCATATGTATCCATTTATTTTAACAGATACACTGTTTGATTAGGAATAGACACATTCAGTGTTCTATCTCTCTGTCGTGTAAATGTGTCCCTCTGTTCTTGCAGCCAGAACAAAGTAATGTTTAAAGTTTATGTAAGCCCCAACAATGAATTTCTTTTAGTCGCTCTCTTTTCGTCTGTTAAATACACTATTGAAAGCATTTTTTATATACAGTATCTGACAAAAGTGAGTACACCCTTCACATTTTTGTAAATATTTTATTATACCTTTTCATGTGACAACAATGAAGAAATTATGCTTTTCTACAATGTAAAGTAGTGAGTGTACAGCTTGTATAACAGTGTAAATTTGCTGTCCCCTCAAAATAACTCAACACACAGCCATTAGTGTCTAAACCACTTGCAACAAAAGTGACTACACCCCTAATTGAAAATGTTCAAATTGGGCCCAGTTTGTCAATATATTGCATGGCCACCATTATTTTCCAGCACTGCCTTAACCCCCTTGGGCATGGAGTTCATCAGAGCTTCACAGGTTGCCACTGGAGTCCTCTTCCACTCCTCCATGACGACATCACAGAGCTGGTGGATGTTAGAGACCTTGCGCTCCTCCACCTTCCATTTGAGGATGCCCCACAGATACTCAATAGGGTTTAGGTCTGGAGACATGCTTGGCCAGTCCATCACCTTTACCCTCAGCTTCTTTAGCAAGACAGTGGTCGTCTTGGAGGTGTGTTTGGGGTTGTTATCCTGTTGGAATACTGCCCTGAGGCCCAGTCTCCAAAGGGAGGGGATCATGCTCTGCTTCAATATGTCACAGTACATGTTGGCATTTATGGTTCCCTCAATGAACTGTAGCTTTCCAGTGGCGGCAGCACTCATGCAGCCTCAGACCATGACATTCCCACCACCATGCTTGACTGTAGGCAAGACACACTTGTCTTTGTACTCCTCACCTGGTTGCTGCTACACACGCTTGACTCCATCTGAACCAAATAAGTTTATCTTTGTCTCATCAGACCACAGGACATGGTTCCAGTAATCCATGTCCTTAGTCAGCTTGTCTTCAGCAAACTGTTTGCAGGCTTTCTTGTGCATCATCTTTAGAAGAAGCTTCCTTCTGGGACGACAGCCATGCAGACCAATTTGATGCAGTGTGATGAGCACTGACAGGCTGACCCCCCCCCGCCCCTTCAACCTCTGCAGCAATGCTGGCAGCACTCATACGTCTATTTCCCAGAGACAACCTCTGGATATGACGCTGAGCACGTGCACTCAACTTCTTTGGTCGACCATGGCGAGGCCTGTTCTGAGTAGAACCTGTCCTGTTAAACAGCTGTATAGTCTTGGGCACAGCTTAGTTTCAGGGTCTTGGCAATCTTATTATTATTTTTTTTTTTATTTCAAACTTTTTATTAAGATATATGATAAAAAACAATATTGTAGTTACATACTGTTTGTATAATAGCGGGTAGACTCAAAGTCTGTAAATGACAAAAAAAAGGACTCATACAATGTAATAGGCATAACATCCAAAAGTATCTACTCAATTACCCATTATAAAGGATTGTGCATCCACCTGTATAAAAGAACAATGCTCCTTGTGAACAGTCTAATACTCCTGTTGTAATAACTGGATAGGTCCTATACACCCACTACTATGCATCTTTGAAATCATGGCTTAGGATTTATAGCTCTTCTCCACTATTTGATCCGGAGTGAGTGATGGGGCCCCTGGGCCGGCCGTCGGCCCCCCCAGCACCATCTCCGACCCCAATTGGGAGCAATCTGTGGGATGGCTGAGGTATACCTGTCCATTGTCCCCAGGACCCCCTCGCACTCGGTCCCAAGCCCAGGATGCTGTGAATTGGGCTCACTCGGTGATGTAGCCCTATACTTTCCTTACTAGAAACTATGTACATGAAGAAAGGGATAAAAAAAAAAAAAAAAAAACCCAGAGAAAGGGGGAAGAAAGAACCAGGAGGGGAGAAGAGCCAGAGGAAGCGTAAAGCAAAAGGAGAGTATAGTGAAAGGTATACTCCCACCTCTCCCCCGTCCCCGTCCCCCTCCCCCGCTTATTGAGCTGAAGATCACCAATCCCATCTTATTTGTGGGACAACAGCTAAGTTTGTCTATTATCAATAAACGCTAGCCAGCAGGCCCATGTTTTGTAGAATTTCCCAGGGGAGTCCCTAGCTTGATTGACTAGATCCTCCATCTCTGCAATTTTTTGTGCTCTCTTTATCCAGTCTTCCACTGTGGAGGGGTTAATGTCCCTCCAACGAAGGGGGATACACTGCTTGGCAGCATTGATTAAGTGGAGTGCAAGCGATTTGCTGTATTTTTTTGGGGAGATAGGTGTGTGGTGCAACAAATACTGGGCCTGAGAAATTGGCAATCTTATTATAACCTAGGCCATTTTTATGTAGAGAAACAATTATTTTTTTCAGATCCTCAGAGAGTTCTTTGCCATGAGGTGCTATGTTGAACTTCCAGTGATCAGTATGAGAGAGTGAGAGCGATAACACCAAATTTAACACACCTGCTGCCCATTCACACCTGAGACCTTGTAACACTAATGAGTCACATGAGACCGGGGAGGGAAAATGGCTAATTGGTCCCAATTTGGACATTTTCACTTAGGGGTGTACTCACTTTTGTTACCAGCGGTTTAGACATTAATGGCTGTGTGTTGAGTTATTTTGAGGGGACAGCAAATTTACACTGTTATACAAGCTGTGCACTCACTACTTTACATTGTAGCAAAGTGTCATTTCTTCAGTGTTGTCACATGAAAAGATATAATAAAACATTTACAAAAATGTGAGGGGTGTGCTGTATGTAATAAGACTATGCTGTTCTTGGAGTTATTATTTAAAAACAAAAAGTTACTTCCAGCACAGCTGCTTAGCTGATACCCCATTAAAATATTAAACATGCTACAGTTTGTTGTGATAGTGTTTTATCCTATTACAGCAATTCCCAATACTAACATCTTGGGAAGAATCCCAACATCAGAGTTCTGACAAAAATGTGAGGGGTGTACTCACTTTTGTGAGATACTGTATCTGTTTAATAAGTGTAGATTACCTGTTGATCATTCTAGAAATCTTATGAGCTGATAACTTCTTGCGCACCCTGCCTGTGCTGCACTGTTTTAAGAACATTGTTCCCAGCTATCTCTGTGGAGCTCAAAACACCTCCACCATATATTATTGAGGCCTCATACACACGGGCGTTTTTTGACGCCACTTTTTTGGCGTTTTTTGCAGCTCTCCATATTATTCAATGGCACCATAAAAACACAGACGTTTTTGAGCCGTTTATGGCATCGGCATTAGTGAGCTGAAAGTAGAACCCATGGCCAGCGTGTTCTGAGGCTGTAACATTTTGGCGTTTTTGACGCCGAGCCGGCAAAACGCTCACTAACGTGCATTAATGCCATAACGGCGTTAACCAACGTTTTTGACGCTGGCGTTTTCAGGTTAAAAAATAGCAGAGGAATGTTTTTTTTTAAAAAATGCCTACTGACGCCGATGCTTACTAACGCGCATTAACGCTCATTAACGCCGATGTGAAACGCTGAAAAAAACTTAGATTTTTCCCTGAGGTCGGGCCCGACGTTTTGCTTATTTTTTTTAATATGCCCGTGTGTATGAGGCCAAAAAATGAGGGGGAGAGGTACTCTGTAATCTAAAATAATAAAAAGGCTGTATACTAGGAAAGCTCCGATGTCATCTCTCTCCTGACCACTTCTCCAATATGCCATCGCAGACCCTTAGGCCTCATGCACACAGAGCGTTAAAAAAATTCTAAAAATGTCAGTAGCTTTGTAGTGATTTTTTGCAGCTTTTTTCAGAGTTATTACACTAGCGTTTTTAAGCGTTTTTTTTTTTAATGGACCAAAAATGTCCAAAAACATTGGCGAGCCGCGTTTTTGAGCATTAGCGTTTTTTTTTTCTAAATGGATCAAAAATGCCCAAAAATGTTGGTGAGCCATGTTTTTGAGTGTTTTTACAGCTGGAAAACGTTTCTCAGTACCCACTAGTCTTGGGTTTTTTTTACAGCTCAAAAACTTCCCAGCCAAAAACAGCTGATAACAGCCTATGTGTGCATGAACACATGATGGGGAGTTTATTGATTGTAGGAATAAACGTCTGAAGCTAAAAACAACAGCTGTAAAAATGTCCAAAAACATCCTTTGTGCAAAATTGTGCTTCTGGGTGTTTAGGAAATGTGCACACTCCCTGTCCTATCCCACAGTATAGTGCTTACTTCCTGGGTGATCCCTGATTATGCATGATTACTGCTACAGGGGGAGAGAGGGGGAGGTGTCTGGCTGTATGCAAATGCTGACTTTGCCAGAAGTAAAGTCAGTATTTGCAAATAATTCTAGGGGGCTAGTGTGGCAGACAGGGAAAGTGTATAGGAGCATTAAAAGCAAAATAGAACACTGGAAGCTGCTATGCAGATGGAAGGTTGTTTTGATTGTTTTGTGCACATGACAGGTAAACTGTACACTAATAAGCTCCTCAGCAGGGGCGGACTGACCATTTGGTGACTTGGGCAATGCCCGAGGGCCCCGCTGTCAGGGGGGGGCCCATGAGAGAGTCTGTCCGTGGAGGTGCCGTCAGTATCCTGCAAGAATATACCAGCTGGAGGAGGCAGAGTGAACGCTGTTGAGGTGGCTATATGCAGGGCCGCCATCAGGGGGGTACAGCCCATACATTTATAAGGGGCCCCATCGTCTGGACGGGCCCGGCCGACTGGCAGAGATGTAAGAAGGCAGGAGTGAGTGCAGGGGAGCTCCATGGCTGTTTCTGTATGTGAGTGAGTCGGCAGCTGCATTGAGCTGACATCGGGCTCTTTGCTGCCACCTCTGGCCGTTTCCGGCATGTGCACCCCTCATGTGTAATGTATTATGGACTGCAGCTCCTGTGTCACAGCAACATGTAGAAACAAGCTGGGACTAGGAGGGCTGTTGTATAAGGTTGGGGGGGGGGGCTGGCTGTGTGTATATGCCTGTATGTGTGTGTTAGATGTCTGCCATATATACAGGTGTGAGGGGGCCAAGAGCATACAGGGGAGAGGGGGCCAAGAGCGTACAGGGGAGAGGGGGCCAAGAGCGTACAGGGGAGAGGGGGCCAAGAGCGTACAGGGGAGAGGGGGCCGAGATCGTACAGGTGTGAGAGGGTGGAGAGCGTACAGGGGAGAGGGGGCCGAGAGCGTATAGGGGAGAGGGGGCCGAGAGCGTACAGGGGAGAGGGGGCCGAAAGCGTACAGGGGAGAGGGGGCCGAAAGCGTACAGGGGTGAGGGGGCCGAGAGCATACAGGGGATTCTGTGACAAACGCATGTAGTGTGGACGGTGTAATATGTAGGTGGAGCTTTGTGTGGGTGTGGCTTGAGTGTGGGCGGGAACATATGGGCGGGGACAGGGGGCCCCAGGATCTCCTATTGCCCGGGGGCCCCATGAGTTGTCAGTCCGCCCCTGCTCCTCAGCAATTCACTGTCAGCTGCACATTGTTAGTAGACAAAGATGATCCTAGGCCTGGTCTATCTATGATGGCCACGGGTGCCTTTTACATCCTGGGCATAGACATGAGATGGGAATGAAAACTGTAGCTATATGCCAGTAGCTTATATATACGGTATATGTGTGTGTGTATATATATATATATATATATATATATATATAAATAAATAAATAAAATCATATATGTAACACATGCACTGCATAGTATGAGGAAGCAAAGAGCATTGACAAAATTATTTTCGGAGTGCATGTGCTAGTATCAGAGATAATGTGATTGCCTAATACCCTTAGAATTATTTCAGTCTGTTAGAGGTTCAGCCCAGCTAGAAATGAGATTTTATTATTTATGTCTCTTTTACACTTTATGGATCCAAATATTCCCCACTGTAATTTCTTAAACTGTACCCCTGGCTATGACTTTCAATCTTAGCACTGGGAGCCGTGATCAACATTCGGCCAGTTCAGCAGGGACTGGCCGAATTTCAATCCATGTATGGGTAGGCTTATTGTACAGAAATCTACTTCTGTACAACCAGCCTGTAGGATTTTCCCTGCTCGATCAGCATCACTGGCTATAGCCGGCAGCACTGATCAGTGTATACTAATGGTTGGGAAGTCTCCCCACTGTCAGAATACAATAGCGTAGCTGGTTGAACGAAAAAAATACCCACTAATCTATGGGCTGCTTTCTCAGTAAGCAGTAAAGTAAGAAAAAAAAACTCAATGGAAACATTAAAAAAACTGATATCTACAGTATGGAGATGGTAAGATCCATGGTCTTAAGACCCACGGTGTACAGGGAGCCCAAAAAGTCACGTGTATAGATCTTGTCATCAGAGTTCACATTTTAATTCTTCAACATCTACAAAAACCTGACATTTCAGTTTTTACTAAACTAAACAGTTTTGAGTAACTGTTTAAATTATGTGTTACACAAAATGATGTTGACTATGGATGTATCTCTTAGTAGCTGTGCTTCAGGTTGTACTGGTTGAAAGCAACCCTTCAAACTTTCAAAGCATTCATTATTGTTGGAAGGCAACATGGTTTAATATCATAATTCTGGACGATATGGCCTAGACAAATTAATGCATATTTATAATACATTTGGGGAATCCATAAGCATCCCATTTTTATTTCAATTATCAAGAAAAAAAAATAATTACAATTGTACTCTATGTACTGTGCAGTACATCACAGCTGTCCCTATTTTGTTGGCTCACCCCATTAAAAAATGAACCCACTAGTCACAAAATAATTTGTGCTGCCCCTCTATACAGTATCAAGTTCTCCTCTATGATACATTATTATCAGACTACATCATGGTCACATTTTAATTAATTATCCAAATATTGGTGTATTCCATCCAACCTGTAAGACAATTTTCCAGAACTTAACATCTCAGTTATTTTCCAACTACAAATATAATTTCCATAAATTAGTAAAAAATTTAAAAGAATTATAGTTAAATGTAGCTTACTTTGATCATTACACATTTACATACTGGGAGCACACAACTTCAACAGAAGCAAAGCCTTTTCATTGACACCTTTTCTTTCCAACTTAATTCAAAGCTATACAACTTTAAAGATGACTCCACACCTATGCTTTACAGTAATGAGACATCTTTTCTTTCCAACTTAATTCAAAGCTATACAACTTTAAAGATGACTCCACACCTATGCTTTACAGTAATGAGCAGTAAAACACATCAAAGTGCGGGCGCTGCTGCGCCATTCATTTACAATGGCACCACAACGTGCAACTACAGGAGTGCCAACACACCTGTCCTGCGGAGCACATGGAATGTATCGCAGGTAGGTTTATCATCCATAGCTCATCGTGAAAAATAGGTTGCTTTAACGTAATGCATCACAACATGCGAAATGCTGCACACTACTGCACCGCAACAAATTGCAAAAGTATAAAATAAGGTGTCACTAAAAATGAAGAGCTAGCAATCTAAACAAATATCAATCCTGTAATGAAAAGATAGATTACAGACCATTGATATGCCGCAGGTAAGCGACATTTACATTTAATCAAAATTCTATTTCAAAGATATCAATTCTAAAGTTGCATTAGCAGCACTGATGACTTTAAATAAAGTTTCGGCCTTACCTTAAAGTATGCCCTCTGCAGGAAGTTGTAGGGAATTCTGCGGTGGAACTCGCTTTTGATGTCCTCACTGATTCTGTGCCTGGACAGTGCTCCCAGCCTGCTCTCTTCACATTGTTTAACACAGGCTGACCTAAACAACATTACACTGGCAAAGCTTAAATCCCAGTCCCTGGGGGTCAGCTCTAAAGGGTGCCTCTGCTTACAACCCAACCTGCACCTTAATTTGGTTTGCCTAAGTTGAGAGAAACTGCTCAGAGCCTTTTCTATAGAATCAATCACCATTTGGTAATCATTTCTGTAATACGCTTCTATTCCATTTTCATAAAGCAGATCATAGGGCTCCAGACTCTTGACTGAGGAGTGCAGGAAAAGCAGCAAAAATGGGGTGTACAGCTCCTTGAACAGCATGTCTGCTCTGATCTTACTCCTAGAATGTCTAGATCCCTTTAAAAGGGGGTTTGTGCTTGTCCTGTAAGCAGCATGTGCAGCTCTGACTGACTCACACACTGAAATGAGCAGCCGGCTGATCTTAAAGCGACACACACTATTTTTAGGAGGAGTCCAGAGCAGCAGCACAAGTCATCAGCCCTCCAGTAGGAGCTCAGCAAGCTTTCCTCTAGTATACTCTGAACGCTTGCCAAGTGAAGAAACGAAGAAGGAGCGATGCTTGCTTTACTTGTATGTTTGCTGCTAAGTCGTGTTTTCTTGTGCTGATCAAGTATTCCCTATTTATACAGAAGCTTGTGTGCTTTACAATATTTCCTTCATCATAATCCATCCTTTCATTTGTACGTAGTCGTTTACTAAAAATGTTATAGGATTAGCAACTAACTGAGTGCATTGTGGCTGATTAATCAGAGTTAGAGGTGAGAAAGTTGCCTGTGGCAATTGGCCAGATTCAGTAGAAGCTTGGAATCTCCTTTATTTAGCCAATCTTCTTAAAGCAGTGTGCTTGTTCCATTTGAAAAAGAAACCCTCATTGGTTGCTAAGGACTAGACTAGCCTTTCTCAACCAGGTTTCTGTGGAACCTTAGGGGTTCCTTGAGGAGTGAACAATGGCAAATTAAACTCCCACTTGAAATGACCATTAAGCAAACTCAAAATAAGGGACCTAAACACCCCAACCTCTAGTTAGATTCAACACGCGCCCCTGACGTTCCACCCTAGAACCTTGCTATACAAAATGGTATGTCTCTACAGGCCAGCTTCCCCCTATGATCAAGACTTACCGCACCCTCCTAAGCGCTACCCTTCAACTCTCATGGGAAACTCTTTCCTTTTATTTGTTACCCTCCCAATGTTCACCTGTTGTGCCGCTGTGTATACCTTGCTGTGAAATGTTATACTTGGTATTGACAATATTATGTAATCTTCATTACAGGCATTCAATGTCTATTTTATTGTATTGCTGAAAATCTCAATAAAATATTATATATAAAAAAAAAAGAAATGACCATTAACCCCTTCCTTACTGGGCACTTAAACCCCCCTCCTGCCCAGACCAATTTTTGGCTTTCAGCGCTGTCACATTTTGAATGACAATTGCACGGTTGTGCGACGTTGTACCCAAATAAACTTTGCGTCCTTTTTTTCCCACAAATAGAGCTTTCTTTTGGTGGTATTTGATCACCTCTGCGTCATTTCTGATCGCCGCTATAAACAAAAGAAGAGCGTCAATTTTGCAAAAAAGAACAATATTTTTTACTTTTTGCTAAACTACAAATCCATAAAAAAAAAATATTCATCAGTTTTGGCCAATATATATTCTTCTACATATTTTTGGTAAAAAAAAAAAAATCGCAATCGGCGTATATTGATTGGTTTGCGCAAAAGTTATCACGTCTACAAACTGGGAATTGATTTATGGCGTTTTTATTCTTTTTTTTTTTTTACTAGTAATGGCGGCGATCTGCGATTTTTATCGGGACTGCGATATTGCCGCAGAAATGTCGGACATTTTTTACACATTTTTGGGACCAATGACATTTATACAGCGATCAGAAATTTAAATATCCACTGATTACTGTGTAAATGTCATTGACAATGAAGGGGTTAACCTGCAGGGGGCAGTGAAGGGGTTAACAATGTTCCCTGGGTGTGTTCTAACTGTGGAGGGGGGCGGGCTGGCCGGGACATAACAGATCTAACTGATCCCAGTGACAGGGATCAGTAGATCTGTCATGTTCCCTGTCACAGAACGGAGAACCGCCGTGTTTACAATGGCGCTTCCCCGTTCTGAGGCTGCTAAAAGAGATCGGTGGGTCTCGGGCGGACATCGGGTCCGCCCGACCCACGGGCACGTTCGCGAAGCGTGCGGGGCGCGCCAGGAGCGTGCACAGGGGACGACGTCCATGGACGTCCTCCCGGCATTTCAGATCCGCGCTGGAGCCGTACTTTGGCAATAGCACAGATCTGGAGTGGTTAAGGATGAACATGTGTTTATCTTAACTGGGTTTGGGCCTGGAATTCAGTTGGCATTCCTGGGCCAATGAGCTGTCATATACTAAGGCAGCCTTTTTCAACCAGGGTGCCCAGGTACCCCAGGGTGACTTGAGGTTTCCGTCAGGGGTGCCTTGGCAAAATGCCTAAAAATTGCCCAAAAATTGTATACAAGTCGGCATGTGGATGAAGGCTGCCTTTTAGTTACACTAAATCACGGCACAGTGGTGCACAGTGGATAGCACTTTCGCCTGGCAGCAAAAGGGTCGCTGGTTCGAATCCCAGCCACGACACTACCTGCCTGGAGTTTGCATGTTCTCCCTGTGCCTGTGTGGGTTTCCTCCGGGTACTTCGGTTTCCTCCCACACTTCAAAGACATGCTGGTAGGTAAATTAGATCCTGTCTAAATTGTCCCTAGTATATGTATGAACGTGAGTTAGGGACCTTAGATTGTAAGCTCCTTGAGGGTAGGGACTGATGTGAATGTACAATACATATGTAAAGCGCTGCGTAATTTGACAGCGCTATATAAGTACCTGAAATAAATAAAATAAATAAATCACAGATTTTCATTGTGCACCATTACGACCTTCTAGTTGCCGGCATCCTAACGACCAATAGTATCATCAGTTGATAAGGAGGATGTCAGTCGTCTGCATAGCATCCTTGTTTGACCCTCCCCTGCCCTTCTCCATCAGCGTTGGGGTCTGAGTGATGGAGAAAAACTGAGAGAGAAGAGAAACATTGGAATACTAGTCAGTACCAGTTTGCAAAAGTGTATTTGCTTTGGAAGAATAAATCACCTCTAGTGTTGGGTGTCCTACTTGGACTTGTGAATGCTGCTGCATAATGTTAAACTATTAGAATAGTTTTACATTTTAGAAGGGGTTGCCTCAAAACTGTCCATAATTTTTAAAGGGTGCCCCAAGATTGTCCATAATTTTTAAAGGGTGCCTTGACTGAAGAAAGGTTGAGAAACACTGCACAAAGGGATAGGGATGCTTGTGACAAGGTTATTGACCTAATATGGCCATGTGGCCATATCTTGTCAGTGATGTCTTGAGTAGTGTTGAGCGAACCCGGACTGTAACGTTCGGGTCCGTACCGAACTTTTGGGTGTCCGTGGCACGGACCCGGACCCGGACATTTCAAAAATCGTTCGGGTTGCCCAGGCCCAGGCACGGTGCCTGTGGGTTTTCAAGCCATGCCTGGGCTTGCAATGTCAGGCCCAAGCGAGTTGTGATGAGTTCTGTAGTGACTGTTCTATACCGGTGTACCGGTATAATCCAGTTATTGGAACAGTGTTCGTAGGGATAGGGAAACACGTCACAAAGAGTTGGAAAGAAGTCAGTTCCGTGGGAAATTTTTAATACCTGTTAGAACCCCGTGGGAAATTTTTAATACCTGTCAAAACTCCGTTGGGGAAGATTTTACATTTTGATAAGATTATCAAATTGTAATACGTCGTCGTAAGTGTTCAGGTTCATCCTGTG
>BLSH010068827.1:2607-35051 GCA_018402905.1 Glandirana rugosa | reverse complement strand
TAGAAGAAGGAGAAATTAGTAATTACTGATACATTGGGTGGGCTTGTATCTCTATATATGAAAAGTGCCGGTGCAATGTGTGCTATGAGTTTCCTTTGGTCTAAAACCGTTCAATTATACAGTCCATTTAAAATCTTGTATGCAAATATGTATGCACTATAAGGAGCACCTGTGAGCACTATAATAAGCACTTTGAAAAAACAGCAACTGTAAAGCATGTTATTAATGTCATAGTGGTTTGCAATTGAGCATTACGTTTACATATGGGCTACAGCAGCAACAACAGAGATTAAAAAGCTGGCAAAAACTGTGATTTACAGTGATTTATTTTAACATTATTTGCTATTATTTTTATTGTAACATCATTGCTATTATTATTATCATTATTGTTATCATTACTTTATTTTATCATCAATACTCTAACACACTTGTGCACATGGGCTACAGCAGCAATAATATCAAATTGTAATAGAAGAAGAAGAAATTAGTAATTACCGATACATTGGGTGGCCAACATTCATCACATAACGGCACAGGAGATGAAGATGATTTTTCAACAATAATGTGTCACTTACAGCAACAGCCGGCCCTATAGGAGTAGGCAATGGTTTTGGAACAAGAATCTGTCCCTCTAAGCAGAAGCCTCTACCTAGTGCAGTCAGATCACTCAAAGCAGCAGTATGTGAAATCTCAAATTACTCCCACAATCTGATCATTGTGTACGATCCCACAATCTGATCGTTGTGAATGAACGTATGATCGTTGCGTTAGACAGAGTTTAATCTGCAATCTCCAACTCTAAGCAGCAGTATTTGAAATCTCAAATTCCCCCAACAATCTGATAGTTGAGCACGATCGTAGCGATCCTTGTTTTATGCAGAGCTTGATCTGCAACTCAAAGCAGCGGTATGTGAAATCTCTAATTTCTGCTATCTGTCCTCAGAGCAACAGCACAGACAGCAGTAGTAAAGTAATCTATCTCGGGATGCAGGATCAGATCTTAAAATGTCTTAACATGTCTCAATTTTCTCCCTCACACCGTCAGCTTCCTTTCCCTACATTAACCCAAGGAGCATGTGACTGCAGCACTACGTGGCTCCAGCTTATAAAGAGGCTGATCACATGATGCACTGGCCAATCACAGCCATGCCATTAGTAGGCATGGCTGTGATGGCTTCTAAGGGCAAACCAGTGAAACGCTTGTTGATTGGCTGCCCTGCAGCTTCTCAACACGTGGAGGAAAATAGCAGAACCCCGGACCGAACCCAAACGATTTTTGAAATGTCCGGGTCCGTGCCCCGGACACCCGAAAGTTCGGTACGGACCCGAACGTTACAGTCCGGGTTCGCTCAACACTAGCCAATTTGTGTTGGTCTATCACATAAAATCTCAATAAAATATATTTACATATTTGGTTGTAACATGACAAAATGTGGAAAATGTCATGTGGTATGAATGCTTCTTCAAGACACTGTATAATGAACTTGGTGTTGAATTATTCACTTTAAGATCATCGCAGAGGAGAAGGGGGCACTCTTTACGTCTGGAAGAAAAGAGATTCAGTCTCCAAATACGGAAAGGCTTCTTCGCAATGAGAGCTGTGAAAATGTGGAATAGACTCCCCGAAGAGCTTGTTCTGGCCAGCTCAGTAGATTGTTTGAAAAAATGCCTGGATTCTTTCCTAAATGTACAAAATATAACTAAATACTAACATTTATAGGTAACGTTGAACCAGGAAATATCGGATTGCCTCTTGGGGGATCAGGAAGGATTATTTTCCCTGTTGGAGCAAATTGGATCATGATTTGCTGTTTTTCTTTGCCTTCCTCTGGATCAACTGTGGGTATTGGATTGTGTATATAGGATTGTGAATTTTTTATTCCCTTTTATTGGTTGAATGAGATGAGCTTCTGTCTTTTTCCAACCAGACTAACTATTTAACTCACAAATTTTGTCAGCCAGGGCCTTAAAAAGGCTATGCCTAACCCAAGATGGCTACTGGCATCCAATCGGTTTGCTTCCCCAGTAAAGAACCATGGTCCCCCTGACTTCATCTCCAGCTGCAGTGCCCTGCTGAATAGCATCACCTGCAGTGGAAAAAGTAGACTGCACCTGCCTGCAAGAAGGTAAATATAAACCTGTTTGTTATTTTAATTTTAATTTTAACATTCACAATCACTTTAACCACTTCATGACTGCCCCATAGCAGTTTTACTGCTACAGGGCTGCTGTTGTACACCAGACAGCATACATATACGAAATTCCGCACTTCCGGGTAGTGGGCGCGAATGCGTGTCGCTAGCGGCTCGTTTCTACTATGATTATGCACAGTGGGAGCTGATCAGAGGGTACCGTGGACTTTATGTCTGCTGGCACCTGCTGATCATTCGTTACAGAGGCAGAACGGCAGTCTGCCTATGTAAACAAGGCAGATTGCTGTTTTGTCAGTAGGGAAGGCATGGATCCTGTGTTCCTGCAAAGCAAAGACAAGGATCCATGTCTTTCCTTAGTAAAATCACCTCCCACAGTACACACAAACATTGGCTAGGCACACAGTTAACCCTTTGATCGCCCCTGATGTTAACCCCTTCCCAGCCAGCGTCATTAGTACAGTGCATATTTTGAACACTGATCACTGTATTAGTGTCACTGGTTCCCATAAAAGTGTCAGTTAGTGTCAGATTTGTCCACCGCAATATCGCAGTCCTGCTATAGTCGCCGATTGCTGCCATTACTAGTAAAAAATAAAAAATAAATACAAATTCCATAAATATATCCCATAATTTGTAGACGCTATAACTTTTGCGTAAACCAATCAATATATGCTTAGTGGGATTTTTTACCAAAAATATATAGCAGAATACATATTGACCTAAATGGATTAAGAAATTTGATGTTTTACATGTTTTTATTGGATATGTTTTATAGCAGAAAGTAAAAAAAGAAACAGAATTTTTTTTTTCAAAATTGTCAGATTTTTTTGTTTTTTAGAGCAAAAAAATAAAAATTGCAGAGGTGATCAAATACCAGTGAAAGAGAGCTCTATTTGTGGGGAAAAAGGGAATACGTTTTATTTGGGTACAATGTCACACGACTGCAATTGTCAGTTAAAATAACACAGTGTCGTATCGCAAAAAATGGCCTGGTCAGGAAGGGGGTAAATCTTACAGAGATTAAGACAAAACACCCTCAGATAGGACTGACTGTACAGGCAGATTTTTACCTTTTGCTGCAGAGACCCTTGAGGACTCTTTGTGGCACCCCAACGTTCCGCAGCACACCAGTTGACATATTCTGATCTAATACAATTTATATTATTTGTTTTATTATTTATTTTTTCATTTAAATCTTTGTACAATTTTTTTTTTCTATCACACTAATGTTCCATGAGCTGTAGATATAGTAATTTTTAGCAGGCGCTCCACCGTCATCGGAAAATAATTTCAATGGGTTCTTCTGGGATAAAAAGGTTGAGAAAAGCTGGACTACAGTTTATTGTGCTGGTAAACAAGCTCTAGTGTTTACACTTTGTTTGTCTGGTGTTGTGCATTCTTTACAACTCTTGTAGTCCGATTTCTGCAATTTTATGTTGTAAACAATAAGGCTCCATGCACACTGGACGCCATCTGGGCTCTCTTGGCGTCGGGCAGGAGACGCTGCTTACAAAACGTTCTTTTGCAGCGTTTTGTAAGCAGCGTTTACCGGCGTTTATCGGCGTCTGCGTTTTTGGGCGGTTTTTTTTTCTTCATTATCTTCCATTGACTGCAAAAAACGCCAGACACCGATAAACAGCCGTTTACCGGCATTTATGAGCATTTAGCGGCGTTTATCGGCGTCCGGCGTTTTTTGTGGTCAAAAGAATGACTTTTGAACGCCAATTCAGGGCGTTTAGATAACAGCCCAAAAATGCCACTGCTGATAAATGACAATTGACGTCCATGTGTGCATGGACACATAGGATAACATAAAGTGGCGTTTTTGGGCTGTTAAAAAAACGCCAAAATGACCAAAAACGGTTGTTTATCAGATACAGTGTGCATGGAACCTAAAAGGTCTTCTACAGAGTTCACTGCTTATGCTAGCCACATAAAACCATATAATTCATTAGGTACAGATCTGGTTAGGCTGGCTAGGTTCATATACTGCATCAGCATAATCGTGGTCCACGCTGTATACCTAAAAATGATGATAAACTGTGAAATATCAGGAAAAAAGCTGTTTGATTTACAGTCAAACAACTAACAAAAGTTAGGTAATACCATAAAGGAAAAATAATTTATGCAAGACAAAGTTTTGTAGATTTAGAATTAAAAAGCACCAGTTAAAATTGTATTTCTAGTTTTAGAACGGGGAAGGGTCAAACCTCTGTCAATTTTTTGATGCTGTATTTCTCCCTAATGGGAAGACCTAATCACACTTATTTTATCTAGGGACTAGTAAAGAAAGTGAGGAGTTCAAAAACGTAAAGACTATGTTAATGAGACATTTCATATTCCTGATATGTGTCTGTTGTACCATGTATTTGTGCTAAAAAGTAACCTATTGTATTTCTTCCATTGTGTGAAATACCTGGTGTTTCTGACAGTTCCCCTGCTTTTCTATTTCAAACTGACCATGCTTGGAAAGAGAGCACATGTATCCCAGAGTGGTCAGCTTTCTGGCCGTGCTGGGAGAAAACCTGCCTCTCCTCTAATGCTCAGAGTTGTACTGATATGCAGCCCCCTGCACTACTCTTCATTGGGAAGATCAGTGCATTGCTGTTTCTCTACCCCTACTTTTCCAAGCCCCTTATGCAGTTGAGAACAGAGATTATTGATCACTGCCCCATACTGTCCAAATCTAGGAAACACATTTTAGCAGGACTTACACGTTAATATGTAAATAGGGTTCATTTTAAAAGAGATAGTTGGAAGGATAGATCATAGTCCCAGACTTACATTGTAATTTCAGTGTAAAACATTTGCTGGCTGACAGAATGGCTTCAAAGCAGTAGATGTAAGACAAGAGTGCCACAAGTGCAGTATGATTCCAGCAAGTCTTTATTAACCACAACAAATAGCCATAATAGTATCCAACATGTTTTGGGGGCTCAGCAGACCCTCTAGATTAGAGGTTGAGTCTGACAGTTAAAGCTCTCTGACCAGTGACCCAAAAAAGCACTGTCTTTTAACTTTGCAACTCTTTTGAACAGTCGTCCAGTAATCTTTCAAACCCACTGTGAGCACCAATGATGAAGGGAGGTCAAGAAAACATGTTGGCTACTTTTGTGACATCACCCTAACTGAAAAAATGTAGTTTACCAAAGCACAGTGTATAATCAATAACTGTTGTCGACCTGTTTTTCCATCCTTTATTGCATCCCAGTGCTGTTGATCACCTAAATCAGGGATATGCAATTAGCGGACCTCCAGATGTTGCAGAACTACAAGTCCCATGAGGCTTAGCAAGACTCTGACAGCCACAAGCATGACACCCAGAGGCAGAGGCATGATGGGACTTGTAGTTTTGCAACATCTGGAGGTCCGCTAATTGCTTATCCCTGCCCTAAATACTCCTGCTTACATGCATGCACTACAGAAATGGCTGCATGTTATTTCTCAGGGAAGGTTTCTCAACGGTGACAACACCGCCAGTGTAGTGTGTGTTGAAAGAGCCACCTGTAATCTCTACTGAAGCTTGTGTGACAGTCTAAAAACCCAGGAGCACTTAGGGAAGACAAAGCATTGTCAGCCTGTAACAGTGAGGGCGAACCTATGGCATGCGTGCCACAGCTGGCACGCAGAGCCCTCTCTGTGGACATGCAATTCATTGTCTTCTGAGCATCTTCGGGAACACAAAGGCTCAGAGTCCTCACACTTCACCAGGAGGACAAAGCACCCAGTGTCCCCGCACTGTCCCGGCACCGCCAGCTTCCTCCAGATTGCACACAGCATTTTGCCCAAGTCTTTGGAGAAAGCGGGACTGCGGCCAATTACCTCCCATCAGGGCCGCTGATAAGCCAGTACAACTGGCCCTGTCGTACCGGACCTGACCAGCAGGGGGGCCCGGCCAACGTGAGTGGAGTGTGTGTAGAATACTAAAAAAAAAAAAAGTATTTCTCCAACAGGCAGCGTCAGCTGCTGTCTGTCTCAGTCCACAGTAACGTTCTCTGGCTCTCCCAGCCCCTCCTCCTCCCTCCCAGATGAAAGGCAGACGATGACCACTTGCTGTTTCTGCTTCTTTCCAAAGAACCCCCTCCCAGGTGGGTGGTAGCAGAACTGCCTGCAGTCCAGCACACTCCTCGGTAAACTAGAAGTGAGTGAGTGGAGGGGGAGGAGCTAGCAGGCACAGTACAGGAATGGCAGGGATCCTCAGGGGAAGAAGGTAATAGACAAAGTGATTTATCATGTGTGACTGATTTACCTATCACACAGCCTGCTGTATATACATCATGGGGACCATATAGAGATAGAGGAGGAATAGATATAGACATAGAAGGGGACATAAGGACAGAGCAAGGGGATAAGAGACATAGGGCAGGTTATAGAGTACATGGGGACAAAACAAGATCAATGAGGCCCCTTGCATGTGGGACAGACTCTGCTTTGCTCAGCAGGGGATCTGTCTGCTGACCGCCTGCTGAGCAGAGCAGGAGGATAACAGGTCCGCATCCCCTCCACTTATGCCAAGCAGACAGACACAGCCCACTTCGCTCTATGGGCAGTGTGATATAATCAGACCGCTTGTCAGTTTACACCCAACTGGCACCCTTCCTGATCGGCCCAGACAGAGGGTAATGGTCACTTTGTTTTTTGGAGGATTGGATTGGACATAGGCGGGTATAAACCAGCACAAATCCATTTACAGCTGCCGCTCCATAGAGAAGAATGGAGGGTCCGATCATGTCTGCCTGAAAAACAGACAGGTGGACCCGATTGGACCATTCATGCGAAAGTGCCTAAAATTCAATATGATAGATATGAAGAATAATTTATATATATACACATTCCAATTGGGCTGTGAAACTTCTGCAGATCCACTGTAAGCTGTTTGCACCAACTTCAGTATACCATCACCAACACAAAGCACACACCATCTGCTTACCAAAAAATCGGATTCCTTAAACTTATAAAGTTACATGTACTTGTCATCTGTCAGATATTTACAGCCACTTCACTCAAAAAGTGACAACACATAGCAGCTTTCTCCTAGGAGCGGCCTTTCACCACTCTGCCTGGTCAGGTACCAACCACAGCAACCCCGTGTATGGAAAGAATAAAGCATGCAATATGCACTGCCAGGACATCCCGCGCTGTTTTAGGAAAGTAATGTACTTACAGCAAACTTTACTAGGATAAAGCAACACATTGTTTACTTGTCCCGGTATTGCACTATAGCATGCTTTATTCTTTACATTTACGGGGTTTCCTGTGGTTGGTACCGGACCAAGCTACTATACCTGCAGTGTTGCAGTGAAGTGGTTGTAAATATCTAGCAGATGACAAGCGCATGTGACCTCATACGTTTAAGCTGTCAAATTTTTTGGTAAGCAAATGGTGTGTGCTTTGTCTTGGTGATTGTATACTGAAGTTGGTGTAAACAGCTTGCAGGGGATCTGCACGGGTTTATCACAGCACAGTTTTGTTGGATTTTTTTTTGTGTGAAATGTATGTTTTATGCTTATTATTTATTGTACTGGCACTTTGGAATGTACGTATATTAATTATTCTCAATATCTATCACTCTATAGCACTTTATTGTGGTTCACACTTATACGATGGATGTTTTTTCTTTGTTTGCATTTGCTTATGTAAGATATTTTGTTTTATTGCAAACTCTTTTGTAAGAGTGGACTTCTGGGGACTTTGATTTGGGGAAAAATATGTGCACTCTCGTGTAAAGGGGAATGATGATGTAAGGGGGGGCACTAATGTACAGAGGGGATGCTGAGGACTTTGATTTAGTGGGAACTCTGAGGACTATGATGTGAAAGGGGGGCTCTGGTGTAAAGAGGGAAAACTGGAGACTCTGAGGTAAGGAGGGACTCTGGGGACAATGATGTAAGGAGGGAATCTTGGTACCCTGAGACCCTTTTTAATTTTTGGGCTTTTTAAAACGTTTTATTTTATTTTTTTCTGGCTGTAATGCAGTTTGCTAATAGTATGGATAGTTTTAGACTTAGTATTTTGAAAGTTTGTATATAGTATTTTTAAATTTAAAAACAGGCAATAAAACTGCTCACCTTTGACTGACAGTTTTATGTGTTTATTAATGTGGCTTGTACCAATAAAAGCATGCTTCATTCAAGAGGGAAAAAAGTTACCAGCAAGTTGATCACAGAAGCTTTTAAACACTTTTATTGACCTTAAATTAATGCAGCTCTGCTTTGAGCACCGTGAAATTAGTAAAACCTGCACTTTGTTTCAAGGCGGGTCTAGGGAGGGGCTGAAGGCGGGACCAGGGGCGGGGCCGGGGGTGGGACTGAAGGGGGCCCCATCAGGTAGGCTGTACTGGGCCCCATGATTTCTATCAGCGGCCCTGCCTCCCATTGCCATGGAATGAACAGCCAATTGACTGGCGTGGGAGGAGAAGTGGGTGTTTGTTTGCCTGGGAGTTGCCTGAGTGCAGTTGCTTAATTTCATTGGGGAGAAAGCCCAGATATGAGGCCGGAGCTGCCAGTGATGAGCTGCACCACGTGACTGTGATATGTTGAAAAAAAAAAAGGTGGGTTGGGCAGAGGGAGTATAACGGGCTGTAATAATACACACAGGATTTCTAAGAGGTCCCTGTTATAGGGAAACTTCACAAAACATCTTTATTACTGTAGCTGGCAATTCCACTATAATGATTGCTTGTGGAACCACTACCATACAATAGCAGAGGGGGAAGGGGGTGGTGAGCTGCAAAGGGGGGAACAGATGTGCGATGTTCTGCATGGCAATGTGCCGCATGGTGATGTGCTGCATGGAGATGTGCTGCATGGAGTTGTGCTGCATGGAGATGTGCTGCATGGAGTTGTGCTGCATGGTGATGTGCTGCATGGCGATGTGCTGCATGGAGATGTGCTGCATGGTGATGTGCTGCATGGAGTTGTGCTGCATGGTGATGTGCTGCATGGAGTTGTGCTGCATGGTGATGTGCTGCATGGCGATGTGCTGCATGGAGATGTGCTGCATGGCGATGTGCTGCATGGCGATGTGCTGCATGGAGATGTGCTGCATGGTGATGTGCTGCATGGCGATGTGCTGCATGGCGATGTGCTGCATGGAGATGTGCTGCATGGTGATGTGCTGCATGGCGATGTACTGCATGGCGATGTGCTGCATGGCGATGTGCTGCATGGCGATGTTCTGCATGGAGATGTGCTGCATGGCGATGTGCTGCATGGCGATGTGCTGCATGGAGATGTGCTGCATGGCGATGTGCTGCATGGCGATGTGCTGCATGGAGATGTGCAGCATGGCGATGTGCTGCATGGCGATGTGCTGCATGGCGATGTGCTGCATGGAGATGTGCTGTATGGCGATGTGCTGCATGAATATGTGCTGCATAGCGATGTGCTGCATGGAGTTTTGCTCCATGGCGATGCATCTTGGCACTTTGAAATAAATAAGTTGGTTTTGTGTTGCAGTTTGGGCCCTTGATAGTACCGGCATCGCCTCCCTGGGTGTTGATCTTCGATCTTCATCCGCATGCGCAGGATTTAGTCATCCTGGAGCACGGGGACCATGGCATTGATGTAAGCTGAGCTTTGCATGTGCACATGCCACAGAAGACTGTGAGCAGGCAGGTAGCTGAATTTTATTGCAGAAGGGACATTGTATGTCTCTACTGCGATTATAGCCTGCCTGCTCACAGTATATTGAAAAATGCCTACAGTTCTTCTTTAAAATGAATGCAGTGATAAAAAAAAAAAAAAAAAATAATAATTTTATATTTACATTAAAAGCTTATATGAAAAGTTAATGACCAGAAAGATTTATCCCCTTAATGACCAGGCCATTTTTTGCATCATTTAACTGACAATTTCGCGGTCGTGCATCATTGTACCCAAACAAAATGAATGTTCTTTTTTCCCCACAATTAGAGCTTTCTTTTGGTGGTATTTGATTACCTCTGCGTTTTTTACAATATTGACAATATAGAAAAAAAAAACAATATTTTTTACTTTTTGCTATAATAAATATCCAAAAAAACAAATAAAAAAAAAAACAAATTTCTTCATCAGTTTAGGCCAATATGTATTCTTCTACATATTTTTGGTAAAAGTGTATTGGTTTGCGTAAAAGTTATAGCATCAACAATATAGGGAATAGATTTATGGCATTTTTATTATTATTTTTTTTTTACTAGTAATGGCGGTGATCAATTTTTAGTGGGACTGCGACATTGCAGCAGACAAATCGGACACTTTTGACACTTTTTAGGGGCCAGTGACATTTATACAGCGATCAGTGCTATAAAAATGCACTGATTACTGTATAAATGATACTAGCAGTGAAGGGGTTAACACTAGGAGGCGATCTGGGGTTAAATGTTTTCCCTGGGAGGTGTTTATAACTGTATTGGGGGGCTTGGCTGACTGGGAGTACAGAGAGATCGCTATTCCTAATCACTAGGAAAAGGCGATCATTCTGAACTCCCCTGGAAGAACGAGAATCTGTTTGCTTACATTGACAGATCCCTGTTCTGGCTCTCTGTGGAGCGATCGCGAGTGGCCCCTGAACATTGCAGCAGCTGGCCACGTGCATCGGCTCTGGCGTCATACCGCACGTGCATGCCTCAGGCACTGTGCATGCACTTACTGTATCTATTGCACGAAGCAACGTACAGCTACGGCGATTCATGCAATAGAGCCGACCTGCCGCAGTATAACTACGGCAGCTGGTTGGCAAGTGGTTAAGATTACATATATGTTATGCATTTTGTAGTCAATTTTTAACCCACTTGAGCTCCGGAAGCTTTTACCAGCTTCATGACCCAGGCATTTTTTGCTATTCAGCACTCTGCTACTTTAACTAGCAATTGCGCAGTCATGCAACATGGTGCGTAAATTAAACGTATATAATTTTTGTCACACAAATTGAGCTTTCTTTTGGTGGTATTTGATCACCACTGGGTTTTTATTTTTTTATTATATGAATGAAAAAACCCAATAATTTCTACTTTCTGCTATAAAACCTATCCAATAAAATCAAATTTCTATATAAATTTAGGCCAAAATGTATTCTGCTACATGTCTTTGTTAAAAAGAAATCCCAATAAGTGTAGAGTAATTTGTTTGTGTGAAGGTTATAGGGTCTACAAACTATGGTATATAATGTAAATTTAAAAATTGATCTGCCTTGATGTACTGATGGCCTATCTCATTTCTTGAGGCCCCAAAATTTCACAACAGTACAAATACTCCCCAAATTACCTTTTTTTTTTTAAAGAAAGTAGACAGTCTGAGGCCTTTAGCAAAATGCATAACAAGATTTTTGAAGTTGTAATTTTTTGTCAAATTTTTTTGGAAAATTAAGGAATGAAATATTTTTTTTTTTACATACTGTCACCAGTGCAGTACTGTGTCATCATATGACTGGTGTGGTGGTGATCAGGGATACTGACTGGTGACAGTATGTAAAAAAAAATGTAAATATTTTTTTTTTCCTTTTTTTACTATTTTATTTTGCATCCGGTCATCAGGGTAGCTCTGTGTCACCGTAGTACTACTCTGGGGGTTGATCAGGTATTTGTTTTTTCTTTTTACACTGTTATTAGTAATAATACAGTGATGATCATTGTATAAGTAATAGGTTTAGCTGTCATGAATGGTCTGAACAGCTTGCTTTTGGCTGTGATCTGTGATTGGCTAAGCTAATCACATGGTACAGGTAGCCAGGTACCATGTGACTGCATTGGGCCAATCACAAATCATAACAGTATTTTTAACATAAATGACAGCTTTCAAGCGTAAGATAGTGTGGCCTTAGCAAGATGTGATGTGATCTGTAGAAGTAGTAGAATCATAGATGTAGTTTAATTCTGTGTTATTAAAACTATAGTATTCAATGTCAGCCATGCACATATGTTCTTTCATTAGCATCTGAAAAGAGCAGAGCTAGCTCCAGGGATCGAGCTGACACCTAGGTGGCAATAAAAAGTTCCCCAGCAGGGTAAACATAAATTGTCACCTTCTTGAAGCTTCGAACAGAAATCCTAGGCTTTTTGGCTGCAGGGACCCACAGGCGGCATTTGCAAGGCTCCATACAGTCTACAAACTTAAGAGATATAAAGAATACATTTTTATCTCTCATAAAAGCTGAAATATTAGTGACAGAAAGATGAAAGTAATTCCTTTTGATCGTACACAGGTTGGGCCACGAGTACATCCCAATCTGTATTTATAGCATGTAGAATCTTAGCAAATCACGCAAAACTGTTAGATGGCTCTGGATTGCGGCAGGTAGGCGGTGACTGGTACTGTCACGAACGGAGAAATGCGCTGGTGTTGGAAATCCTATCCATGACCCAGTGATCAGCGCCGTTCTGGCCCAATTTGACTCTAGTCACTTCAGAACACGAAACATCCTGTGGGCTGGGAGAGGAACACCCCCCAGTGTTGATTGGCCAGGGGTTAATGTCCAGCAAACATCCAAATTTCAATAAACTGGGAAGCCTGAGATATGGACAGTGTGCTTCCAAGTCAGTTCTAAACTGGGAAGTCTCCATAAAATTCCCGACATACTTCTGTCCAGAGATAAGCTGCGGTAAAAGTTTATTTCTGTTTTTATTACATTTTATTTTCATAGTGAATTGCCAATTGTATGTATTGTCTGTTTATCTTTTGTATTTTTTGTAACTCCTTTTTCTTTGTATATATTTTATGCACTGCCCACTTTCAGGATATTAAATGTTAAAATTAATAAGTGACTTCTGTGTACTAAGCTAGGCCTCATATCTCTAGAGAGATTGTTGTATTTTAGTGCCTAAATACTCGGTCTAAGCTACGTGCTAATTGGTATGCAATTGCTCTGCGTGTTGGCAGATTGCATGCAGATTGTGAACTCTGCCAGATGGAGATGTGTGTGTGTATGGTGGCCCAGCATTCCAGTCTGTGGACAAACTGTTGGGTGGTGGCAGGCTATGGTTTAGAAGTGTGTACTAATTGCTAGACTGCTCACCAACCCTTAGATTGCATCAGATTGTATGTAAGATGTGTATCTGCATGTGTGTGCGGTCAGCCAGCTTGATTGGAGTGGAGTCTCCCTCTAGTGGTGGCCAAAGGTAGTGTGGGCTGTGAAGGTACAGTGAAGTCTTATTGCTCAGTATAAGTTCCCCCTTATTCCCTCATATAACCCCAGTCATGGAACCACATCACGGTTAGCTAGTCGCCGTGGGCATGTGTAATACGTGACAAGTATGCAAGCTGCTAATGAAGAGAAAGCCATTCATGACAGGTTGCTTCCATGTGATCACATGATAACCCAGTTAATGATTACCGGTAACCGGAGGAGCATGCTGCGTGCTCCCAACCCGGAAGAAGCTCAGTCATGTATATATAGCCTGCCCATGCCATGACTGATCCTGCAAGTGCTGCCCTGCCACAGTATATCCGCAGGAGCATGGCGGCAAGTGGTTAAAACTACAAAGTAAAGATTCAGTATTTAATTGGTGAGAAGCCAAAGAAGTTATAAAACTTTAACATTTTTAGGAGCAGTGGCTTAGTGGTAAATAACTCATAGTGTTGGTAGAGAATGTTCTTCTTATATCTTTTTTATGTCTCATTAATTACCGGCTATCAATTCATGGCTGAAGCTAGCAAAAATCTCATTGCTTATTAATTTTCAGGAAGCTTGTCCACCACCTAGAAAAATATGCAGCTATAAATAAAAGTAAACTGCAAAGAATGTCAACATAAACCTCTGGCTTTGACCCAGTATTTGATATTTCTTGGGAGAACTTCTGAAAACTACATAATGAACAAATCTAGAAATACTTACTGCACCAGTTCATTCAATTATATATTTTCACATATTTTATGCTATAAATGATGCTGGCTAGTCTGAATGTAAAGTAAGTTCATCAATTCAAGGCTTTCATTCTTCAGACATTTACATCAATTCCTGTTGACCTGAGGAAAATTCTGTTTCAAAGCACAAGTGAGTTAGTACATAATCCTTAATACACAAGCCACACCAGTTTGATTTTTCGCAAAAGCCCTAATTTATCTAAAAATTTTGGGTAGCATGAGAGCACATCTGCTCTTTAACTCATTGCTGCTGAGACCCAGGGGTAGTGTTCTTGTCTAACACCATATAATTGTATGATGTTAGACAACATGCAAGAGAAGTGTAAGATAGTTCCCACCCTGGCATTACCTATTGACACCAACAGACCCCACTCTGCCTCTTGGGCACAAGTTTCATTTCTAGGAGGCGTCCCCATATAGAGCTTATACAGTATGTGAAGGAGAAGTTCCCACCAAGAATTCTTGAATTATTCGAGGCAAAGACAGTTACATATTTTTGTCATCCTTTGAAGGTAATGGCACACAAATTGTGGTTACAGATAGCATAGTTTATTTCAAAGAGATTTGGCGTGAGAGGGGAGATGAGAGGCTCCCTACTCAAAGGAGGGTGTCCCAGAGTCTGACATCCAAAAGCAGGGGGATGCAGGTAGTCCCATAAATTAAAGTTCCTAAAAATACCAGGCTTCCCCTAAGAGGAAAGGTACAAGTACATGAATAAGACCCAACTGCCTAAATGTTGATCTGGTCCAATCCACCCACAGAGAAAACCAGTAATCACTATTTTCATGGCAAGTAACTCTGACCACTCCAGGAAGCTCTTTCCTTCCTAGTATAACCTTACCCAGTATGCCCTCTCCTAGCAAGGGTAGGGCTGGCACTTAAACCATGTGGCTCCTGTGCTGAGTCTCACTCCCAAGCTATGGGGTCATCTAGCCAGGGGAATTACAACAAACCACATCTATGCTCTGCCCTACAAAACCACCAAAGACTTCATTACTCACTTAATGGTAGACCATTGGTATATCATTGTACTAACTCCTAGTGACCTAGCTGAAAAGAGAAAGCAGTACTTCCAGGCTAGTGAAATGTGTATCATGCCAAATCCTTGCAGTGTGGAGGAACAGTTACAGTATAATAGCTCTCACTAGTAGCTCAGAGCTAAATAGTAGCGTTAATGGTTCATAGCCTAGTGATAAATCACACCACTAGCCTTTGTTACCCTATTGCAATTCAGAGTGCATATCCAATGAGCTTTTCTAGCAATACCTGTTACATATAGTGCAAATACTGCAATCCTGCCATGCCACTCTGCCCCTCCACATTCACCAGTAATATAAACTGGTAATTTGGTCAGGGGGTTGTCAACCTAAGGCTGTCTCATATAGCATCTAAGGAGTCTACCCCACTGCCTCCAAATATGTTCTTGTGTGACCACACACACACATTGGAGCAAAGACTTGTTTGCAGTGTGCCTTTGGCAGCACCTTCTAACTAAGGACTCTTTACTTCCCTAAGTGTTACCCTGTTCCCTCCTGCCAGACCTCGCTAGAAAAACTCCCTGTGCACAATAGAGACTCTGCGCACATAGAGCACCATGAGTAACTTAATTCTCATCTGTCATTCAGTAGCCCTGGCCAGTTATATTGACTGGGCCTTTGTATGCTAGTTAGATAAGGAGAAACCCCTATAGGTGGGACTTTGAAGGTAGTGGTACAGAATACACTTTGTAAGTTTGGTATAAAAATATACACATTTATTTGCACAAAAATCCAAGCATAAAATTACATACATGAAAGAGAAATAGATGCGTATGAAAATCTGTTATCAGTTAAAAGCAAAGAAAGGTTATAGCATATATTGCACAAACCAACAATTGAATATATCTATGAAGGTAAGTTACATTCTGCAGTCCTATGCAAAAAGAGAAGAGACCGACGCGTTTCAGGTTCAAGCCTGGAACAAATAGCCCTCCTCTACTGAGTGTATTTGTGGGGAATGAAGCCTTTGCGTTGAGTGATCACCTGCTACGGCCATATTCTGGACACAATCTAACTGTGCAGAAGCAAGTTGTCAACTATAGACTAACAAGAGCGGAGTGGTGGAATGTGCTTTTGGAACCTTGTCAAACAAATGGAGGTTTCTGCACACACCAATTGTCCTCAACATTCCAAACGCAATTTGTGCTGTTAAAGCTGCTTGTGCTCTGCACAATTTTGTTAGGCAATGGGATGGATTTATGTTTCAGGACTCATTACAACACACAATGGAAAGAGCTCAATGGACTGGAGTTTGTGCAACCAGACAAGGTACACATGTCAGGGATACGTATGATTCTTACTTCATGTCTCCAGAAGGAGAGGTCCCATGGCAGATTGAGGCCATAGATTAATTGTACATGTGGACAAATGAAGATTTTTCATGTGTATTGGTTCCCAAAATGTCACTGAATAATAAAAAAATGAAATAAGAAGCCTCATTGTTTGTTCACTGCATGTATGTATATGTGGCTTTACTTTATCTATACAATATCCATTCCAAGGACTACAGAGAGCACAAACACAAAAACTAAAAAAAACTAGAAACGGGGGTGCACATGCCCAAGAGAGAAAACCAAAAAAAACTTTGTTGCTCATGAAATAGATCCTGAAAAGAAAGAAAAAGCAAATGAGTGTCTGTTTATGTACTTATAAGATAGAAAACATATTGATTCGGTAGGAGAGCAAGAGATAGAAGGATGCACCAATAGAGCTAATCTGCTAATCTTTTTTAGCCTATTCCTACAACACAGGTCCTAAGGAATAGACTAAAAAAGATTAGCAGATTAGCACTATTGGCGTATCATTTCATCTCCTACAGAATCAATATGCTTTCCATCTTATATACACACTCATTTGCTTTTTCTTTGTTTTCAGGATCTATTTCATGAGCAACAAAGTTATTTTTTGTTTCCCCTCTTGGGCATGCACAACCCCATTCCTTTTTTCTTTTTGTACAATTACCTGCCAGTTTAATGAGAGTTTATACAGTATAGTAATGCTTGAGGTGATTGTAGTGCAATTACGACAGAGCAAATTGAGTTGCAGTAACATACAATTTTTCAGGACAAGCTTTCGGGGTGCGTCCTCTTCTTCAAGGCCCAGGCAGTACTGATTCACAAAAGTCTTAGCAGAATGTAAAGAAAAAAAAAAACAATCTCTGAGGAAAAGGGAAAAAAAAGAAAAACAAACACACCCAAACCCATGTATATAGCAATGGTAATAAAACTAGCAGCTTAGTTAGTGAGATAAGACAGAGGGAGAGCTATAGACTGGAGGGGGGGGGGTGACAGTCTCAGAGGGGGTTGTAAAACTTTAGAATAATGAGTAAGGAAACCTATATCTAAATTTAGGCCGTTATTTTTTGTGTTAAAAAGAAGTATCTTAGTTCAAAACGTTTTCCTTCCCCGGATAGTTCTGAAATTCCCTTTAAGAACTAAAACATTGAGGTCTTCAATAGTGTGGTCCGTTTGTGAGAAATGATGTCCCACAGGTGTGCAGAGACTGTCTTCCTTATGTTCCTTGATAGTATCTCTGTGTAAATTCATACTTGTTTGCAATTTCTGTCCAGTTTCCCCGACATAAGATTCCTACACAGCCAGGCCATCAGATACCACTGAATATGTTCAGACCCAGAGGACAGAGATACACATTTCAGAACACTGGCAGTGTCACGTACCTGGTGGAAGAGTCTGACTTATGCAGTAGGCAACCTCCCTTACTACCCTGACTCGGGAATGCCTGGTAGAGCAGACAGGTGGCTCGCAGAGCAGGATGGCACGAGGGTCGGACTGGGTCACCGCTGTTGGCAGGAAGTCCGTCTGTGCACTCGTGCACTTGAAGTGTGGTCGTACAGGCCGGGTCGTGAAATAGGCTGACGGTGTGGTACAGGAGGAGCAGGCTGGTGGGTGGTCGGGTCCAGGCAGGGTGGTCAACAAGTGGGCAGCAGAAGTACAGGAGGATCAGGCAGGAGAGTGGCCGTAGACAAGCCAGGGATCGGTGCAGGCAGAAATCAGCAGGGTCAGGCAAGCCGGGGCATAGGAACATAGAATCAGATTACAGGTTGCTCGGGAACACACACTAAATGCTGTAGATCAGACAGCACTTGCTGCAGGGTGTGCTCAGCTCAAATAGAGCCGTTTGGCGCAGTTTCCGGTGCGTGTGTGCGCATAGGCATGCATGAATGTGCATAAAGCGCTAACAAGTCTATTTGATGCAGGATTTCTTCTAACAGGCAGACTCCTTTCATAAGAAAAGGCGCAAAGACAAAAAAGTCAACATTCTGCTAAAACTTTTATGAATCAGTACTGCTTGGACCTTGAAGAAGGGGACACACCCCGAAAGCTTGTCCTGAAAAATTGTATGTAAGTGCAAATAAAATAGTATCACGGACAATACATTATAGTAAGTAATTTGTTTAGTAGTAAACAGATAATTAATTGGTGAATTAATTGGTACTTGAGAAGGTTAATCATCACACTGAGGTAAGTTGTGTATAAACACAAAAACAACCCCCTAATTTTGTTTCTGAAATATAGATTTAAAAATAAAAAAACCCATATACACCAATGTATAAGGTAATGAAAACACTTTACTCATTTTTTTTATATTTTTTTAATAAAACCTATTAATTTTAGTCATTGTCTTTTTATGTGAACATTGGTGCTAAAGCTCAAAATTACTGTTATATATTTATCCACTTCCCTTGTAAAAAATAAAAACCGCAGAGGTGATCAAATACCACCAAAAGAAAGCTCTATTTGTGGGAATGAAATGATAAAAATTTTGTTTGGGTACAACGTCACATGACCACGCAATTGTCATTCAAAATGCGACAGTGCTAAAAGCTGAACATTGGTCTGGGCAGGAAGTGTTCTAAGTGCCTGGTATTGAAGTCATTAACCACTCTAGACACCGGCAAAAAGATTGTTCTTCTGTCCGGCTTCCCATCATACGGTCAGCCATAGTGGACAGAATGTCCAACATCCGGTTGACATCCGGTGCTGTTGCCCTCCCTCTAGTTGCACGTGTGCTTGCACATGCTTATGGTGCATGCACATGTGTGGTTGGAGTAGACTGGAATCCTCATCAGGAATTGGGGTTACAGATGACAGAGTGGAGGGTATCATAGCAGTATCCTGTGTTGAGTTGATCTCCAATGTTTGCCACCGCTACCTGGTGACTTTCAGGCGTACCTGGTTTCTGTAGTGTAAAAATAGAAATTTCTTGTTAGATCCATCCCAAATACCTAATTATACAAAAGAGACATAATTGCAGATGCTAGCTTACCTTGCCATACACAGAATTGGCTTGAGGGACTCCATTTCCTTGGCATGCAGATATTCTGATGGTGGACATGCTGCAGATCCACTTCTATATTCGCGGATTAACTGAAGGTGTCATTTATAAACATCATGTAAACTTTTCCACTTTATTTTCAGCATTCTAACTGGGAATAGGAAAAAACAATTTTTTTATTTATTTACATTTTTATGCCTAGCAAATGGACAATCATTGATAGCTACAGGCAGTGACAGGTACTCTTTTTTGCTATTAGACCCTGATCTTTCCTCTGCCCTTTGCTTTGGATCACACCAAGATGGGTATGATCTGTTGCTTTTTTTAAACCCATAACTAGAGTTGAGCGGACACCTGGATGTTCGGGTTCGTCTGGTTCGGCCGAACTTTGCGAAAAAGTTCGGGTTCGGTACCGAACTTGACCCTGGACCCCGAACCCCATTGAAGTCAATGGTGACCCGAACTTTTGGGCACAAAAATGGCTGTAAAAAAGTCCTGGAAAGGGCTAGAGGGCTTCAAAAGCTTCAAAATGGGGTAAGAGTAGGACAAGTGCCCTGCAAACAAATGTGGATAGGGATATAACTTACACTCACATAAAAAAAATAAAAATGGGAGGAGGAGGTGGATGTGGAGTAGGAGCCTAGAGGTTGACTAGGCCGTGACCGTGGCAGTGTAGGTGGAAGTGGCAGTGGTGGAGGAGGAGGAGGAGGTAGCCAACACTGTTTTTTGTTTGTTTTTTCTAATTGGGGTAGCCCCCAAAATATTGAGACATATTAAAAAAAACAATTATACCAATGGCTTGTGAGGCAGGTCTAAGTGTCTATTCTGCAGAAGGTACAGACAAGTCTTGTGGTATCCATGCCTGGTTCATTTTAATAAAGGTTAGCTTGTCCACGTTGGCTGTGTAAAGACGGCTGTGCTTGTGTGTGATAACGCCCCCTGCCATGCTAAACACACGTTCAGACAATACACTGGCTGCAGGGCAGACCAGCACCTCCAAGGCATAAAGGGCAAGCTCAGGCCATGTGCCCAATTTGGAGACCCAGAAGTTGAATGGGGCAGACCCATCAGTCAGTACGTGTAGGCGTGTGCAGTGTGTACACATACTGTTCCACCATGTTGCTGAAATGCTGCCTCCTGCTAAGATGTTGCCTATCAGCTGGTGGTGCTGTTTGTTGTGGTGTGCTGCTGACAAAGCTTTTCCACATTTCGGCCATGCTTACCCTGCCTTCTGAGGTGCTGGTGGTGCCCCAGCTGCATTGGCGACCTCTTCCTCCTCCTCTGCCTTCGCCTTGTGCTTCCACAGAGCCCCCTGTGTCATTTGGGAATGCACTCATCAGCGCATCTACCAGAGTGCGCTTGTAGTCGCGCATCTTCCAATCACGCTCCAGTGAGGGAATTAAGGACGGCACGTTGTCCTTGTAACGGGGATCCAGCATGGTGGCCACCCAGTAATCGGCACAAGTTAAAATGTGGGCAACTCGGCTGTCGTTGAGCAGGCACTGCAGAATGTAGTCGCTCATGTGTGCCAGGCTGCCCAGAGGTAAAGACAAGCTGTCCTCTGTGGGAGGTGTATTATCTGTATCCTCCGTATCCCCCCAGCCATGCTCCAGTGATGCCCAAGAGCTGCGTTGGGTGCCACCCTGCTGTGAGCACGGTTCCTCCTCCTCCTCATCATCCTCGTCCTCCTAATCCTCCAGAACTGTGCCCTGGCTTGAACATTTTTTTTACCTGGCCTATGCTGGTGCAGGAACCTACCCTCCGAGCCACTTGTGAATGACTGGCCTGATAACCGTGGAAATTACCCCTCTTCCTCCTTCTCTTCCTCCTGTGCCACATCCTCTTCCATCATCGCCCGAAGTGTTTTTTCAAGGAGACATAGAAGTGGGATAGTAACGCTGAGAACAGCGCCATCGGCACTGGCCATGTTGGAGTACTCGAAACACCGCAATATGGTACACAGGTCTTTCATGGAGGCCCACTCGTTGGTGAAGTGGTGCTGTTCCGCAGAGAGACTGACCCGTGCGTGCTGCAGCTGAAACTCCACTATTGCCTGCTGCTGCTCGTACAGTCTCTCCAGCATGTGCAAGGTGGAGTTCTACCTTGTGGGCACGTCGCATAGGAGGCGGTGAGCGGGAAGGCTGAAGTTCCACTGCAGCGCAGACAGGTGAGCAGCAGCAGGGTGAGAACGCCGAAAGTGCGCACAGACGGCTCACACTTTCTGCAGCAGCTCTGACATATCCAGGTAGTTTTTTAGAAATTTCTGCACCACCAAATTCAGCACATGCGCCAGGCATGGGACGTGTGTCAAACCAGCTAGGCCCAGAGCTGCTACGAGATTTCGCCCATTATCGCACACCACCAGGCCGGGCTTGAGGCTCAGTGGCAACAACCACTCATCGGTCTGCTGTTCAATGCCCATCCACAGCTGCTGTGCAGTGTGGGGTTTATCCCCCGAACATATCAGTTTTAAAACAGCCTGCTGTCATTTCCCCCTGGATGTGCTGAAGTAAGTGGTGAAGGTGTTACGCTGAGCGGATGAGGAGGTGGTAGAGGAGGAGGAGGAAGCGAAGTAAGAGGAGGAGTCAACAGGAGGCAAAGAGAAATGCCCTGCAATCCTGGGTGGCAGAAGGAAATGTGCCAAACGGCTAGCCGCCTCAGGACCACCCGCTACTACATTTGCCCAGTGTGCAGTTAACGAGATATAGCATCCCTGCCCGTGCTTACTGGTCCACGTATCAGTTGTTATGTGGACCTTGCCACAGATGGCGTTGTGCAGTGCATACTTGATCTCGTCCCTGACTTGTTTGTGCAGGGAAGGGATGGTTTGCCTGGAAAAGTAGTGGTGGCTGGGAACCACGTACTGTGGGACAGCCACCGCCATCAGGTTTTTAAAACTGTCCGTGTCCACCAGGCGGAAGGACAGCATTTCAAAGGCCAGGAATTTTGAAATGCTGGCATTCAAGGCCAGGGATCACGGGTGGGTAGGGGGGTACTTCCTCTTTCTCTCCAGTGTTTGGGAGATGGACAGCTGTAAGCTTCCATGGGGCCATGCTGTGGAAATGCTTTGGGACGGTGGCGGACATGGTGGCCTTGCTGTCACATGCTCTGTTTGCTGGGTGGCAGGTGACACTGGCACTGTAGAGGTGGAGGAAGAGGCCAAGGCAGTAGCAGAAGAGGAAGCAGGAGGAGGCCGAGACCTTTCTTGGATTTTGAGGTACTTATTCCACTGCAGCAAGTGCTTTGAATTTAGATGCCTGGTCATGCAGGTTGTGCTCAGTTTTAGAACATTTATGCCTCACTTCAGGCTCTCATTGCACAGCTTGCAAACCACTCGTGTCTTGTAGTCAGCACCTTGTCTGAAGAACTGCCATGCCGGGGAACGCCTTTGAGCTGCCTTTGGTGTGCTGCGTCCCTGGGTGCGGTGGGAAGTAGCAGGCGTACTGTCTAGGGGACGCTCACTCAGCTTTTGCAACCTGCTTCCTCTTTTGCTGTGCTAGTGCCTCTGTGCGACCACCACCTCTTCCTCCAAACTGCACACGTCACTCGCATGACCTTCATTCCATGTGGGGTCTAGGAACTCATCATTCTCCTCCACATCATCTTCCACCCACCCTTCACCACTGCCATCCTTGTCAGTCTGCACACTGTGGAAAGCTGCAGCAGCTGGCACCTGTATTTCGTCATCATCAGAGACGTGCTGCGGTGGTGTTTCCATGTCCTCATCCTGAAACAGAAGTGGTTGGGCATCGGTGCACTCAATGTCTTCCACTTCTGGGGCAGGGCTATGTGGATAGCCCACGGAAAGCACACCAGGAGAGTCATCAAAAAGCATAAGAGACTGTTGCACGACTGCTTGGCTGATTTACAAGGGGCTGAGGTGAAAGACAGATGGCCAAGGGGTTCAGGTGCCAACTCTGAGCTTATCAAGGGACTGGGTGGGAGACAATGTGAAGGAACTGGAGGCATTGTCAGCCACCCAATCTACTATCGCCTGTATGTGTTCTGGCCTCACCATTCGTTGAGCGGCATTCGGGCCTACCATAGAACGTTGAAGGTTCTGTCGGCTACTGGGACCTGCAGAAGGTGTTTCATTTGTGTGTGTAGCTGGCACAAATTGACCACGTCCTCTCCTTGCAAAAGGAACTTCACCAACACCACCAACACCAGCAGCACCATGACCACGACCACATCCCTTATTTGACGCTCTCCTCATTCTGTACGTAAATTTACTATGTAGCACTATTTATTAATACAAAAAAAAAGAATAATAAATTCTTCTTTTTTTTTGGAAAACAGCAACGTAGACGCACTTTTTATTTTTGTGCAAGAAATGCACCGCTCACACCAACAGCAGGAACCTCTCCAGTATGACCAGTATGATATGATTTTAGAACAATAATCTGTCCCTCACAGCACCAGCAGGAACCTCTCCCTATAGCAGTATGTGATGATTTTAGAACAATAATCTGTCCCTCACAGCACCAGCAGGAATCTCTCCCTATAGCAGTATGTGATGATTTTAGAACAATAATTTGTCCCTCACAGCACCAGCAGGAACCTTTCCCTATAGCAGTAGCAGATGATTTTAGAACAATAATCTGTCCCTCAAAGCACCAGCAGGAACCTCTCCCTATAGCAATAGGAGATGATTTTAGAGCAATAATCTGTCCCTCACAGCACCAGCAGGAACCTCTCCCTCTAGCGGTATGTGATGATTTTAGAGCAATAATCTGTCCCTCACAGCACCAGCAGGAACCTCTATCTCTAGCAGTATGTGATGATTTTAGAGCAATAATCTGCCCCTCACAGCACCAGCAGGAACCTCTCCCTATAGCAGTAGGAGATGATTTTTGAACAATAATCTGTCCCTCACAGCACCAGCAGGAACATCTCCCTCTAGCGGTATGTGATGATTTTAGAGCAATAATCTGTCCCTCACAGCACCAGCAGGAACCTCTCCCTCTAGCAGTATGTGATGATTTTAGAACAATAATCTGTCCCTCACAGCACCAGCAGGAACCTCTCCCTATAGCACTAGGTGATGATTTTAGAACAATAATCTGTCCCTCACAGCACCAGCAGGAACCTCTCCCTATAGCAGTAGGAGATGATTTTTGAACAATAATCTGTCCCTCACAGCAAAAGCAGGAACATCTCCCTCTAGCGGTATGTGATGATTTTAGAACAATGATCTGTCCCTCACAGCACCAGCAGGAACCTCTCCCTCTAGCAGTATGTGATGATTTTAGAACAATAATCTGTCCCTCACAGCACCAGCAGGAACTTCTCCCTATAGCAGTATATGATGACTTTAGAACAATAATCTGTCCCTCACAGCACCAGCAGGAACCTCTCCCTATAGCACTAGGTGATGATTTTAGAACAATAATCTGTCCCTCATAGCACCAGCAGGAACCTCTACCTATAGCACTAGGAGGTGATTTCAGAACAATAATCTGTCCCTCACAGGAGCAGCAGGAACCTCCCCCTATAGCACTAGGTGATGATTTTAGAACAATAATCTGTCCCTCACAGCACCAGCAGGAACCTCTCCCTATAGCAGTAGGAGATGATTTTTGAACAATATCTGTCCCTCACAGCACCAGCAGGAACATCTCCCTCTAGCAGTAGGTGATGATTTTAGAACAATAATCTGTCCCTCACAGCACCAGCAGGAACCTCTCCCTCTAGCAGTATGTGATGATTTTAGAACAATAATCTGTCCCTCAAAGCACCAGCAGGAACCTCTCCCTATAGCAATAGGAGATGATTTTAGAACAATAATCTGTCCCTCACAGCACCAGCAGGAACCTCTACCTATAGCAGTAGGAGATGATTTTTGAACAATAATCTGTCCCTCACAGCACCAGCAGGAACATCTCCCTCTAGCGGTATGTGATGATTTTAGAACAATAATCTGTCCCTCACAGCACCAGCAGGAACCTCTCCCTCTAGAAGTATGCGATGATTTTAGAACAATAATCTGTCCCTCACAGCACCAGCAGGAACCTCTCCCTATAGCACTAGGTGATGATTTTAGAACAATAATCTGTCCCTCACAGCACCAGCAGGAACCTCTCCCTCTAGCAGTATGTGATGATTTTAGAACAATAATCTGTCCCTCAAAGCACCAGCAGGAACCTCTCCCTATAGCAATAGGAGATGATTTAAGAACAATAATCTGTCCCTCACAGCCCCAGCAGGAACCTCTACCTATAGCACTAGGAGATGATTTTAGAACAATAATCTGTCCCTCACAGCACCAGTAGGATCCTCTCCCTATAGCACTAGGAGATGATTTTAGAACAATAATCTTTCCCTCATAGAAGCAGCAGGAACCTCTCCCTCTAGCAGCATGTGATGATTTTAGAACAATAATCAGTCCCTCACAGCAGAAGCAGGAACCTCTCCCTCTAGCAGTAGGTGATGATTTTAGAACAATAATATGTCCCTCACAGCACCAGCAGGAACCTCACCCTCTAGCAGTATGTGATGATTTTGAACAATAATCTGTCCCTCACGGCACCAGCAATAACCTCTCCCTATAGCAGTAGGAGATAATTTTAGAACAATAATCTGTCCCTCACAGCACCAGCAGGAACCTCTCCCTATAGCACTAGGTGATGATTTTAGAACAATAATCTGCCCCTCACAGCACCAGCAGGAACCTCTCCCTATAGCAGTAGGTGATGATTTTAGAACAATAATCTGTCCCTCACAGCACCAGCAGGAACCTCTCCCTCTAGCAGTATGTGATGATTTTAGAACAATAATCTGTCCCTCCCAGCACCAGCAGGAACCTCTCCCTATAGCAGTATGTGATTATTTTAGAATAATAATCTGTCCCTCACAGCACCAGCAGGAACCTCTCCCTATAGCACTAGGAGATGATTTTAGAGCAATAATCTGTCCATTACAGCACTAGTAAACTGTACCTAGTCCAGTATCACGCGGCATACGTGACTCCAGCTCATATAGAGGCTGGGTCACATGATGCACTAGCCAATCACAGCCATGCCATTAGTAGGCATGGCTGTCATGGCTTCTAAGGGCAAATGAGTAAAACGCTTGTTGATTGGCTGCACTGCAGATATTCAACAGGCAACAAAAATAGTCTGGGTCACATGATGCACTGGCCAATCACAGCCATGCTATTAGTAGGCATGGCTGTAATGGCTTCTAAGGGCAAACGAGTAAAACGCTTGTTGATTGGCGGCCCTGCAGCTATAAAAAAGGCGCGCAAAATACCCAAATACCCAACCCGAACCCGGACTTTTTTGCAAATGTCCGGGTTCGGGGCACGGACACCCCAAAGTCCAGTACAGAGCCGAACTTTACAGTCCGGGTTTGCTCAACTCTACCCATAACCAATCCATAAAACAGGATGAAATGCTCTATTGTTTCCTGGTCTTTATAAAGTGGTTAATAAAAATGAAAAGAGAATAGCTGCTATATTTTCCTATGGGGGACCAGTCAGGTAAGATGTATGGAGTACAAAAATTTCAACAAACAGCCTGTATGCTAAACTGAATGAACAGGTTAAATCACAGTTCAAACTTGCACTTAGATAAATAGCATACAGAGACATAACATATGCAGAATGATTGCTAAACATACTTTTGTCATCTTTCACATGTCCATCAAATGCATTCCAGTCCTGGAAAACCTGCTGGCCAATATTCTCCCAGGCCCTCCTCTTCTTGGCCCGGCTTTTATAATTGGAGTCCTTGAGTCATATACACAGGGATGAGCCTTTACTATTCAAATGAATGGCTCTGTATCAAACAGGGTGACTGTATCCTCCATCTGTAGTTATTAACATGGCCGTTTTGTGACTTCCTGTTAAAAATATGTAATTTCCTTTTGGGAGGTAACTTTTCATCTGTGCAGTAAAGCGTGAGTTAAAACGCATGAAAGCACTTTAAAACGCGGGAATTGCGTGATCCCCTCCAGCCTTTTGTAGCTTCAGGCTTCAAGCTACAAAACGCTCAGTTGTGAATGTGGCCTTAGGGTGTAGGCAACTGTCATCAAAGACAGCCCTTTTCCTGGTTTTTTGACTTATACTCACATGGTTGTAAGTACCTCTGATTTTGTAAGCTCTACATACAGTACATGGTTATATGTTTAAAACAGTTCACACTTAGGAATACAGTTTTTTTTTAATTTGTTTTACATTTGCTTTTTTAAAACAAAGGAAGAGTAAATGCTATGAGCAACAAATATTGTTTTTATCTGGCATTTTAGGCCCCACATTACTTGTGGTAGTAAACTCTTTTGTTAAAAAAAAAATTGGTCCCCCTGTAGGTCAATGTCATAATGTGCTGTAAAGCGGATCCCTCCAGTGGCACGCTGGCAACAATATCAAGACTTCCGTCTTCACCCAGTCTTCCTTCTGGGTTCACGCATTCCGGTCTTTTGAATCCCTGGGCTGTGATGACGTCACTCCCACGCATGTACTTGGAAGTCACAATCACGGCACAACACTCTGAATGGATGGCACAGTCCATTGTTCCGTCCATTCAGAGTGCAATGTGCATAGGCCGGTGACATCACCAGCTGCTACAAACACAGATATCTCCTAAATGTTGCACGATTAAAGCTGTGATGCGGACGAAATATGACTTTTAAGATAAAAATAGCCCCAGAATACTTATGCCTCTTGCAATGTAACAAAGGTATGCTGTAAATTATGTATAGTTTTCTATTTGTGCAGCATCATTTTCTTACTTGCATATACTTTCCTGCACAGCGTGGTCATCTCCAGTGTGGGCATCTAAAGCCGCAGTGTCCTCCTTCCTGGATTTCGTGCATGCTGGCTACCCAGCATGCACCTGCCAATCACATGCATGCGCAGTACAGTGCAAGTGAGTACAATAGCTTTTAGGTTGGGTTTCTGTTACGAGCCGGCATTGCCCAATGCCTCCTGGGATTGATGACACACATCTCCCGGGAGCCAATGCAAAGCCGGAAATGATGTACGGCGTGGCGGCCACTAAAGGAGGAAGTGATTTTAGATATAGGCATAAATCAGGTAAGTGAACAGAAAAAAAAATAGATTGCCAAATTTTAAGGATGCACATTTCACATTGGGGTAGCGGTAAAGCGCCGCTAGTTTTTGCGCCACTAATCGGGAGTTAAAAGTGCCAGCATGCCTCGCCTCTGAGGTGGTGTTCAGCCGCGTTCAGCACTTGGGCTTTCACACTGGGGAGGATTGAGGGGAGTTTTTCAGGCACTTTACAGGCGCTATTTTTAGCGCTAAAGCACCTGAAAAATGCCCCAGTTTGAGAGCGGCCTTAGTGCTGTATGGTGAGGAGTCAAAAATGTGGATGGTACTCCGCTTTAAGTGATATTCACTGTACTTACAGGTAAACTCTATTATAGGCTTACTTGTAGGTACAACTGAAAACTTGCTCTTTAAAATTAGAAATTCCAGCAGTGTCAAATTCAAGCAGTAAAAAGAGGTAAAAAACTGTCCAAGAATAGAGATCTGTTAATAATAATAATAATACAGAAAGACATAGTACAGTCCTCGCTAATGCAGGGCATCTATATTATTTATATTTGAAAAACAGTAATATAGTTTGGGTTACTTACATCATTTTTGAAAGTGTTCCATGACTGAGTTCATTACTGCCAGAGCGGGCAATGAACACGATTGAAATGCTAATATCACATAGGCATAATGTTAAACAAACTGTGAAACGCTGAGGAAATTTACTGTCAGGGTAAAATCTTTTTACTGTCATCAACAACTAAAAAGATTAACATTTGCCAGAGCCACATATTGAGAACTGCAATGGTTTGTAAAAATAATAGTTATGGTTTGAAAAAATGTTTCATTTTTAATGGCTTAGTCACTCACCAGTTCCTAAACTAAACATTCCTAAATGTGAATATTTCTTTAAAATCTGCAAACATGCACTAGGTCCTACCATGGTTATTGGATTGCAAATACTTTTGAAGGCAAATTTTGCCTCACGTATGTTATTTTTTTTTTAGATGTGTGCAATAAGACAGATCTGACATAGCTGGCATGCTGTGGCAAGAAATAAAGTATTCATTCTTTTGCATTCCATCCATCACCCTCAACTAAGTGGAAGTTGTTTGACTGCCAGGGCACCTTTGGAAACATCAGTTAAAAATTAAATATAAATTTTGAGATGAGAAGATGTTAAACCCTGCCAGCCTGGTGCCAAACTAAATAGAGAAATAGACAAACTTAGAACAAAATCTTTTTTGTATATGTGCATTAATCTTAAATCTTCTTAAGTGATGTATTTTCTTGGCTTCCAACTGTTTGATGTCAATCTCATATTAGATTAAATTTAAAGGGAAAACACTGGAAATAATATAAATTAATAAGCACGTCATATGTAAAAAATAAAAGCATAGTTTTATATGTACAAACATGATTAACTATTACAAAAAAATGATTAAGAATTAAGGTGATTGAAAGATTAAGCTCAGTATTTAAAAGGATATGTGACATCTGCATATAGTGTAGAATATAAAAAAAATCTATTTCCTTGTCTACAAATATACCTATACTTGTTTTCGAACAATTACTTTTGACAAATTAATAATTAAGTGGAAAAGTACAAAATATGTGAGAAAATATACCACTGAAAAAGTGAAATAATGAAGAGAAACAGTATATCCCTAGGAGTAGACCTTGCATCTGTAGAGATCCGCTGCCCTCTACAGTCAGCTGCTAGTATCACATTATAAAGTATAATTATGTATGTCATTGCTAGGTTCTGGGGTTGTACGGAGAAGATCCTAGAATGAGGAAGTGGAAAGAGCCAAGCAGGGACGTGCAGTCAAGGGAGGCAGGTAAGGCAGAGCAAAAAAACAAAAAAACTATCGAGTTTCGAGGGTTGTAGCTTGGCGACCTGGGGTCACAGACCAACAAATTTGGGGGGTAGGCAGCCAAAGTCCTACCCCACCACTGGTCAAAATTTGGGGCTTCTAGCACCTATGGTTCCAGAGATATGGGGCTCCTTGCACAGCCTGCCAGAAGCCGCATACAGCATGGCCAGTTTAACCACTTGCTTACTGGGCACTTAAACCCCCCTCCTGCATGGACCAATCTTCAGTTTTCAGCGCTGTCACTATTTGAATGACAATTGCGCAGTCGTGCAACGTTGTATCCAAACAAAAATTGGCGCCTTTTTTTCCCCACAAATAGAGATTTCTTTTGGTGTTTTTTTTGCGCTATAAACAAACAAAGAGCGACAATTTTGAAAAAAGAACAATTTTTATTTACTTTTTGCTATAATACATTTCCAAAAATAAAAAACATATTTATGCATCAGTTTAGGCCGACATGTATTCTTCTACATATTTTTTGGTAAAAAAAAATCAATCTGCGTACATTGATTGGGTTGCGCAAAAGTTATAGCGACTACAAACTATGGACATTGGTTTATGGTGTTTTTATTATTATTATTTTTTTTAACGATTTTTATCGGGACTGCGATATTGCGACGGATTTGTCTGATGTTTTTGACACTTTTTTGGGACCAATGACATTTATACAGCGATCAGATCTAAAAATAGACACTGATTACTGTATAAATGTCATTGGCAGGGAAGGGGTTAACACTAAGGGGGCAGTGAAGGGGTTACGTGTGTTCCCTGTATGTGTTCTAACTGTGGGGAGGGAGCAGGGCTGACACAGGGATCAGTAGATCTGTCATGCCCCCCCCTCACAGAATGGGAAACTGCCGTGTTTACATTGACGGTTCCCCGTTCTAGCTCTCTGTGACCAGATTGCCGGTCTCCGGCGGACATCGAGTCCGCTCGACCCGCGGGCACGCTCACACGGCATGCGGGGGCGAGAGTGTGCCTGGCATGAGCCAAAGCGGAGGACATCTATAGACAGCCTCCCGACAATTTAGATCCGCGCTGTAGCCGTCAATCAGCTATAGCGCAGATACGAAGCGGTTAAACACAAGCTGGCACAAGCTGTTTGCAGCAGACTGAGAGGATGACTTCTTGTCAGAGGCACTGATCTCAATGGACAGCTTGGAGCCTTGGGCCAATGGTAAAGCACCATTGGTCCAAGCTGTCCAATAAAAATGCTGCAGTGGAGGCTGTTCTCTCACTGCAGTGTCATAGAATGGGGCATGTGTCTAAAAGAAAAATGCTCCCTTCCAGCCCAGCCCTCTTAACTACAAGGAAAAAAACATGGGTTTATGGGTATAAGATTTACCCATAATCCCATTTTTTTTCTCACACAGTTAAGAGGGATAATCTGCTGCTGCTGAAAATGTACTTTTTTTAATCAAGCTAAATAATATATGATTATTCTATATGTTATAACATAATAATTTATTATTTATCTATTTACTGTGAAATTACTGGTTTGAAGTTATAACTTAAAAATTCAGTAATTTGTCCCTTAAGCCATCTGCTTGAGTACAGTTTCTGAAAATATAGTAAATTACCTTAAAAACAATATATAATAATTATTTGTATATTACTTACTTATGGTAATTAACCCCTTGCCATCCAGACCAATTCTGACACTTCTTTACTACATGTAAAATCATCGTGTTTTTACTAGAAAATTACTCAGTACCCCAAACATTGTATATATATATATATATATATATATATATATATATATATATATATATATATATTTTAGCAGACCGGACACCCTAGGGAATAAAATGGTGGTCATTGCAACTTTTTATGTCACACGGTATTTGTGCAGTGAAAATCAAATACGTAACTTGTGAATATGTAATCTGTGTGTATCCAGCTCTGATGCTAACTAGTGCCTCACCAGCCACTGACCTCACCTCACATCCCTGAAGTGAAGGTCTCAGCCCCGTGTTCTGTCCATGTTACTAATACCAGATCAGAAGAGACGATTATGCAAGTATTTCTATGTTTTAATAGCTTAACTACAGCTGCCCAGAGCTTCTTGAGTACAGTATGTTGCTGAAACCTTGTGACAGAGTATTTCTATCCTATTACTATCTCACATGTACAGTGCCAGATAACTAGGACTACATTCCAGGCTGGTTGTATAATGGCTGGAGGATCGAGACCCGTCGACATCAATTCGATAATTTTGTATCTTTATGAACGTATTAGCAGAGAAG
>BLSH010068803.1:511714-531774 GCA_018402905.1 Glandirana rugosa | reverse complement strand
TTATCAACCGGATTTGAAATACAGCCTAGAAATTAACCATCCTCACTGAATGCTGATTTTCAGCTGCACGGCGCCATCCGCCACTAGAAACTCGGTCCAAAACCGCGTCAGCCATGTGCTACTCAAACTTCAGCGTCTAAAACAACCAACGGTTTCATTAACAAATGAGTTGTACTCTAAACACACAGAACCAGAGCTGAATTACAGTGTAAAAGGCACAAAAACTCTTTACGATTACAATACTGTGTCTAAACTAAATTTGCCGGCAAAAAATCAAAAAGGCGCAATTCGTCACAAAAAAACCTCTATACACTGTAATGTTAACTCGGTTTCACACTTAAACCTGAATAGCCGTCTAACAACAGATGTCTCTACCAAAAACTGAATTACAGCTGGGACTACGCAAAACAACAGAACAACAAAAATGATTCTACTGGAAATGGAATTCAGTACAAAAACAAACTATTTTCACTTGAGACTGAAATATTGCACAAAATCAAAGCAATTAAAACCAGAAACTGAAATTCCTGCAGACAATTACTTAATTCCACAAAATGCTGAAATTCGGTTTAAAAGCAAGTTCAGCAGAAACAAAATTGAAATTGTAACAATTTTACAACAAAATGGTGGTAACGTTACGCTTTTCCCGCCAAAAGCAGCCCAAACTGAAAACTCTCCCCTTACAGACTGACAATACAATCTGAGACTCCAAACGAATTGCCGCCAAAATTACAACATAACACACACAATGCTGATACCAATCACACATTCAAAGCATATTCATAATTATACATACCAATCACACATTCAAAACATATTCATAATTATACATACCAATCACACATTCAAAACATACAGTTACTCATAACACACGCTTTAGGTGTATTGCTTAGGACTTATAGAGGACAAGTATAAGTTTTCTTCCTAAACAATAGACCTAACCCCTAGACAACTGGCATTATGCAAAAAAGAGGATAAACAGGTTCTTTAATAAAGCTGAATTTACCTGACACAGCGGACCGAACAGTGGAAAGCAACATCCTGGACTCAGCTGATGAAAGAGCGCGGTCACGTCTTGTTGTGTGAACCGCATGCTCAGAAACGCGTCGCACTTTTGATGACGTCACGCCGCCGCGACACTCCACAGTGAGCTCCAATTGTCTAGTCCAGCGTCTTGCCGGCTACAGACCACAGATACATCTCCTGACTGTACTCGATGCTTCCTGGTGGGGACGGTGAGCTGCTGACGTTCCCTCTTGGGACCACTTACATGCACTTTTAATAGATGCCTTTGTGAGTTGCCATGCTCTAGATTTTAAAGATGTTATTAAAATGTTTTACAGTCTGCATTTAGAAGCGCCTCTGTCCTTGTTTGACATCCTGGACTCAGGACAGCAAAAGATTTCAAAAATTGAAATAAAATTGGTTTTACCAGCCAGCTGTTGATGTCCTGTCCGGACCGATTCCTCTCTCTGGTCCGCTGTGATGGAAATTTCTGTAAGCTCCAAAAAAATCTGGCCCGTCATCTGTAAGGGAAAATATAATACCTTGCATGCATTATATTTTGCCTGCGCTAATAAGCGCACTTTTCAGCTCTTTTGCATAATGCATTTGAGTGACCTGTGTTGAAGCAGACACAGACACAGATTGCTTTTCTCACATGGCCGCTCTCAGGGATCTTGTCCTGCTGATCTCTGCTTTCAGACTTTATTTATACTGGTCAAACAGGGAGAACAATAGGGCTTGATGGCTTCACAATCAGCCAATCAGCCTCCAAGGCACATGACATGAGCTCAATACAAAACCACCAACCAATGACACACTTGTTTATATTCAAACTATACAATAGGAGAGGCATGCATGCATGGGGATGTTGGCTGGCCTGTATGAGAAACAGCTGACAATGAAAGCCATGTGCTATCTTCACAGAGGCCTTCCAACAAATCACCATACATGCAAAACCTGCCATTTACAACGAATCACTATCAAATACAGCTCTATGAACTATACTCCATAGCGATTATGCTACTGTTCCATTAAAGGGTAAATTACAACACAAAGGAATATAGCTGTAGATCTCTGCCATATTGATCAGATGCCACAGAAAGCCCACAGATCATTATCCTTACATAAAAGGCAATACTAATTCCATAACGCAAGTAAATCGCCGCCAAGCAGATCGATCTGTACTTAATACAGGGGCCCCCCGATTGACGGTAACACACCCGCGCCACAGAACGTGCATTGCACCTCAAAGATCCGGACCGGCATTTGCTCCAGCGCTTAACCACTCAGGGCACCTGCTGGCCGGGATGATCGGGCGGGTAGCGTGTAATATCAAATGATGGAAGGTTTCCATTGTAAATGGCCTTTCCTCAATATCGGTTAAAGCCATATTCGCTATACACAGCGAATACCGGTAAACTGACACTGGGAGACACTGTGACAATACATATTAAACATCCTAAATTTCTACAACCCTCCCCCAAAAACTACAGCAAATAACACAGCCTCTTTGCAGGGCAAACCAACCCCTCTACTACAGTCATTTATATAACATAGGTTGTATGGTTAGCACACGACACATCCACTGGAAGTACACGCCCAACAGTGTCATTCAATCTGTCTCTTCATGTCTGCCTAACTCTATAGTGATTACACCTGATAAACAAGAACACTTACAATTTGCAAATGTGTTAGCCCACACGATTTTGTCAAAATCCCTGCCTTTACACACACATGAACTTTAATGGCATCCCAGTCTTAGTCCGTAGGGTTCAATATTGAGTTTTCCCACCCTTTGCAGCTATAACAGCTTCAACTCTTCTAGGAAGGCTGTCCACAAGGTTTAGGAGTGTGTCTATTGGAATGTTTGACCATTCTTCCAGAAGAGCATTTGTAAGGCCAGGCACTGATGTTGGAGGAGAAGGCCTGGCTCGCAGTCTCAGCTCTACTTCATCCCAAAGGTGTTCTATCGGGTTGAGGTCAGGACTCTGTACAGGCCAGTCAAGTTCCTCCACCCCAAACTCACTCATCCATGTCTTTATGGACCTTGCTTTGTGCACTGGCCAAAATCAGGAGGGGGGATTATGGTGTGGGGTTGTTTTTCAGGGGTTGTCCTTCACACTTGTGCGACTTGAAATTTGTTTGATTTTACCGCGATCTGCCGCAATTTTTTTCTGCGATGTTTTGCAGTGATTTTGAAGGGCTTGAAACAATAGCTGTGTAATCCTGAGGTCTATGGACCTCAAGTTGCATCAAAGTCGGACCAAAGTAGTGCAGAGACTACTTTGAAGTCACTGCGACTTGAAGTCGCACAGATATGAATGGTACTTATTGAAAATCATGGGGAATGACTTTTCATGTGACTTTGCAGTCCCAAGTCACAGGAAAAGTCGCACAAGTGTGAAAAGGGCCTGAAGATGATTTCCAATGAGCACCATTCATATCTGTGCAACTTCAAAGAAGTCTCTGAACTACTTTGGTCTGGCTTTGAAGCAACTTGAGGTCGATGGACCTCAGAATTACACAGCTATTGCTTCAAGTCACATCAAAATCACGGCAAAAAAATTGCAGTAAATCGCGGTAAAGTCATTCCACTTTCAGGTTGCACAAGTGTGAAAGCGGCCTTAGCCCAGGTTCACATAGGTGTGATGCAGGAAGCAGCATGATTTCAGCATCGGTTCCTGCATCGCACCTCTCCCACAGGCAGGCACGCAGGCTTTAAATAGTGCCTTGATTGTATCACAATTTGTCACATGTCTGTTGAAGGGGTCCTGCGCAGCTCCGAAACGTCGCTCTTTGCTGTAATGATGTGATCATCTATTAAAGATTGGACTCATTTGAAGATCCTGGTGTGCTGGTGACACTACCTGATCTTATGACATGTGGTTCCAGCCGTTGGTCACTTCAGCACCCACACTACAATTAAGCCACCTGAAAAAGCAGGAACGTGTGCGTTGGGAATCTCATAACTGCTCTCCCACAGGCAGTTCACACTGCCTTCTGTAAACTGCTGCGGGTGTAAGTCCAATATTAATGACACCCTCAGATTGGTTCATAGATTGCAGTGCTTACCGTGGATTCCGATAGGAATCAGATCACATGAGTGAGAACACCCATGCGATCCAATTCTGGTGCGGGAAAAAAAAAGGTCCCTGCACTGCTATAGCTGCAAAGGGTTGGCTAAATCAAATTTGAACCCTACAGACTAAGACTGGGATGCTATTAAAGTTCATGTGTGTATAAAGGCAGGTGTCCCAATATTTTGGCAAGATCACAGATTGTGCAAGATTTGCAATGGTGGTGAAAGCCTTGTCCACATAAATGCTTCATTTATATAAACTCAGGGAAGGACATGAGTTATGTTTAACAACAAAGGAAGAGCTGTCAGCCTTTCTACAGGACATGGCATGTTTGGGATTTGAACCTATGAACCCCAGGTTGGCTCAGAAGAAGTGCTAAGCCCTTAACCACATTCATGGAGCATCTATTGCTGTAATGTCAAACAGTCCTAAGTCTCAGGGGTGCAATAAATGAACCAATGCAGATATACTGTTGAAGGCTGGATAACCATTGAGCAACCTGTTTCTGGCATATACCATCTGTTTTGAAGGTTTGTTATGGCTCAGTACTGTGAGCATTCTGCTATAGAACATCTCTCATTTTGGGGCATTTGGCTTGGTAAGAAGCTTCAATTATTGCTGGATGGGAAATGTTAAGGATGATTATAGTCCTGCCCATAGAAAACATGTGACACAATTTGCAATAGTGGTGGAACCCTCCTACACATAAATACTACATTTAGACATAATATGATATGCTCGAGATGCAAACCCAGAACCTTTATGTTGCTAGATAGAAGCAATAAGCTGTTAGCCACCAGTCTGTCAAGTGTGAAACCCTCCCTACACATAAATACACATATACTGCATTTTTTTGGACATATAGGTGATGGAATTACATTAGTCTGGAGTTTATTCTGTACTATTTGGTGGTGCTTGGAGTGTGGAACAGTGATGTTATTGCAACAGCAATGGTATTGTTTGTGGTTTGTGAAGATACCTGTGTGAGTTTGGGAAAAGATTTTAATGAGATGGACAGCAACAAGCGAGAGAAAACAATATGAGAAGATTACACATTCTAACATTCTTAAAAACAAATTAGATTATGAAATACCAACATTGTTTCAGGGACAATTTGTTTGAGAGAAAGATACATTTCATCTCAACGTGAAAAGGATTTCTTTAGGGAAGTTACAATTGTATCATTAGAATCAATGACTGAAACTTGCATTGGGATATATAGCGCAAATTTGCCTTCTCAAGAAGGCATTATAGACAAATGCAAATTTGCAAATTTACTATAGCACCCTCTAAAAAAGGCATGGGAGTTAAAATGAGGGAATTTTCTTGTCTGAGCATGCTCAGTTGTGCTGATGAATAGTCAGGAAAAAAGGGGGAATTTGGCTTTTTTCAGGCATTCAATGATATTTCAGGTTATATATCACTTGTTTAAACAATTTAAAAGCAGATCATCATTAAACAAGATACTACATTTTTAAGAACCATTTATGTGATCATATCATGCTCTAAACATTATTTCCATGTGCAATTCCCTTGCTTCTACCTCAACTAGTTTTTTAGTCAGTCACTGTTGTCTGAGCGTTATAGTGAATTTGATTCTGGGAGTATTTTCTCCTTCAGGGCTTTAGTGAATTCCATTTTTGCAGTAATTAGCGCAAATTTGCGAGTCTGCGCGTTAAAATTTGCGCAAAGGCAGAATCGCGCTATAGTAAATGACCCCCATAGTGTCCGTCACTTTACCTCGCATACCATCACAAAAAAAAATATATATATATATATACATATATATATATATATATATGAAAAATAACTACAATTTTTGGAAAAATAACCCATGTTCCCTTAAGTTTCTGTTAAAAAACAATACAAATGCCAGACCATTACTAACACCCCACACTTAAGTGGAACAGGTGCATCTAAGCTACCAACTAGACATGTGTGGTTAGTTTAGTTCTGAATTAAAATTTGGACAAAATTTCCCTTTTTGGATATTCGGATGTATCCGAGTTTCCAAATTACAATAGTGCCGAATTTGAACGAATCCAACATAATGAAAAAAAATCCAATGCGAAATTTGAATTTGAATCATTTTCAAATTGTTTTTGAATACTTTTCAAATTTTAATTATTTTAGAATTGTTTTTGAATACTTTTCGAATTCGAATAGTTTTCAAATTCGAATTTGAAACATTTTCAAATATGAATAGTTTTCAAATTCGAAAAGTCCTCGAATTTGAATAGTTTTCCAATTTCCAAAGATTACAAAATAAAATAGAAAGCAAAGGAATAGAACAGAGAAAAAACAATAGACTAGAAAAGAATATAACAGGAACCAAAAGAATAGAATACAACAGAGTAAAAGAGCTCTGTTCAATTCCACCACATTATATTCTTTAATTTTCTGTTATATTCCCCTCTATTGTATTCTATCTTTTTCCATTCTATTCCTCCACTTTCCACCCCACCCCATTATCCTTGGAAATTGAAAAACTATTTGCATTCAAAAACTGTTCAAATTCTAAAACAATTCAAATTTGAAAACAATTCGAATTCAAAAACTATTTGAAATTGATTCGAAAACTTTTTGAATCTACTTGAAAATGAATACACGAAACAAATTCTGAAAACAAATCAAACAAATCTAACTAAACGAATTTATGAAACAAAACTAAACAAAATTGTTCACACTGCACATGTCTTCTACTATCTTCTGTGTCTCAAGAACACAGCACTCAGCCTGTGAAGTCTCTGTAAATCTCTATAAAGTCCAGGCAAAAAAAGAACAAAGGCTGGTGCCATGGAAGTCGGCTAAAACATTGTTTTATTACTGCAAGTGAACAACAGTCAAAAAGAAAGCCAATGCATTTCGGCCCTCAGGCTTTAATCATGGCTAAATTAATCAATACAAAATTAACCATTTTGAAAAGGGGACAACCCAAGGTGATTTTTGCAAGGATTTTTAAAAAATGAAGACACGTGCTAGCATTGAGGTGCTTAGCCTTTAAAAGTCATCCATTGAAGCCAGGTGCAAACCTTACATTATTAATGGAAGTACAGTAGGTTTCCTGGAGTATGAAATTATATTGCACTGAAATTACATTGTGCAATGGCTAGATGCCATGGCTATATCCAAGACATTTAACCCTTCCCCAAAACAATCCCACAAATATTGGTGATCACTAGGGGTGGGCCAAACACCCCCCGGATGGGTTTGCACTGGAACTTTTGAAAAGGCAAAAAAATTGTGCGAACACGTGAACGCAGTTAAAATCAATGGGACTTGAACATGAAAAATCAAAAGCACTCATTTTAAAGGCTTTTATGCAAGTTATTGCCATAAAACATGTATGGGGACCTGGCTACTGCCCCTAGGGACATGTATCAATGCAAAAAAAGTTTTAAAATCAATCATTTTTTCAGGAGCAGTGATTTTAATAATGCTTAAAGTGAAAAAATAAAAATGAAATTTTTCCTTTAAATATCATGCCTGGGGGATCCCCTTAGTATGCCAGTAAAATAATGCATCTCTGTGATGTTTAGAACAGTGCCAGAGCAAAATGACAATTGTAAAGGAAAAATTGTAATTTAAAACCGCTCACGATTCTCCGGCAATATAGATAAAATCACTGAAAAGGCATTGCATCCCCCCCCCCACAGTCCGGCAGATCTCCTCCTACAAGAGACAGGCTCCACTCTCTCAGGTATGTGGTTCATTACAGTATCAGACAGCCATGTCTGAGCCTGCGGGAGGAACCACTTCCATGGAGGAGATCTGCCAGCACCTTGCTGTACTTATTCAAGCCGTCAGGTCCTTGCAAGAAGGCTACACCAGACTGGAAGCACAAGCCCAGACCCCTTCACCTGCACCCAGCATGGCATCCACCTCTGCAGCTCCAGCAGTCTCCACTCAGGCCAGCGCCAGCCCTTCTGTGGTCATGTTGCCTCCTGAACCCAGGGTCCCCATGCCCGAAAGATTCTCTGGGGACCAGACCAAGTCTCATGCCTTCTGTAATGCCTGTCAGCTGTTTTTCGCCCTGCAACCACAGACCTTTTCCCTGGAAGTGACCAAAGTGAGGTATGTCATCGCCCTGCTACAGGGAGAACCACAGTCCTGGGCCCACAGGCTATTGGAGGAAAATCATGTACAAGTACAGACCCCGTTAGCCTTTTTTGATGCCATGGCTCAGATGTATGACGACCCACAGCGTACCACCACCGCAGAAGCTGCCCTGCATGCGCTACAGCAAGGCCTCAGTGTGGCCGAGGACTATGTTACAGACTTCAGACACTGGAGCACACCCATTGGAATGATGCAGCTCTGCGACATCGGTTTCGCACGGGGCTCTCTGATGGACTTAAGGACGAGCGGCTTTGTGAGCGATGAGCCAAGAGAGCTGCATAACCCCACAGATCTGCCCGGATGCTGCCCAGAGTTTCTATCCATGCCTCCTCCAGTCCAGCACTTACCATGCAAGTTCCCAGCACCCCAGAACCTGAGCCCATGCAATTGGGGCTGATGCGACCTACAATGACAACTGAAGAGCAACTCCAACGCCGGCAGAACAACTTGTGCATGAACTGCGGAGAGCCGGGTCATTATGTTTGCAGCTGCCCCGCCAAGACCCGTAAGTCCTCTCTTGCACCTACCAACCTGTCAACTTTGTCTGCCAATGCCACTCACATCGCTCTATCCCTCTTGTTTCAGCTGCCGGGAAGAACCCTCCAAATCACCGCCATTATTAACTCCGGAGCTTGCAGCTGTTTTATTGATCTACAGTTCTCCCATCAGCACAGCATTCCCTTGCAACCCAAGTCGCATGGCCTTTCTGTCTACCTTGCTGATGGGTCGCATATCAAGTCTGGACTGGTCACCCAGGAAACCCCCTTGTTGCCCATCAGATCTGCCTGTCATGAGGAACTGTTGAGCCTGGATGCCATCTCCTCCCCACTTTTTCCAGTTATTTTGGGTCTTCCTTGGCTGCAAGCCCATGATCCACAGATCAACTGGACTACCGGTGAAGTCAAATTCTCTTCACCATACTGTCAGAGACATTGCACCTCCAGCACTTCTGATACCCCTCCAGCATTACTATGCCTTAACATGGACCCTGAGACCCAGCAGTCGGTACCTGAACCTTATCATCCATTCCTGGGCGTGTTCAGCAAGCAAGGGGCGGACACGCTTCCCCTCATCGTCCATATAACTGCCCGATTGATCTTCTCCCGGGGGCCGAGATTCCATTCGGACGTATCTTTCCCCTAACCAAATGGGAACAAGGGGCACTAAAGGACTATATTATTATTATATTATTATACAGGATTTATATAGCGCCAACAGTTTGCGCAGCGCTTTACAATAAAGAAGGGACACAGTACAATTACAATACAGTTCAATACAGAAGGAATAGGAGGGCCCTGCTCGTAGTAGATGAAAATCTTGACAAGGGTTTCATTCGTCCTACCAAATCCCCTGCTGGAGTGGGTATATTCTTTGTCACCAAGAAAGATCAATCACTGAGGCCATGTGTGGACTATCGTGAACTGAATAAAATAACGATTAAAAATTGTTATCCCCTGCCTCTGATGACCGAGTTATTCCAGAGACTGAGATCTGCCCGCATTTTCACCAAACTGGATTTGAGAGGGGCCCACAACCTGGTGCGCATGAGAGAGGGGGATGAATGGAAAACCGCATTTTGCACCAGGTTCGGACATTTTGCATATTTGGTAATGACCTTTGGGCTTTGCAATGCCCCGGTCACCTTCCAACATTTCATCAATGATGTATTCAGAGACTTTTTGGACATTTTTGTCATTGTGTAGATGACATTCTGATTTTCTCCGGGTTCCTGGACCAGCATTGTGTGCATGTCAATCAAGTGCTGAAGAGACTTCGTCAACACAGACTGTTTGCTAAACCAGAAAAGTGTGGGTTCGTGGGGAAGAGCATCCAATTTCTGGGCTTGATTATTTCACCAACGGGAGTTGAAATGGACAGACAGAAGGTGTCTGCTGTAATCGATTGACCTGTACCCACAGACAAAAAAGGGGTACAGCGCTTTGTGGGGTTTGCAAACTTTTATAGGAAGTTCATCAAGGGATTTTCCATCATTATTTCTCCCATTACGCAGCTGACCAAGCAAAACTCCCATTTCTGCTGGAACTCTGAAGCCCAGGAGGCTTTTGAAACCCTGAAGAGATGTTTCACTTCTGCACCAATTTTGAGTCACCCAGATCCTGCACTGCCCTATGTCCTGGAGGTTGATGCTTCCGAAATCGCAGTGGGGGCAGTCATATCCCAGCGGCAGGGCATCAAGGACACACTACATCCTGTGGCATTCTTTTCACGGAAGCTCTCCCCGGCCGAAAAGAACTATGATGTCAGAGATCGAGAACTCTTGGCCATCAAAGCTGCCTTGGAAGAGTGGAGGTATCTGTTGGAGGGTGCAACTCATCCGAATCTTATTTACACTGATCATAATAATCTTGAATATCTATGTGCAGCCAGATGTTTGAGACCACAACAAGCCAGATGGGCCTTGTTCTTTTCCCGCTTCGACTTCCACATCACATACCATCCCGGATCAAGGCTAATGCCTTGTCCCGGATATTTGCTGGACCTAAAGACTCCTCTGCTCCTGATACCCTCCTGCCAGCAGGTAACTTCCTTCTTTTGCAAGCGGATCTCCTGTCACAGATTAAACAGGCATCCATGACCCACTCCAGTCCTGCCGGGTCAACCCTCGTTTGCCGGGATAGTCTGCTATGGAGAGGTGATCGGATCTTTGTGCAGGAGGATGTTTGGGTACTAGTCCTGAAGAACCTGCATGATCATCCCATGGCAGGTCACTTTGGCATCCATAAAACCACAAAACTGGTGCAGCGAACTTTCTGGTGGCCTAAGTTGGAGGACTTTTGCAGGAAATACGTAAATTCCTGTCCTGTCTGTATCCAGAACAAGACAGCTAGAAGCCTAGCCTGGGGCCTACTCAAGCCTTTGCCCATCCCAGACAGGCCCTGGCGGATGATCTCCATGGACTTTGTTGTTGAATTACCACCTTCCGAAGGTTGCACAGCCATATTTGTGGTTATTGATCGTCTGTCTAAAATAGCTCACTTCCTACCCGTGAAGAACACCCCGTCTGCTGCAGAGACTGCCCGAGTCTTCATTAAGGAGATTGTTAGGCTACACGGAGTACCTGGAAAAACACCAGAGAAAATAAAGTAAAGTCCCCCCCAAATCTCTGCTCAGCGCTTATGAGGCAATATTCCCCTTCTGAAACATCACATTAAATTAAAATTAAAAGCAGCTGCTGGAAATACTCGAACTCGAATACATATACAAAACCGCACACAGAAAAGTATCTGCAGCAGCACTAATGATAAGTTGTCACCGACCAAAATGTGATCGGGCGGTGTCCTGAAAGTTCAGTTCATGCAAAAGTGTAGTGAACCATCCACCATCACACTGTCACCTCGTGAGAATAAACGGAAGTCCTCCTATGGGGATGCACTCACCAGAGCTAGGTGAGAAAACAGCATTGGGTTTAATTCCTTAGAACTGGGTCTCCAGCGATATCCCAGGACCACCAATTAAATAGACCTCGATCCGCTCCACAAGTCAACAATCCTCATAAATTCAGGACAACAAAGAGGAAAAAAGGAGCAAATGCACCTTCATAGTGTAAAACCGCACTTTATTGGAACCCAAATCCCATTTAAAATAACACTCACATGGTATAAAATAAGTCAGCGCATAACAAGATTACCACACATGGATTCGGCATTCGTGAACAGTCCGGTCCCAGCCCAAATCTGTCATGGAACACCTCGTCCGTCCGTAGGCAATCGCATCCACCAGTGCGTCGCTCGGCCCTGGTCTGACGCGTTTCGTCACATCCGACTTTGACAGAGGGCCCTGTTCACGACTGTTCACGAATGCCGAATCCGTGTGTGGTAATCTTGTTATGCGCTGACTTATTTTATACCATGTGAGTGTTATTTTAAATGGGATTTGGGTTCCAATAAAGTGAGGTTTTACGCTATTAAGGTGCATTTGCTCCTTTTTTCCTCTTTGTTGTCCTGAATTTATGAGGATTGTTGACTTTTGGAGCGGATCGAGGTCTATTTATTTGGTGGTCCTGGGATATCGCTGGAGACCCACTTCTAAGGAATTAAACCCAATGCTGTTTTCTCACCTAGCTCTGGTGAGTGCATCCCCATAGGGGGACTTCCGTTTATTCTCACGAGGTGACAGTGTGACGGTGGATGGCTCACTACACCTTTGCATGAACTGAACTTTCAGGACACCGCCCGATCACATTTTGACTACACGGAGTACCTGCCAACATCGTGTCAGATCGTGGGGTCCAGTTCACTTCCCGCTTCTGGAAAGCCCTATGTGAATTACTACAGATTAAGCTGCCATTTTCGTCGGCCTACCACCCGCAGACCAATGGACAGACGGAACGCACTAATTAAACTCTGGAGTAGTACCTCCGCTGTTTTACATCCTTCTCTCAGGATGATTGGGTATCTTTACCGCCACTTGCAGAGTTTGCCTACAACAATGCCAGTCATTCGGCCACGGGGCAATCCCGGTTTTTTGCAAATTATGTCTTTAATCTATTATTGGTGCCTGATATCCCTGAATCTACAGTTCCAGCAGTTCAGAGTACAGCGAACTTCTTAAATCAGAACAACAAGGTTCTTCAGGAAGCAATCGCCAAGGCACAGGCAGACAACAAAAGGACTTTTGACAGGAAGAGAAGGGGGGAGCTGAAGTTGCAGCCTGGTGATCGGGTATGGCTTTCTACACCAAATCTCAGGTTGGCCTGCCCCTCCAAGAAACTGGCACCCAAATTCATCTGCCCCTTCTTGGTGAAAAGAGTTATCAGCGAGGTATTGTATGAACTTTCTTTACCTGACTCCTTAAAGATTCACCCTGTCTTTCATGTTGCCTTATTGAAGCCTGCTGTGACTGATCCCTTCCCTGATAGAGGGTCTAGACCACCAGAGCCGGTCCTCATTGATGCAAATGAAGAATATTAGGTTGAGGCTATCCTGGACTGTAGGAAGAGACAAGGTCAGACCCAATTCTTGATCAAGTGGAAGGGTTATGGACCTGAAGACAACTTTTGGGAACCTGAGTCTAATATCCATGCGGAAAGGCTAGTCAGGGCCTTCTTCCGTACCTATCCGGGGTAAAGAATACAGATGGGCATCCGGAGGCTGCCCCTTGGGGGGGCAATGTCAGGGATCCAGACGAGCGTTGCGATCGCGTACGCTTGTGCGCACGCTTGTGTGCATGCGTGCACGGATTCAAACGAAGGTTCCCACAACCGTTCGGAGGTGTGCACATGTACGCATGCACAGGGGTGTTGTCAGGACACCAATAGAAGGAGGACTCTAGGACCCAGAATTCATCAGAGCAGGAGGGCTCTAGGACCCAGCATCTATGTCAGCACATCACATGGGCCTTTATAAGGAAGTCAGACTTTGGCTTAAGTGCTGTCTGATCTGTAGCTAGTCCGTTCCTGATACCTGCTATCTGTTATCTGCTACCTGATCAACTACCTGCTCGACCCGGCTTGCCTTGACCATTCCGCCTTCTCCAATCCTGACCCAGCTTGTTTGACTTTGCTTCTTCTGCCAGCCTCATACCTGTTACTGAACCCGGTCTGTTCTCTGACCATCCCTTGTCTGCTGATTCTGCCTGCTTGCTGATCCGTTCCTGACCCGGCTTGTCTCATGCCTCTTCTGCCTGCCTGTATCCAGCTACCGTGATTGCTGATCTGCTGCTGCTGTTTCAGCTGTCTGCTGTCCTGTGCTCTGCATCCAGCTCCTGTGATCGCTGTCTGCTGCTGCTGTTCCTGTTTCCAGCTGTCTGCTGTCCAGTGTTACCAGCTCCACTCCAGCATACAGTCTTCTGCTGTTTGCCAGAGGCACTCCTACCTCACTGTATTCACGAGATCACTGTTCCCATTCCAGTGGGCTCTGCGTCAGAGCTGTATGAGAGGTCTCCTCCTACAAGAAACAGGCTCCACTCTCTCAGGTACGTGGTTCATTACACATACGGTGTGCACAGAGTCTGCATAATGAACCAACAACGGATCAAAAAAAGAATCTGTAAAAACAAAAAGGAACAAAATACCAGGAAAAAAACCAGAGAGGTAAATACCAGTCAGGAAGCCAGGGCCCGGGCCCCCTCTCCTGGTATGCAATGCCAGGGATGGGCAATCAAAAAGGTAACCGAAGTTCAACTTTTGCAAAAAAAAAATTGTCAGTTACAGAACTTCAGTATATGTAGAACAAGGGTGCAAAGGTAAATGTAAAGGATATAAGTGTCTCCTCCCATGGATATGGGGAAGGTGGTCCTACCAAAGGACTGTCTGGCTGGAAGAAGTGCGGAGACGAAGCGTGTGGGAACGGTCATCAGGTAGGATATCTAGGTGGAAGGTGCCGTTGAGGAGTGGAAACAGACTTGGGGTGCTTCTGACGGACCGGTGTACAGATCTTGCTTGGAGCGGAGGGTGGTCTAGGAGTTGTGGGTAAGGGTCGGAGGTCTTCTTCTGGGAGTAGTGTTTGGCCCAGGTTGTGAAGAAAGGCCTCAGGTTCTTGGAGGTACCGCAACGAGTATTGTACCCCTTCCCGAGAGGCAGACAGACGGAAGGGAAAGCCCCAACGGTATGTAATGTTATGGTTCTGAAGGTGGGTAGTTACGGGCCACAGGTTTCGGCGTTTGGCAAGAGTAATGGGTGAGAGGTCATTGAAGATTTGTATTTTGGCTCCTTTAGAGTCGAACCTGGATATGTTACGGGTGGCCATAATGAGAGCCTCCTTGCTATCAAAATAGTGAAAACTGACAATGATGTCCCTCGGATTCGCTTCTGCTGGGGGCTTAGGAGCCAGAAATCTATGGGCTCTGTCCAGGCGCCAGTCAATAGCCGGGATATGTGGAGCCAAAGCATTGAATAGACTCAGAAGATAGGGGCGTAGGTCCTGTTCTCCAGCCAATTCCGGTACCCCTCTGAAGCGCAGGTTCTGTCTGCGTTCCCTTTTCCAGGTCCTCCTGACTCATTTGGATCTGGTAGACTGTATGCTTTATGTATGCATTGTCCTCCTCTAAAACATGGACGTCGTACTGTACAAGCGCATCAAACTTGTTTTCCAAGGTGTCAGTACGTTTGCCTAGTTCTACAACCCCCCCTCTCAGTTCCTGAGTGAGTTTCCCCACTTCATGTGTAATGTTTCGGGTGATTTGCTGGAGCAGGGAATTCAATTTAATGCCTAAGACCTCCGCCATCGGGGGGGTGGCCGAGCCCATTGTGTGGGATTGGGAGGTATGAAATGTGTTACCATCGTTAGATGCCAGCGGGCCCGTGAGGTCCGGCGGATTGCCTTGGGTACTTGAGGCCAAGGATGCAGACCTAAGGAGGAAGCACTCCATTGTGTTTGTAGGCCGCGGTTCAGGAAACAAGGAAAAGGTGAGTTTCTGGTCACTTATCTTGACCATGGGATGCCCGGAGTGTGCCGGAGTGGAGCGGGGTGACTCCCGTGGCGAGCAGAGCTGAAAAAACGGGTGTCGGGAGTCCCAGAAAAACGGCGGGGACGGGAGCGAGCAGGTCACATGTCCACCATATTCAGAAGCCGCGCATGCACGCCTGATTAATGTTCTTATTTCATGATCCTTGTTCTTTGCTGTCTTTGTTCTTTCTGTTACACCCATTTTATACACGCTACAGATGTGTAAGCAGAAATGGACCTACACACGTAGACTTGATTATTTTCTGTTTCAAATCTTTTTATTGAAAATTTTAAGTACAGCAAAAGAGGTATATAAAAAGACCGAATGTCTGGTACATATATAATCTCAAACACAGCATACATATACATAAGGGCATTTGTTTATAAAACGGGCTAATGGTAGAAAGAAGATATAAGCAATAAACTATTAACTAAAGATCAACTGTATAAAATCTTCTCTGATAATCGGAGAAAATCAAATCGCATTGGATGGTGCAAAACCTGGCCTATAAGGGTAGCTCCCAGGCAGGGGAAAGCCCGCCATCCCTCCGGTCACCCCAACTGGGAACAAACTGTGACCGGGAGGACAGGCATTGACCACCCCCCCCGGGAACCCCATAGTTAACCACTTCAGCACCGGAAGGATTTCCCACTTTAGGACCAGAGCCCTTTTTGCGATTCGGCGCTGCGTCGCTTTAACTGACAATTGCGCAGTCGTGCTACGTTGTACCCAAACTAAATTTGCGTCCTTTTTTTCCCACAAACAGAGCTTTCTTTTGGTGGTATTTGATCATCGCTGCGTCATTTCTGATCGCTGCTATAAACAAAAGAAGAGCGACAATTTTGCAAAAAAACCCAAATTTCTTACTTTTTGCTAAAATACAAATCCTCCAAAAAATACAAACAAACATTTTTTTTTCACCATTTTTGGCCGATTTATATTCTTCCTCATATTTGCAATAAAAAAAATTGCAATCTGCGTTTATTGATTGGTTTGCGCAAAAGTGGCCGCGTTTACGGATGATGAGAATTCATTTTTGGGGTTTTTATTTTTTTTTATTTTTTATTAGTAATGGCGGCGATCTGCGATTTTTAGCGGTACTGCGATATTGGGGCGGACATGTCGGGCCATTTTGACACTTTTTTGGGACCATTGGCATTTATACAGCGATCAGTGCTATAAAAATGCATTGATTACTGTGTAAATGCCATTGGCAGTGAAGGGGTTAACCCGCAGGGGGTGCTCTAAGGGTTAACTATGTTCCCTGGGCGTGTTCTAACTGTGGGGGGACTGCCCTAGCAGGGGAAGGGAACCGATCACAGCTTCCGTGTAGAGGAAGGCTGTGATCACAGCCCTTCCCCCTCTCACAGAACGGAGGTCTGTGTTTACTTACACGGACCTCCGTTCTTTCACTCCGGGGGGGCATCGTGGGTAGCCGGCGGCAATCAAAGCCACCGCACCCGCTCCCTGGCCCTCCCCGAACACAGTGATCGCATCAGATGACGGCGATTTGCGATATCGCACCACTTTGTCGCCGTCAACCTGCAGTTGGCGGTCGGCAAGTGGTTAAAGGAGCTTAATAGGATACAGTCTCTGAAATAGCGTATTATACCATACTAAGTCAAACAACTAAAACCCGTTTTTATAAGCCTCTAAGGAGAGTATTTAGTAACCCCCTCCAACCACATAGGTGGGGAATGGCGGGACAACCCCTGTACCAAACTTTACCTATCAAACAATCAGAGATCGAGGTAAAGTCTAACTGGAAGAGAGAGAAGACGAAGTGAATTGAAGAAAAAGAGAGAGCCAGAGGGAAGACAAGGGAGATTAGACACCAGTGAAGCTAATTAAAGAAGTAGAAGATAAGGGATCACTCTGGTCATTTTAAATAATTCCTCCAAGGTTCCCAAACTAGGTCAAATTTAGGGGAGGTATCCAGGATGTAGCTGGCAAGCTTTTCTTGAACCATTATCCAGGATATCTTCCGTATAGCCTCAGAGAAGGATACAAGCGGGCGTTTCCAATACCTAGCAATTGTGATCTTAGCCCCAAGTAGAATAAATTGGATGAGCTTAAATAACGGTTTAGACAGACCTTCAGGCTTAGAATTAAGGAGGGCTATTTCTGGACATTGGGGAATAGGGAAACCCGAAACCCTACGGATCAAGTGGAAGAATTTGTTCCAAAAACCTCTCAGGTGGGGACATTCCCACCACGTGTGGAGGAAAGTGCCCACATGCTCACAACCTCTGAAGCAGAGGTTGGAGGCGCTAGGGAACATAGCTGCTAATCTGGAAGGTACTAAGTACCACCTGATAAATACCTTAAAATTGGCTTCCTGCAGTGAGATATTGGCGATCCCTTTATGGCAACGTGAGAATAACGAGGACAACTTTTCCGCAGCCCACCCCACTTTTAGGTCCCTTTCCCATTCATCCACTTACGGCGGTCTGGATGAGTCCTCCATCAGAGCAGCGTAAATCAAAGAGATACCTCCTCTCGAATCCACAGTTCCCAAACACCACTGTTCGTAAGGGGTAATGCCTGAGTGGTCCTTCCTGGAATTCCACCAGGTGGTCAGGAAGTGGTGTATTTGGAAAAAACGAAATTTCTCTGAGAGTGGCATCTCTAGCTTAGAAATGAAATGGGACAACGTCAGAAGAAATGGCCTATACGATACAACCCCTTGTCCATCCACCATTTAAAGGCCTTGATGTCTAAACCGGGAGGGAACTGAGGGTTATGAAAGAGATGAGAGAGTGGACGAAGAGTTGAGATTAGGTTGGGGGACTTGAGAACCGAGTCACAGAGGGCCATAGAGTGGGACAAAGTTGGAGATACAATTGGGGGTCTCGATTTGAGAGGGACACTTATCAGGAAGTCGCTAGTGCTGTGGGGAACTGCCTGTCTTTCTATTTTGACCCAATCTGGAGCAATCCCTCTGGAAAAGAGGGATGCGAATTGGGCAAGTTGTGCCGCCTGATAATATTTCAAAAAGGTGTGGAAAACCTAGGCCCCCTTGATTACGTCTCCTATAGAGTACCTTGGCTGAACATGTAAAACCTTTACGGGCCCAAATGAATTTCAGGATCAGGGATTGCAGTTTTTGCAGATCAGACTTCCTCACTGGAATCGGAAGAGCCCTTAAGAAATAAAGGAAGGAGAGTCATCTTGATCGCGTGTAGTCTACCCAACCAAGACAGACCCTCCTGGTCCCAACTGGAGATATCTTGTGCTAATTTCTTTAAGAGAGGGGGGTAATTGGCTTCAAATAGTTTGTTGGTGTTGGCCGCCAAACTGATCCCCAAGTAGGGGATCTGGGAAGAGTTCCAGCTAAATTTATATTGGTCCTTTAGTCGAAGTACAATTTGTTCGGGCAAAGAAATATTTAATGCTGCTGATTTAGACCAATTTACACAGACCTGAGGTTTCGCCAAAAAGATGGAGTAGCTGTATAACCTTAGGGGTGGACGTGAGGGGGGAGGTGATGAACAGTAGCAAATCATCTGCGAATAACGCGCATTTGTGTAAGTACAGGCCACAGTCGATCCCTTGAATGTCTGGGTCATCTCTGATGGTGATAGCCAAAGACTCCATCGCAATTGCGAAAATTAAAGGGGATAAAGGGCATCCCTGTCTAATGCCTCGGGAGATGGGGAAAGGGTCGGAGTAAAAGTTATGCAATTTAACTTGGGCACTAGGATTTGAGTATAGGGCTTTTAGGGTTTGGATGAATCTAGGACCAAAGCCCCATCTCTTTAGGACTTCAAAAAGATAAGACCAATCTACTGTGTCAAAGGCTTTTTACAAGTCGACAGATAAAATATAGCCTTCCCGAGCAGGGCTCCCATCCCAATTTGAATTAAGTAACGACACAATATCCACTCCTCTACAGATCTGGTCGGGACCTTGCCTGCCCGGGATAAAACCTACCTGATCTTTATGGATGTATTGGCCTATGAATTTAGAAAGTCTATTAGCTAAAATTTTTTTTTTTTTTTTCTTGTTTAAGGTTTTTATTGAAGTTTTCAAGAAGGTACAGGAAATATTAGGTTCAACTTTGCAGATAGATAAAGGAGTACAAGGATTTGCTAGGTAAGATTAGTACCCATGATTTTAAAATCGATTATCTGAAAGATTTAAGTATCCGGTTATGTAGGTATTTCTAGTCCATCCAAAATAGGGCCCGTCCGTTCCAGGGCTGGTCTAGACATCTCCTCACCTATAACACAGCAATGAATTAAGTTTAACCCTACCCTCGGGACGAGCCCTTCCGATATAAAATAGACAGCTGAACATTTTTCGGAAACTGTGTCATCTAACCAGAATAGAAAAACTTCAGGATTTCTCTACCCCGAAACCAGGATCTAAGTAGGTTTGGGATTTTCGGGATATGAGTTTAGGATCACGGGTTCAATTTAACGTATTGAAAATGAGGCTGGGAAAGGG
>BLSH010068803.1:496759-510874 GCA_018402905.1 Glandirana rugosa | reverse complement strand
GGAATGGGGAGAACCCTGAACAGGTAGAGAAATTTGGGCAATATGGCCATTTTAACTACATTGATCCTCCCTAGCCAAGAAATGGGCAGGGAGGCCCATTGGGATAAGAGGTGAGAAACCTTCTTTAGGAGAGAAAGGTAGTTAATGGAGAATAAGGTGGAGGTGTTAGCTGAGAGTTGTGTACCTAGATAGGTGAGTTGTAGAGGGGCCCATTTGAAGGGTAGGGATGTTTTCACCTGTTGTAGTTCAGAAGGGGATAGCGAGATATTTAGTAACTGTGATTTGTGGGTATTGATATGAAGACCTGAGACGCTAGCGAATTCCGTGAGTAGGGAGAGGAGGTTTGGGGCTGAGATATGGGGGGAAGACATGTAAACTAAGATATCATCAGCGAAAAGGCTAGTTTTATGTGTAACTCCACCATGCTCTATGCCCCCGATGTCAGGATGCGAACGGATCAGTTGGGCCAGAGGTTCTATAAGGAGGGCGAACAATATCAGGGATAGCGGACATCCCTGCCTGGTGCCGCTCTGAATATTAAACGTTGCTGATTTATAACCATTATATTTAACGTAGGCTCTAGGGTTAGCATACAGAGAGGAGATCCAGGACAGGAAATATTAGCTAAAATTTTTGTCATAATTTTGAGGTCGTTATTTATCAAAGAGATGGGTCTGTAATTGCTGACATCAGAATGATCCTTTCCAGGTTTAGGGATGACTGACACAAATGCTCTATTGGCATCGCTTTGTAAGACTGTATCATTTCTTAATGAATTGAAGAATTTTTTTTAGGTAAGGAGCGACAATTGGGCCAAAGCTTTTGTAATAGCCTGTGGAGAAGCCATCTGGTCCCGGGGCTGAGCCTTTCTTAAGATTTTTGATTACCTCCAGTACCTCCCCCTCATTGAAGGGCAATTCTAGAGAAGCCGCATGATCTACCGACAGATTAGGAAGGGTGATGGAATTCAAAAATGCTTCGAGAGAAGAAGGGGAAGCTGCTTGGCCCTTGTTGTAAAGTTTAGTGTAGAAATTCTGGAAGGTAGACATAATCCATTTCGGGTTCTGGGTAAGAGTTCCTGAATGATCCCTGACCTTAGAAAAAGAAAAGGAATGACATCTGGGGGACAGCTTAGCAGCCAATTTGGGGCCTATATGGTCTCTTTGCAAGTATGAATTAGCTCTAGACCATCGAATTTGCTTCTCAGCTTTGGTAGTGAGGGCAAGATTCAGGGCTACTCTACCCGCTTCCAGTTGAGTCCAAGAGTGATGTGTCGGATTCTTTTTGTGAGTTCTAGCAAGGACTTGAAAATTCCTTTCCAGATTCTCAATCTCTATTTTCCTCTCTCTTTTTAACCTGACTGATAATTGGATAATATTTCCCCTCATAACCCCTTTATGTGCTGCCCACAATATTGGTGGAGAAACTTCCCCAGTGTCATTTCTGTGGAAATAATCTTTAAGTTCCTTTTCTAACATTACACAGTGTACTTGATTATTCAGGAGAGATTCGTTTAGGCGCCAGTGGGGGTTCTTCGCCCCACCAGGTTCGACTTTGATTTGTATTATTACTAGAGTATGATCAGACAGGGGAGAGTCCCTAATGGAGGATTTATTGATTAGGGGAGATAAAGTGGTTGGGACAAAAATGTGGTCTATTATTGCCATACTCTTATTTGGAGCTGAGTAGTGGGAGTAGTCCCTCACTTTAGGGTTCAATTCCCTCCAAATATCTATAAAACCAATGGAGTAAAGGAGTCTGGCGAGCTTAAGGCTATGTTTCGGAGGCCGCAGAAGGTGGGGGGGTCCAGGGCCTGACTTGTCGAGCATGGGATCGAGGGCCAAATTCGAGTCCCCACCCAATATTACCTTCCCCTCGAGGAGGGGTAGGATACGATTAAATAACTCCTGGAAGGATTTATATTGGCCGGAGTTTGGGGCGTAGTAGGACACGAGCGAATATATCACTCCCCTTATGGACCCTTTCAGGAGAATAAATCTCCCCTCTGGGTCCTTGATTTCCTTCATAAGGGTGAAAGCTAAGTGCTTAGCGAAAAATATTCCCACACCTCTTTTCTTATCTGGCGCGTTTGCCAGAAAGAATTGTGGATAACTTGAGTGTATATATTTAGGAACATATTGCTTAGGGAGGTGGGTTTCTTGCAGCATTAGTATATCTAGATGAAGGGTATGGGCGGAATTGAAATATTTTTTCTTTTTCATAGGGGAATTAAGGCCCTGAACGTTATGCGATGCCACTCTCAGAAAAGAAGAAGAATTAGCCGACATGGGAACTGTGAAAATATTTATCCACATACCACATTAGGCGAGGACTCACCCAGACTTTAGCAGGCAGGAGGAAGGACCCGTCCAACCAAGAAGCAAGGAGGCTGATCCGAGGGGGTCTTCTACGAGGTAGACTTTCCTGGTGTCTGAAAGAAGAAGAAAAGAGCAGGAAGATAACAATAGGATATAACAAATGAAATTGAAGACAAACTGAAGCAACCGTCAAAAGGGGGGAGTGGCAAAGACTAGCCACCTTACCCAACCTCCGCGGGGAATGTCAGTGTTCAGAGGTCTTTGAAAAATAGAAATCTGACAAGACCAAATTGGGGAACATAAAAAAGAAAAGCAGAGCAAAAATCATGGTGGGTGGGAGTCCTTAGCCCTCTTCTTTTGCTGTTTCCGCCACATTGGAAGAACGGGACTCTGGGGGGGAAGGTCTCTTAGAGGGACCCAAATTCTTGTGATAAGAGGTTGAAATGGAATCCAATGATATGAGGTTGAGCTTGATCAGCAGCTGTTCTCCTTCTTGGAATGAGGAAAAGCCAAATTTCTTGCCTTTAAGAATGAAAGTCAGGCGGAAGGGGAAGGACCACCAGTATTTGATAGATGATTTATTGAGATTTTCCAGAAGAGGTTTCAGTGATCTTCTTTTCTGTATTGTGGTAGGAGATAGGTCAGCAAAGACCTGAACAGGGTGACCCTGAAAAGAAAGGTTGGGGTTGGATCTAGAGACCTTCATGATCTCCTCTTTAACTCCAAAAAAGTGAGGCTTTACCACAATATCTCTAGGGAGGCCCTCCGACCTCGGTGGTTGAAGAGCTCTATGAGCCCTATCCAGTTCCAAGCGGTGCTCTGGGATACCTGGGATGATTTCCTTAATAAAGTCACTCACTACCGCTCGCACGTCTGTGATGTCCTCAGGAATCCCTCGGATTCAAAAGTTATATCGTCTAGAGCGATTCTCTAAATCGTCTATTTTGGAGAGAGCCGATTCCAGTTGATACTGAAGATCCTGAATGCGTGCTGTGTTTTGATTGATTCTGGAAACCGATTGGTCCGTTTTCTGTTCTATTGCGTCTATTCTAATTCTCAAGCCTTGAAGGTCAGCTTGGATAACTGAGGTAATTTGAGAGGCTGTTTGGGCAAGGCCCTTAGAGAGCATTTTGGAGAATACCTCCATCATCATCTGAAAGTCTGATTGAGGTATTAAAGCTTGGGGAGTAGACGGATCCAAGTGAGGGTTAACTAGACTCTGTTCCTTAAAAGGTGTGGTAATGAGTTCACTCCAAGAGAAGCCGGTGAAAGGATTTGTGCTGATGGTAAAGAACCCGGGGGAGGTCCTGGAGATGGCATGACTTGGGAACCTCCGTCAGACAAGGCCTCCATCTCCTCAATGGCCCCAAGGGTTGGCAGGGGACCTGTAGACCCCTGAGGGCCTTTTGGAGCCGGGGCGTCAAAGCCTGGTTGGCGAGAAAGGTCCCTTCTGACGGCTCCTGACTGCATAATGCAGCGATTAGGTGAAATGCAGACAAAGTAGGGATAAGGTGGACCCTCCTTACTAGAATGTCCAAGAAATAGTGCGTGGATTATCTTAGATCACAAGTTTGAGAAATGGAAGATAGGCAATCAGGCTGCTGGAGTGGGAATATGAGAGATCACTGCTGATGAAGGGTAAAAAAGACCTGCAGCTTATGTTGAAAGGACGGCAAGGTTATGAGTTTCAATATTCAGGACCAGAAGTATGCTGCTATATTGGGCCTGTATTGTGGGCTCCACTACAGATTCACCCCCTGGTTGTTTCTCATCCAGTCCCGCAAGCTGGGGTACTTCAGATCCCACCAAAGAGTGTCTCTAATGTTTAAAGTGTTTAAAGATTAATAGGAGCCCTCTTTGGTGGTCCCCCACAGCCTCCCGTGGTGTAGAGCCCCTGTTGTTTCCGTGGTTCACGCGCTGCGCTGAGTGTAGGCCCAAGCCGCGGCCTCAATTTTGGAAGAGCGGCCGGGCGTGAGCAGCTTGATGCGGTCTCGGTGTCCGCTGGAGCGTTCCTGTGACAGTCCCCCGCTACCCTACCTCCTGAGCGGGTTCGGCCACGCTCCGCTGCCAGCTATAACGGCTTTGATGTTCCAGGAAAGAGCGGAGCTCCTGGCTTAAGCAGCCGCCATAGGAGCTCCGCGCATGCGCACTCTGACTTGATTATTTTCATTCTCTTTTCTTACAGATATACATGGACCTCTTTTGAAGATATTTTATACTTTGGTAAAAGACTGTCAGACGAGTTCTTCTCATGTCCAGCATCAATACATCCTTTCCTAACTATGATTATCACTGTTCAACATGGCTAAGCTGAATATGTACTTGTGCTCCAAAAAGCAATTTCCATGAAATTTGTATCACCTTGTTTTGCTTTATTATAATATGTGTACAATGATACTTACCATGCATATTTTGTCATTGCTTTTCTCTTAACAATAAAAAAAACTTTGCTTCCTATTTGCGACTGCATTAACACATCGGTGTTTTGAATCTCGATTCTACCGCAGAACACACATTTGAGTTGCCATTAATGTGAATGGCACCAAAAATTGTGGTGCAGTTCTGCCGGAATTGTCATTCAATAAATCATGCTACAAACGCGGCAATCCGCATATCGTGAACCATGTCATGCAAAAAGTAGCTCCTGAACTTCTTTTGGGTGACAAGCTTCACATTACATGGGTTTCCACGATTGCAGCACGATTTATCACGTGACAATCGAGAGCAGAACTGCGCCGTGATTTTATCAGATGTGCATTCTGCGAATTGTCATTCACGCCTCGACGCTTTGAAATCATGGGCAGGTTCGCTGCAAATCTGAGGTGTGAATGCAACCTGCAAGTCCAGATCTTCTACTGGACTTTATCAGCATTGGGAACTACCGTCAGCAATAACTTATTGTTGCATCGATATGCATGTTTGTAAACATTTTTATATAATTTAGGTTATACTACTTTTGTCATGTTTATTTTTATATTTGTGGTATTTGTTACCTAGCAGCATTGCTCATAGAAATATGTATGTGTGTGTCTATATATCTATAATATATGTGTATATATCTATACAGTGTAAATCAGTAAATAAGAGGTATACATTGATAATAATAAATAGATAACTATAGAAGTACATTAATAGTAGTTCTGATTTCTGACACACACACACACACACATGCATACGTTATATAAAATATATAATTGATAGTTAGATTATAGGGTGGAGCTGTTAAACACCTATACACGTCCTGAAACAAAATTATATTAAGTAGAGCAAGGAAGAGAGCAAACCAGCATCGAGGGATCTCTATGCCATCATATACGGTAGATATGCTTGCTGTCACAGTGCGCTATACATTTTGTTTATATTTATGTACGTCTCCTTTTATTTAGTTAGAATGTATTTCATTGTGTGCTTCCTTAACATTATAGTCTAAAAGTACAGAAGGAAGTATAAATAGTATTTGGCATTTGTATTTGACTTTGATGATGTTTCTAATAATTCCGGTTCTTTGATTAACATGATTGAGCTCAGGGGTGTTTGGAAATGAGTCCAAACCTGCCTGAGCTCTCCCGGCAGAAAGGGATATTGCTATATAAAAACATCATTTATTTTTCAAAATTGTCTTGCCTGTATTTTTGTCTTAGTTATGAAAACAAAAAAACTTTTACATATAGGGGTTGATTTACTAAAGCTTGAAAGTGCAAAATTTGGTGCAGCTCCACACAGAAGCCAACCAGCTTCAAGGTTTTATTGTCAAAGCTTGATTGAACAAGCTAAGGTTATAATCTGATTGTCTAGCATGCACAGCTGCACCAATTTTTACACTTTCCAGCTTTAGTAAATCAACCCCATAGTATTTTAAAATTAAATTGTACAATAGGTTAACAATATACTTTTTGTAGAACTATGCTCATTTTAGAATAATGCTTGTCTCCTAATTAAAATACATTTCCTGATGCCAACATGGCAGCATACTAGTGATAGAGCTCCGCCTCTTGACCACTCCCTCAGGACCAGTGAATAGCATAAAAAAAGGCATAGTTAGCCACCCCCCATTCTTCTTTTTGTCCTCATACCTCCACGCACCAGTGAAGAGTAAGCAGTTCTATGTCCCTACCTCTGCCTCTGTGTAGTAACCGTCTGGGTTCAGGCTCTCCCAGTTCGGAGACCCAGTGTTCGGGCCGCTAAATTGCGCTAAAAAGCCTGGGTGCCCCTTCTGTGGGTCTTTATGGGGCCCTGCAGTGTTTCCTCTTTAGGAACGAAATCTGCCATTATGTAAGTGTCTGTGGGCTGAGGCTTGGGAGGGCCAGCTATTTCATTCATTTTCCTTTTTTGGTTCTTTGCACCATACAGGGCTGCCTATCTCTTTTATTCTGTGCTGTTTCATATGTGTTCTCCCTTACCTTGGTCTGTTTCTCTTTTGAGTGCCTCCCATGTCTCCATGTTTGTTTGTGTTCTGTTTGCCCATGTGGCTAGACCATGCTGTCTGGGGCGTCTTGATGACATCATTGGACTGCTCTGGCCATCTTGCTTATGGGCAAAAGCCCACTGTTGCTAGCAAGGGGGTATGCAGTCCTGGGGGAGCTCCCCCACCTGATTTTTAGCAGGTAGTACACCAAAGAAAAAAAAAAGTGTGTGTGTGTGTATATATATATATATATATATATATATATATATATATATATATATTTATGGTCATGGCCCTCTGACTGAAGAGAGATGTGGATCACATAAACACGCAACAAGACTTACAACATAAATAGACCTGAGGTGTGCCTTGGTTATCTGGTCGGTATGCCAAGAGAAGGGGGCAAAAATATTAGTTTAGGGAATTAATCCTTGATTGGTACAATGATCAATGAGCAAGCTTGGCAAAGGCTTGTCATCTCCAACTGAGGATTCAGAATGTCTAGCCAAGCAGCGGACTTCTATCTGCCTAATTTATTAATCACGTGGTCCAAAACTGCATGCTGAGATGCTGCTGAAGCTGCAGTGATCCGAAAGGAATGTCCAGAGTACCGGCCAAAGGTTGGACAGTAAGATTCTGACGTGCCTGATGAATTGGTTGCCACTTGATGGGCTGATAGGGAAAGGCAATAATGGGCTAGAGTCGGAGTGACTGGGTAGGTGAGTCTGCAGCTAGCCAAGCACTGCAACTGGGCACCAGGAGTTTATAGTCTGGAAGAGGCTGATTTTGACCCCGGGTCTGATCTGATGGGTTTGGAGACTTCTAGGTGACGGACATAATGGTTTTAGAAGCTAGTTACATGGCGTTTGTATGATACCTAGCTGCTAGCGCCGCTGATGGTGAATTTGTTGGGCCGCAAAAAAAAGCATAGTAGGATAGGTAGATGGCCGCTTGAATGACTAGACTGGGCTGAACCCCGAACACGGATCGTGCGAGGACTTTAGACATGTCTCTAAAGATGGTGCTCGTAATGGGCAAGCGTTTGCCATTGGCCATTATAATCCATGGTTAGCTGTGGCCAAGGAGGGATAGGCATGGGGCGTTAGGTCGGCTCCAGGATACTGCTGAAAAAAAGAGCCAAAGTTGAAACGTGATAATGCATCCGCTGTGATTTGCTTTTGCCTTGAATATGCTTACGGGTATATAGAATGGTGGTTCGAATGGGGAGCGACTTGAGTCTACTTTATTTACGTTTTTTTGGCTGTAGCCTGGTTTAGTAGCGGAGACCATGGTTTTTCCTGTCCAAGTGTGGCCCCAGACCTGAGCAGCTGCCAGGATTGGGTACAGCTCAAAAAGTCAGGATGACAGAGAAACCTAGAATTCACAGGATTTCTGGTGGCCAAGGACCTGCAAACCAGTGATGGCCGAAAAATTGCAGCAAAGCTTGTAGAAGCTGTGGCTTTTGTGACTACCTGTGGTGATGCAACTGATGCCATGGGGATAACCTTAATATGCCGTAACAATTTGTGAGGAACTCATCCCGCATTGGTAAATCGGCTATGGCTGCCGGGTCTAACCTAATGATTTGGTCAGCGCCTTGTACCTGAGTAAGGGAAAACTAGGAGTCTTGAAATAAAAGTACGGCCTTGAGGAATAATTCTTATCGCAAAAATTGAGCGTCCCTAGCAATGTCTGCATCTGTTTCCTAGTACCCCCTGCGAGAGAGTAAAGTCCTGAACGACCGACCTGATATGGGCTAGTTCGTCGGGAGGCAGGCTGGCTTGCATGTCGCATGTGTCCAAAGTGACACCTAAGAAGGTGATGGCTTGTGCCAGGCTTTCCACTTTGTGTTCGGCTATTGGAATGTAGAAATTGTTGAACACCACTCTCAACGTATCGAGGTTTACCGGTGTATGTCTGGTCGCTTGATGAATAGAAAATCATCCCCATAATGGATAACCATCTGACACTGGTGTGCCAGGCTCTGCGAAAAAGACTGCTTGGATAGCTACGTCGTCTGATGTCTTTCAAGGAAAATTCCTTGCAAAGAATCAGGGAATTCAAGCTCGGAATGTGTGAAGAATGAAGTGCAGAAAAAAAATGTGCCCTACCCAAAATTAACTTGCCCTTGACAAGCCCAATAGGGCTGAGTCTCCAGGTTTGGAAGGTTACTGGGGGAAAGGACCAATCACAGATCCTTGTCTAGTTTGGCCTGTAGCAGGGTATCGATGGCCTGTTCGTCAAAAGTTGCAGACTGGAGGTATTTTGCACTCGTGAGTGGAGAGGGGTAGAGTGATGTTCGTTGTGGAATCCTGAGGTGGTGGGGGGGGTTGAAGGGGTGTCTTGTGGACACACTTGTGCACCAGTTTGCAGTGTGGCCAATTGGCTGGCAGACGGCACAGAGCGGGGGGCATAAGCCAGCGAAGTGGTGACAAAAGAGTTCCGTGTCGGTGACATTCAAGTTAGTCTTGAGACAAAACAAGAGGGGGTGTGTCAAAAGGGGGTGTGAAAGAGGGAAAAAGAATGGAGTGGGATACAGAAATTCAAGAACGAGGAAAGAGAAGTACAGGAATGAAATGACAGGCATAGATAGAGCCGACGGTGTTCTACGGTCATAGAACACTGTATAGTGGAATTTTAGAAAACTCAAGAAAGTGCGTGGCACCCGAGGTGAGCCGGGAGGTGACTGGCCAGGTAACCAATAGCTCAGGTGCCTGTCTGTGCTGAGCACAAACATGTGGGCTAGAGCCCCAGGACGTACTGGGGCAAGCAGCTTGAGTCTGGTACGGCCTATGTAGGAATGTTTCGGTCTGTAGATTTATGACGCATGCTCGGTCTGCTTAACTCTTGCACTGTCAGCAAGTTGATGTTCAGCGACCTTGTCTGTGAGGTGGAGAGTCGGTCTCCGAAAAGAGAGTGTAATGCATAGACATATGTGACAGTAACTAATGCCCAACCTTAGTATGCCGAATGGTGAATGTAAAATCGAAGATTTAGTAACAGAGTGCTGCAGAATAATGTGACAGAAAAGACCCGTGAACTACACCTGACTAACGCTTTATCATTAAAGCGGAGTTCCACCCAAAAATGGAACTTCCGCTTTAAGCACTCCTCACCCCCTTACATGCCACATTTGGCATGTCATTTTTTTGGGGGGGGGGTGTGTCCCCAGGTTTCAGAGGGACTTCCTGTCCCTCATCCACCTTCCGCCTCTGGGCTGCCTAGGTGACTCCTCCTCTCCTCCTAGGCGGCCCCTCCCTCCTGGCAATCTTCTGGGACACGTCACAGGTCCCAGAAGATTGCCTGGCCACTAGGAATGCGCAGCGCGACTCGCGCATGCGCAGTGGGTGCCCGGCCGTTTTGCCAGGCTGGGTGCCCACACTAAGAATGGCGGGGCCGTCGGGAGGAGGGGGGAGACGAGCGAGGCTTCGGGCGGAGCCGTCGCTGGACCGGAAGACAGGTAAGTTACTGTTTATTAAAAGTCAGCAGCTACACTTTTTGTAGCTGCTGACTTTTAATAAACAAAAAAACGCGTGGAACTCCGCTTTAAGCTCCTGGTATGGATCGAACCTGAGTAGGAGTGACATGAGTGAAAAAAGTATCTCTTTTATTTCCCTACACGGGCTGTCCCACCCTTGTTATGTGGGTGGCCCTGATGAAGAAGTGATCCCTATGTTGGGAGGGTTTTTTCTTTTTTTTTTTCCGGGGAAAACATTCAACCTGATGCAGGATGCGACCTGAACTTGACTGACCTAAGGAGAAATGACAGAGAAACGATCAGTGGCCCGTATGTTAATGCCACTGGAGACGAGTGGCCGATTAAGTGCCACTAAAATGGAGTGTGGCTGATTGTGTGCCACTGAGAATGTGCTTGTAATGGGGTGGTGTTTGTCCTTGCTCGAAGCGATTGCGAGGGATTGGTGATGATGCGTGCTCGCATCGGTTGCGAGGAGTTTATGTAAATGTGTGCTCACAGTGATTGGGAGGTATTATGTTGATGCGTGCCCGCAGCAATTGCGAGGAATTTACGTAAATACACACATGCAGCAATTGTAAAGAGTTTGACAGTGAGTGTTCACAGCGATTGCGAGGGGTTTACGATGATGCATGCTCGCAGTGATTGCAAGGAGTTACAAAAATACGTGTTTGCAGCGATTGCAAGAAGTTCAAGTTTGAAATGCATGCTTGCAGCATTGCGGGGAGTGTCAAAAAACCTGCTGGCAGCGATTTGCAAGGCGTTTAGTTAAGCATACTTGCAGCATTTGTAAGAAGTTTGTGTTTGCACATGCTGACAGAGATCACAAGGGGTTTGTATAGTTACGTGATCGCAGCATTTACTTGGGGCTCAAATGACAACACGTGCTTGCAGCAATCTCAATGCCTGCTTGCTGTAATGTATGGAGTAACACGTACCAGTGCTTCCAGCGATTTTCAAGACGTGGTGCTCGAATGCATGCTTTCAAGTGCCTGTACTGATAAATTTCTGCGATTGCCAAATTGACCTATATATAGGTGAAGGATGAAGATAGTAAATAGAAAGGGGGGGGTGTATTGTGGCCAAACTAACCGTAACTGTGCTAGGCGTGGAACTTGAACCGATGCCATGGATCGATATGAATTGGTAGTAAGGAAAAAACACGAACCGATACGAAATGGTAGTGGGCTTTTAGCAAAATGTGGGTCGACTTAAATTACATGTGAACTGATTTGCTTTGATACAAATCCGTGGTAGGAAATAACATGAGCCAATGCAAATCAATAGATAAATTGACGATAATTAGTGGCATGACACAAACCGATTTGAATCGGCAGAACACTAACATAATTCGTGCAAATTGGTAGTAGGAAATAGCATTAATCGATGCGACTCGGTAGTAGGAACTCATATGAACCTATGCGACTCGGTAGTAGGAACGGTGTCATGAACCAATGCGACTCGGTAGTAGGAACGGTGTCATGAACCAATGCGACTCGGTAGTAGGAACTGATATGAACCGATGCGAGTCGGTAGTAGGAACTGATATGAACCGATGCGACTCGGTAGTAGGAACTGACATGAACAGATGAGACTCGGTAGTAGGAACTGACATAAACAGATGCGACTCGGTAGTAAGAACTGACATGAATCGATGCGACTCGGTAGTGGGAGCTAAAATGAACTGATGCGACTCGGTAGCGGGAACTGACATGAACCAATGCGACTTGGTAGTGGGAACTGACATGAACCAATGCGACTTGGTAGTGGGAACTGACATGAACAGATGCGACTCGGTAGTGGGAACTGACATGAACAGATGCGACTCGGCAGTGGGAACTGACATGAACCGATGCGACTCGGCAGTGGGAACTGACATGAACCGATGCGACTCGGCAGTGGGAACTGACATGAACCAATGCTACTCAGTAGTAGGAACTGACATAAACTGATGCGACTTGGTAGTGGAACTACATGAACCAACATGAGTCGGCAGTAGGAAGTGACATGAACCGATGCAACTCGGTAGTAGGAACTGACATAAACTGATGCGACGTGGTAGTGGAATGACATGAACCAACATGAGTCGGCAGTGGGAACTGACATGAACCGATGCGACTCGGTAGTAGGAACTGACATAAACTAATGCGACGTGGTAGTGGAACGACATGAACCAACATGGGTCGGCAGTAGGAACTGACATGAACTGATGCGACTCGGTAGTGGACTGATATGAACCAACAAGAATAGGTAGTAGGAACTGACATGAACCGATGCGACTCGGTAGTGGAATGACATGAACCAACATGAGCAATAGGAAATTACATGAATCGGTAGTAGGAAGTGGCGTGAACCGATGCAAATCGGTAGTAGAAAATAACAGGAAGCGCTGCGAATCGGTAGTGGAATAACATGAACCGACATGCGTCAGCAATAGGAACTGACATGAACCAATGCAAATTGGTAGTAAGGAATGACGTGAATCGATGCGATTTGGTAGTGAAAAATTGTATGAACTGATGCGAGTCTGTAGGAAGGGTAACCGATCGGGAAGATAACATTGACCTGGTAAACAACATGACCGGTATGAATCGGTAACTAGGTACATGTTGGACTGTGGTAAGATCTGACATGGATCGTTTGTGGGGTAGGACATGCACCGATGCTAAGCGGTAGTCAAGAAAATTACATAAACCAATCAAAATCAGTTCAAGGGAAGGCATGAATCGGTAGATAGGGTAATAAAACGAAGAGAGTAAGTGACATGGTCCGATGCAACTCGGTGTGTGTGATGCATCCGATACGAACGGTTGTGGCTAGGCTCGAATCAGATTGTGGTGAGTATGCAATGGATTTGCTACAAATCGATTGTGAGGTGAATGGCATGATCGATACGAATTGGTTGTAGCATGCATGAAATTAATCTGATACGAATTTGGTTGTGACGTGTACAATGGCTTCAACTGAACACACACACCAACCACCCAACCCCCGAGGCTAATTGAGTGCAGCCAAGGCCGAGGTGCGTCTAATTACCACCTCAAATAGCCACAGAAGCTGTGCAAACAATACATGCTAATCACCCAATGGATGTGATGGCAACCCCCATAGACAGTGAATGCTGTGAGCAACAAAGCCTGCATCAAGTGATAATGGATAACGGCCCACAGTGGCTCGAGGCTTGGCTCTGCGAATGAATCATAAAATAGGCAGAGGGAACCTTCAAATCTACCATGCCTGTGCCGTATGATGTCAGGCCACGAACGACAACAACTTGGAGGCAGCTAAGTACAAAAGGAGATGCATGATAGGAAACATAATGAATTGTAACATAGCGTATGAAATGAAAGGATTCAAATCCTACCTCCAACAGCAAGCGAGAACCGCAGACAAAGACCACAAACTAATAGAGTTGAGCGAACCTCTGGAAGTTCGGGTTCTGCTGGTCCGTCCGAACTTCGGGACAAAGTCCGGGTCCGGGTCCGGACGGAACCCGAACGATCGCACGGACAAGCGAGTTGAGATAATCAAACACCAGAAACAGACGCCAAGAGCGAACGACAACCTCCATCCTAAACTTAGGAAAGTAAAGTATGCGATACAATGTTAAGTAATACAAAGGATAGTACGTAGAGGAAAACATGAATCGACGGAGGTTCAACAACAGCAAGCACCGGACTGTAGTATGCCGTGTCCGTACCATCTAAACTTCCAAGGGAGACGGATAAAATACTAAGTAAGCGTCTCGGTTCGGAGCTCGGTGACACCCGGCAATAGGTAATAGTGAACTACGTCCGAAACAACGAGTGTCGTAAGTGACAGATACCCCCAACGGTAGTGTAGGTAACCCACTAATCGTACATAACAAACGTGTCGAAGACACCGATAAACTCCACCATTAATCTGCGTGGAGCCGG